>BSBM01001220.1:1200000-1647500 GCA_027924585.1 Larix kaempferi | reverse complement strand
GGAGTTTTCTGAAATTGGAACCAGCCTTGGTTCAGCTACACGACTTGCAAATAAATTCAATGAAAATGGATGAATTCCATCATCCTCTCACAGAAAGCTGGGGCACATCTCCCAAACTTGACCAGGGGAACATCTCCCAAGTCTTTGAGGCAAAATTGCTCTCATACCAATTCTTAAACTGAAAAAAGATGTTAATGTGGTGCGCACTGGGTCATTTATAGATATTGGGTGACTTGAGGAGCAAGTAACCCAAGCTAATGCACCCTCCTTGAGTGGATGAGGAAAGCTAGCTTTCCTTATTTTTTCCTTTTGCTTTGTTTTCCTTCTTTTTCTGCTTTTGTTTGCTTTTCCTTGCTTTTCCACTTTCTTCCTTTGCTTTTCTGCTTTTTCTAGCTTTTCTAGACTTTCCTACTTTTCTGAGTTTTCCTACTTTCTACTTTATGTTTCTTTTACTGAGCTTTTGCTGCTTTAATGATTTGCTCCACCTTTCTTTATTTTTCTCTGAATTTATAGCTTTGGAATCTTTCTATTTGCTTCTCCCTCAAGCTAACTCTAAGTCAACCTTATCCTCTAATGCGCCCTAGTGGAGTATTATCCTCATTTATTCCACATAAAAATATTAAATGCATAGATTAAATAATCCATGTGCATAATTAAACTTAGGATAACATTTATTGCATAGTCTAATTAATTAATTGCCTGGAAATTCCAAAATTAAACCCATGGTCATGAAGTTGTCTCCTCAACCTAAGGGATTGATTGGGTTAGGAACTTGTTCCACTGCTCATTGTTGAGGGGACATGACATATATATATATTTTAAATACATAAAAAAATACAAAAAAAAATAACAAACAACAATTAAATACAACAAAAAATAACAAACAACGATTAAATACAAAAAACAATTAAAATTAACAAAAATCAATTAAATACAAAAAAAAAATACCAAGAAACATAACTCACCTTTCTACCTCCCACGCCAAACATGTTTCATTGTAATCGGCATCAGCCTCTCGCGCGTGCACCCTTTTAGTTCTGTGAGATCTGAGCAGAGCATTCTGGGGATTCTGTGAAACCATTGATTTCGTTGAGCTGTGAGTTGTGAGTTGTGTTGGATTGTGGTCGTGTATATTCCTCTCGCGCGTGCACCATTTTATTTCTGTGAGATGCGAGCAGAGCATTCAGGGGCTTCTGTGAAACCATTGATTTCGTTGAGCTGTGAGTTGTGAGTTGTGTTGGATTGTGGTCGTGTATATTCCTCTCGCGCGTGCACCATTTTATTTCTGTGAGATGCGAGCAGAGCATTCTGGGGCTTCTGTGCAACCATTGATTTAGCTTAGATGTGAGCTATGATCAAAGTTGGATTGTGGTTGTGCATCTTCAGTGATCTGAGTCATGTCCAGGAAGCATGAGCGGGACAATAGCTGGACTAAATGAGTCGGCTCTGTTATGGAGGAAGCTTAAGAAATAGAATGAGCAAAAGCAAGATTACACAACACAGATAAACACAAATACACATAGACAATATGTAGGAATGCGAACTGTTCTTCTATTAGATGTAAACAGATACACTTCCTATATATTACAATAGTATACATACTTATATAGAATTCTGAGACGCTTGGGTGCCTTCCCGTTACATTCAGTTACAAAGAAGAAGTTAGAACGGTTTCAACAGTTCAACCATTATAGTCGATTAGAAGACAGAGAGACAATCTGCCAAAGTTCGACAGTATTTGGTCGCATGTCGATGCTGAATTTCGATGTCGTGAACTGTGAGGTTGATGAACATGTCAAAGTGCGGAACGTGTCGCAGTATGTCGAAGTTGAGACGCGTCGTGTTTGTGTCGAAATCGAAACTTTTCACAGTCATGTCGAGTTGAAACTTGTCAAATGTTTATCGACATCGATGCCTTGCCAACTATGATGCGGATCATACCTCCTTCGTTAAGAAATAATGTACCCCATTGTTTGCTCACGAAGGTGAGGAAACTTGTCGGTCACTTTGGTAACAGAGTGCCACTTTCCTTGGGATGGGATATGTCCATCTTTGGAAACCTGAAACAAGGGAATTGTGTTCATCCTTGTAAGGTGTACTCGTCGCCCCACAATGGTGTCGCAAGGAAGAGGCTCCTAAACATCTGGATGGATGTCTTCGGGTGCCGCTGTTGATAAATCGTTCTATTCCAACAAAGGCGCATGGTATGGTTGAAGTAGATCCACATTGAAGAATGGATGCAGACCCAGGCATGCAGGAATGTCAAGCTAGAAAGCGTTTTTTCCAATTTATCGAAGAATACTGTACGGACCATATCGCAAAGTCTTTAGCTTCTTGAAAGGACCAGTGAAGCACTCCTTCTTAAGATGTAGCTAGACCTTATCCCCAATTTAGAATGTATGAGGAATATGATGGTCGTGTCGGGCCTTAGATTTCTCATTTGCTCTATGCAACATATCCTATGCTTGTCGCTGGATGTCACAAATCTGTTCTCGAAACTTGACTGCTTTATCAACTTATCGCGGGTTGTAGTCTGTGTCGAAGTTTGGCTGTGTCGAGGAGTTGATCAAGTCGATATGCACTAAGGGTTGAAATACGTAACAAACGTCAAATGGAATCTTTCCTATAGAGTTGTGCTGGGCATGATTATAGCTGTGTTGAATGTATGGAAGACTTTCATGCCATGTGCGTCGATTCTGGTAATTTTACATGCGAAGCAGTTGTACTACCAAGCGATTCACAACTTCCGTCTATCCATTAGTTTGAGGATGGAAAGCTATCGACAATGAGAGTCGTGTGTCTAGTTATTTCCAGAGGTTCTTCCAAAAGATGCTGACGAATCTGGCATCTCGATCGGAATTAATGTTTGTGGGTAAACCAAAGTGTTTCCAAACATGTGTAAAGAAGAGCTGAGAAGTCTGCTGCGCTTTTGTGGTCTTCTTACATGGTATGAGAATTTCCATCTTGGAAAATCGATCGACTACTACTAATATCGCGTCATGTTGATGCCTAGTAATAGGATAACCCGTCAAGTAGTCCATAGAAATAGATTCCCATCGTCGACTAGGAACTGGCAGAGATGTGTACAATCCCTATCGTCGATTAGGTGGCCTAGCAATGGCACAAACCATGCATGATCGAATGTACTTGTTGACATCGGATTTAAGTGTAGGCCAAAAGAAATAATTCTACAGAATAGCCGAGTGTCTTTGCTACTCCAAAGTGTCCTGCAGTCTTGTTGTAGTGCGCATCCCAAATGAGCTATTGTTGATGCTCATTGGTCGGTACACAAAGTTGTCCAAGCTTTTATAGCAAGGTATCTTTCAGGAAATAGTCGAAGTATGAGGTCAACGACTTGTTAGTCTGTAATTGTCGGTAGACTACTTTGAAGTCGCTGTCATCCTCATACAACTGTGGCCAAGTGGTCGTGTCGTATCCATGCATAATCATCACTGTCGAAAGGATATAAATGGGTGGTCAACTGAGGCAATCGGCAGCAGTGTTAGATTTACCTTTCCGATACTTAATCAGGAACTGGAATTGTTGTAGGTAATTAATCCACTTGAGTTGTCGATTTTTCTGTAAATTTGATTGTGTCGAAGCGAATTGTAGAGGCTTATGATCAGTGAGAATGACTGTTTCCTTGCCAAGGATGTAATCTCTACATTGCTTGAGAGCTTGCACAATGGAGCACAGTTCTTTTTTTTACGTCGAGTATCTTCTAACTGTTTCGTTAAAAGTCTTGGAATGAAAAGTGACTGGGTGACCAGACTGAGTGATCACTGCACCCAAGGCATAGTCCGACGCGTTTGTATCAATCTCAAAGGCCTGATGCAAATCAGGTAACACAAGTACTGGTGCAGTGCAGAGCCTTTGTTTGAGTTGTTCAAAAGCTTCTTGTTGTGTTGTTGTCCATTGGAAGATAGTTTTCCCATTTCCCTTCGTCAACTGATTCAAGGGCCGGGCTATGTGACTGAATCCAAGTATGAACCGTCGATAGAAATTCGCCAAACCAAGAAAACTTCTTAGTTCTTGAATGCTTCTAGGAATGGGCCAATATTTGAGGATCTGTACTTTGTTTAGATCGACATGAATGCCTGCATAATCAATTACATACCCCAAATATTTGATGTTGGTAATCGGAAAAGAGCACTTTTCCATGTTCAGATAGAGCCGATGTTGTTGGAGAGTGTCGAGGACTTGTCGAAGATGTCCGACATGTTCTTCCCATGATCGACTGAAAATCAGTATATCATCGAGATAGACAATAATCCATTTTCCAACGAAAGGTCGAAGAAGGTTATCCACATGTCGCATGAAGGTCGCAGGTGCGTTGGTTAAGCCGAAAGGCATGACTAACCATTCAAACAATCCTTCCTTGGTCTTGAAAGCCGTTTTCCACACATATGACGGCTCAATTGGAATCTAATGGTATCCCGACTTGAGGTCGAGCTTAGTAAAGAATTTAGCACCTTTCATACAGTCGATGAGCTTGTCTATCCACGGCAGAGTGTACCGATTCTTCACCGATATTTTTTTGAGAGATCTATAGTCGATGCACATGTGCCAAGTCCCATCTTTCTTCGGAACTAGGAGAGGAGCTGGGTTGGATATGACCTTTGTCGATTAATTCTTGGATTTGTCTGCGAATATCTTCATTTTTGGAGAATGGATCTTCTGTAAATAGATGCATTAGGAAAAGAAGAACCAGGAACAAGTTCAATGGAGTGTTTTACCTAACAATGTTGAGGTACTCCATCTGGAGCTTGAAGGAGGTTTTGGTACTCATCGAGAATATGATCGACTTGTTGCTTCTGTCAAGAGCTGCATTAGTCGATGACTCGACTCATTGCTGCAGTCTTCTTAGAATGTTGCGGCTTGTGTTGATGTATATGTAACTTCGAAATGTATTTCATTTATATATTTATTGTACTCCTATAGAGATGTATTATTCCTCTATACGGAAGTGTCATCATTTGTATTGGCAAGTGTCGCAAGTGTGTTAACTTGCCAATGGGTTGTTAGACCACCTTGTAAGGGGTCGGCCCGATATAATGTAATATGAAGTTATTGTACCTAGCTAGACAAGTCGGCCCCATAAGGTTATTGGGCAAACAGGACAAGTATAAATAGAGATCGGGAGATCTCTATTTGGATCACTCAGAAATTCATTCTTCCTTCACTCGAAAAGTGGCACACTTGTGAGGAGGAGGATCAACTGCTAAGACGAGTCTATCTCTTGTACTTTGATTGTACTTTGGTTGAGCTATTGCTCTATCTATCTCTGAGGAAGTTGTGGGGTTTTTCACCTTAGGGTTTTCCCCACGGAAACTCTATGTGTCTATTGTCTCTCATGCTTTTACTTCTTGTGATGATTGACATGCTTGTTATGATTGATATGCATTGATATACTATCCATGTTATTCTCTCAGTAAAGATCCTAGAGTATTGTGAATTAATGCTCAAAATTAACATGGTATCAGAGCTACCCTGAGAAGAAGACATTGTGCAGTGACGGAAACTAGGGTTTCTTGTTTATTGGGTTTCTCTCCACATGTTTTGGAAAATCAGTATAGTAGATTGACTCTACTCATCAAGGAGAATCTATCTGTCCAATCAAAATTCAATTCTGAGCATTTTCAGATTTGACCCTAAAAATTAGGGTTTCCACAAAAATAGGAATTTTTGAAATCTGAAGACATAGCTGGAAGCTCCTTGGAAAAATCGAAGTTTAGAGCTTTGGATCGAGATTTTTGGCTGGGTAAATCTCCGGGAATCTCAAACCCTAATTCAGGGTCCTCCTTAGTGAACCCGGGAAGACTAAAAGGCATTTATGAAGGGTGAAGCTTTGAAGATCTCAAATTCTGAATACACCAAGTTGATCAAATCATCAAGGCGCATCTTTCTATCCTTTTAGAAAGTTGAAATTCACTTTTTGAATTTTTAGGGATTTTTTGACAAACCCTAATCCGGGACAAGATCTAGTTTTCAGTAAAACAAGTGGTAAGAACTAAATCTCTTATATTTCCATTTGAAGTACTCTTTAAGATGTCTCACCATACCAAGCTTGAGGATAAGCTTGAAGGGGATGATAACTTCCGAGCTTGGAAGTATAGGATTGGGTTAATCCTGGAAGAAAATGAATTGGACTCCTACAGCAGCTCTGAGGTCCCTATCCCAGAGGATGAAGAGGCTAAGGTATTGCATAAGAAGAACTTGGTCAAGTCAAAGAGAATCATTGCTAACTCTATCAAAGACCATCTCATACCACATGTGTCATCTCTAAAGACACCCAAGGAGATGTTTGACTCCCTGACCAAGTTATTTGAAGGGAAGAACATAAATCGGAAGATGACTCTACGGAATCAATTGAAAAGGGTCAAGATGTTGAATGGAGAGACCATTCAATCTTACTTCTCCAAGGTCTCTCAGATCAAGCAACAACTTGAAGCTGTGGATGAAGTAGTAGACAATGGTGAAGTTGTTATGACCACTCTGAATGGCCTACCTAGGTCATGGGACTCCTTTATTCAAGGAATCTGTGCAAGAAAGAAATTGATCTCTTTTAGTAGACTGTGGGAGGAATGCTCTCAAGAGGAAGCTAGGCTTGTGGCCCGAGAATAAAATATGGGGAATGAAGATCAAGCTCTCATAGCTCACACCAAGGGAAGCAAGTTTAAGAGGGAGAGATATCATAACAAGAAACATTCTCACCCTCATCACAGGAAGAAAGATATATCTCATATTCAATGTTTTGAATGCAATGAGAAAGGACACTTTGATTCAGACAGTTCCAAGAAGAAGAAAGACAACAACAACAACTTCAATAAGAAGAAGAAGAACAGCAAAAGAAGATATCATGCTCACGCTGCTGAGGATGATGAACCTCCCAGGAAGAAAGCTAGAGCAGAAAGTGATGATGATGACTCATCAAGTGAAGAACAGTATGTTCTAATCTCTGCTCTCACAGGTACTATCTTTCATGGTTGTAATGATTGTTTAATTGACAGTGGGGCTTCCAAACACATGAATAGGTTTAAAAAATATTTTATAAATCTATCTGAACATGAATCACCCCATAAAGTGAAACTTGGGGATGACTATCAATACCTTATCAAAGGAAGTGGTGAAGCCTCCTACAATCTAGATTCTGGAAAATCTTTGAAGATGAAAGAAGTTCTCTATGTACCTAGGCTCAAGAAGAATCTACTCTCCATCTCTGCATTGGATGCAAAAGGCATGAGGGTTGCATTTGTAGATGGCCAAGTCCTAATGTGGCGAAAGGGTAAAACTATTGATGATGCAGTGGTGATTGGAGAACAAGAGGGAGGATTGTATAAATTGAAAGGACAACCTGAACATGCCATGGTGCTTGATTCCATAGAGCCAAGTGAAATTTGGCAAAGAAAACTTGCACATATGCACTACAGAGCATTACCAATTGCAAGTAAAGTTGTAGAAGGCCTTCCTAAAATTAATACCAAGCATGAAGGTGTTTGCAAAGGATGTGCAAAAGGAAAGAACATAAAGAAGGCATTTCCAAGCAGTGAAAGCAAGGCAAAAGATATCTTGGAAATTATCCACTCCGATGTATGTGGTCCGATGTCATCCAGTTCTCTGAGTGGATATGTTTACTATGTCTCTTTCATTGATGACTTCTCCATGAAGACTTGGGTTTACTTCTTGAAGAAAAAAGATGAAGTGTTGCATATGCTCAAGGAATTCAAAACCTTGATGGAGAACCAAACTGATAAGAAGATCAAAATATTCAGATCCGACAATGGTGGAGAATTCACTTCAAGTGACTTCAAGAAGCTATGTAGTGATTCAGGGATTAAGAGGGAGTTGATTGCTCCTTACAATCCACAAAAAAATGGAGTTGCAGAAAGAAAGAACAGAACAATCATGGAAGCGGCAAGGGAAATGCCGCATGATCAGGATCTACCTATGCATCTATGGGCAGAAGCAGCTAGGACAGCTGTATATGTGCAGAACAGAACACCTCACAAGATATTGGACAACAAGACACCAGAAGAAGTCTTCTCTGGTAAGAAACCTGAAGTCTGCCATCTCAGAATATTTGGTTGTCCAGTATACACTCATGTCCCAAAGGAAAAGAGGACCAAGCTAGATCCTTCAGGAAAGAAGGGTATCTTTGTGGGTTACAGTGAAAGGTCGAAGGCTTACAGAATATACTTTCGAGGGTTCAAGAAGATTGATGTCAGCAGGGATGTGACATTTGATGAAAACTCAGCATTCATCAAATCAAGGAAGACACCTATTTAATTTTATGAAGAACCTAAGGAAATTATATTTCAAGACACTACCATGACTGAAGCAATTCCAGATACAGTTCATGAAATTGAAGATCCGCAAGAACCTTTAGATCCACCCCATGATAATAACTCTCACAAGAGGAAACCTGCATGGGCTAGAGAGCTCATTCAAGATGCAGAAAGATATGGCATTCTAGAAGAAGAACACAGAGCAAAGAAGAGAACTAGATCTCATACCAGCTATGTTGCTTTACTCTGTGACATCATAAACAAAGAACCTTCCAGTTATGAAGAAGCAGCAGAAAAGAAAGAATGGAAGGATTCCATGGTCGAAGAATACCAATCAATAATGAATAATGATGTTTGGGATCTTGTTCCAAGACCTGAAGGGAAGTTTGTTGTGACTTCCAAGTGGAACTACAAGATCAAGCATGCTGCAGATGGCAGCATAGAGAAATACAAGGCAAGATTTGTAGCTCATGGCTTCTCTCAGAAAGAGGGAATAGATTATGAAGAAACTTGTTCTCCTATAGCTAGGTACACTTCCATCAGATCAGTACTTTCTCTGGCTGCAGCGATGAAATGGAAGATACACCAGATGGATGTCAAGACTGCTTTCTTGAATGGTGTAGTTGAAGAGGAAGTATATGTGGAGCAGCCACTTGGTTTTGAAACACATGATAGGGAGTCATATGTATGCAGATTGAAGAAAGCCTTGTATGGTTTAAAACAAGCTCTGAGGACTTGGTATGGTAGGATGGACAGTTTCCTATCTAGTTTGGGCTTTACCAAGAGTAAAGCGGATTCCAACCTTTACTACAAGGTTGAGGAAGGGAATCCTATGACTCTACTCCTGTATGTGGATGACCTATTTGTAACAGGAGATGACAGATTGATTGCCGATACAAAGAGGAATCTTGTTGCCGAGTTCGATATGAAGGACTTGGGGATGATGCACTATTTTCTAGGTATGGAGGTGTGGCAGAGTGCAGATGGGATCTTCCTTGGACAAGGGAAGTACACAGTAGATATCCTAAATAGGTTCGGGATGATGGATTGCAAGGCCATGACCACACCTATGGCATCGAATCTGAAGCTTCTATGTGATGCTTCATCTGATCCAGTTGATGTCTCTATGTATCGTCAGATTATTGGGTCCTTGATGTACCTGACAAACACGAGACCAGATATTTGCCTTGTGGTGAACACATTGAGCCAGTTCCTGACAGATCCGAGGAGTATTCACCTGATTGCTGTAAAGCATATTCTGAGGTACCTGAAGGTTACAGTTCATTATGGGCTCAAGTATGAAGCGAATCAAAAGTTTAACCTGCAGGGTTATGTTGATTCAGATTGGGCAGGCAGTGTTGCAGATAGGAAGAGCACATCTGGGTGTATAGGATCAGGTGTGATCTCTTGGTTTAGCAGGAAGCAATCCTGCGTAGCACTGAGTACAGTCGAGGCAGAGTATGTTGCAGCCTGTTCGGCTAGTTGTGAGGCAGTATGGATACGGAAGCTACTGTCTGAGTTATTTGATCTCCCGTTGGAGGCAACTGGTATCTTTTGTGACAACCAGAGTTGTGTGAAGCTGCTGAGAACCCGGTGTTCCACAATAGGTCAAAACACATAGAGATCAAATATCGCCATATTAGGGATATGGTGTAGAAAGGAGCAGTGCAGCTCTTGTATGTTGCGACGGATGAGCAGATTGCAGATGTACTGACAAAGCCACTAGCCAGAGTGAAGTTCGAGTACTTTAGAGAGAGTCTTGGTGTTCTTCAGATTGACGACACTTCGAGGAAGAAGTGATGGAGACATTTTTTGAAGCCATTCCAAGCATGTTGGTAGGAGGATCCTCACATGGCTGTGGATGTAAGCGCTGGATGATGAGCATCAGGATGATGCTTCAATTATTGCTCTGTATGCATCATGTTGGATGCTGGATATGATCAATTGGATCATTTATATGTATGTATGTACGCATCATGTTGGATGCTGGATATGATCAGTTGGATCATTTATATGTATGTATGTACGCATCATGTTGATGTTGGATATGATCAGGTAGATCATGTATTTGTATATGTATATCAGATGGATGCATTGTATGATCAGGTGGATCATGTATGATATTTATCAGGTAGATACTGTGTATGCATCAGATGGATATATTGTTTGATCAAGGTGATCACAGATGACGAGCTTCAGGATGTTGCTCTAGATGATATGCATCAGGTTGATGCTATGATGATTGGGATGATCACATATGATGAGCTTCAGGATGTCGCTCCATATGATATGCATCAGGTTGATGCTATGATGATGATCAGGTTGATCATTGTGATGTTGTATGGTGAGTATTGGTTTGATACTCTGTGGCAGTGGACAGGTTGTGCAGGTAGCATAGAAAAGATCCTGGGAGATCCTATAGTCTGTGATAGGATGCTCTTTCGAGGTTTTGCTACAGGTAGCATAGAAAAGATCCTTTAAAAACCGGATAGGTAGAGCAGTGTGCTCATAACATCCTAGGTTGCTCTATCGAGATCCTATAGTCTGCGATAGGATGCTCTGAGTAGGTTTTGCTACAGTTTCGCATAGAAAAGATCCTTTAAAAACCGGACAGGTAGAGCAGTGTGCTCGTAACATCCTAGTTTGCTCTATCAAGATCCTATAGTCTGCGCTAGGATGCTCTGAGTAGGTTTTGCGAAAGTTCACATAGAAAAGATCCTTTAAAATCTGGACAAGTAGAGCGGTGTGCTCGTAACATCCTGGGATGATCTATCGAGTTCCAGATAGGTAGAGCTATGTGCTCGTAACATCCTAGGATGCTCTCAGTAGGTTTTGTGAAGGTCAACATGTAAAAGAACCTATAGTCTGCGCTAGGTTTTGTTGATGCACGTAATCAGTCCTCGGATCCACAGTATGGCCATTGATGATGAAGACCTGCAGGTGTTGGGCTTACATCCAGTATGAAAAATGACTGGCTCTGTAGTGTGAAAATACTCACAACAGATCTAAGAGATGATGTATACCTCACAAGAGTAATTATGATTAAGCAAGAAAATAGAAGAAGAGTGGTCAATGTAGTATAATGAGAAATAGAATAATGATATAGTAGAACTCGAATAGAAGCAAAAATACTTCACACACACTAATTAATTAATCACAATATGGACAAATAAAATAGTACAATGCATGAGGATTCAAATGCCTAAGGTGAAAATTCGAATTAGCCTTCATGGAGTGATCAAAGGATCACTGGAGTGTCATCCGAGCACAACTAGTGTCATCGGAGCACAACTGGAAGTCTTCATCATCATCAGTGGAATCATCAATGCTCAAGTAACTGTCAACCATCAGTCAAACTGATTCTGGTAGGTGTAACTAAGTGTAACTGAGTGTAACTGAGTGTAACTAAGTGTAACTAATTGTAATTGAGTGTAACTAAGTGTAACTGAGTGTAACTAAGTGTAACTGAGTGTAACTGAGTATAAACTGAAGACAACTGGACTGGTAGGTGAAGAAGGGTGCATTAAGAAACTGGAGGGCTAAAACTGATGTGTGAAAAGCTCTTGGGGGCTGGCTAACTGAGGGCTAGGTGCTGGAATGATGACTGGGATGCATGCAAAATGCATACAAACCCTAGAATGCATGCAAACCCTAAAAGTGCATGCATGACTGAAAATGTAAATGATCAAAATATTGGTGGGACTAGGATGGAGTATAGGAATATCCTAACACCCCCCCTTAATCCATCCTATGCCCTGGTAACTAAGACCAAAGGTCACTCAATACAATGAATAATAACAGTCAATAATCCAAGGAAGTGGGTGTAGCTAGGGTTTTACCCCTAGCTTGTGCAAATGAGCACCTACTAAGGAGAAGGGACTCCTTAGTAGCAGTTCAGTAAATGTAAATCAAAATGCTAAAACAGAAATGTAAATTACTCTAAACATGTGCATGAAACATAAAAAGAACAAGATATAAAGAATGGCTTTTGTATTAATTTTACCTCCAATGTGAAGGTTGGTGAAGCTCTTGCAATGTCCAAGAGGGTTGCTCCAAGCTCCAACTTGCTCCTTCTCTTTCTCCAAATGATGGGAATGGGCCAAAAGGGGCTCTCAAGGTGAAAGTAGCTCAAGGGTGAGCTAGGGTTTCAAGAGAGATTTTGGCAGAGTAAGGGTGCTTATGATTGTGGATATGAAATGAGGGGTCTCCATCACCTATTTATAGTTTTTTGGTGGTGGAGTGCTAGCCCATGGTTTTGGGAACCATATGGTTTCAGGCAGCTGTATAGGGTTTTTTCCTCCTTTTCCTCATTATTTTATATTTTTTATTCCCTTTTTAGAGGGATTTTGCTATTTTAGAGGAATTTTGGATATTTTTGGAGGAAAAAGGGGTTTTCTAGCCTTTTTGAGGCTTTTTTGATGGTTTTGTGGCCTTTTGGAGGCATTTTAGGCCTTTTGGAGGCTTTTTAGTGGGATTTTTAGGGTTTTTAAGGGAAATATGGTAGGAAAATGGACAAATGAGCCATGTAATGAGGTAGATGAGGTAGTGAACACTTTTTGGGTGTTAATAGATTGCCCCCTGATGTGTGAGGGCGGGAGCTCATCGTATGGCCGATGGACATCATAAGTCATATATGGTTTTCCTGGGGTATGGAGAAGAGAAGAAACAAACTGAAGCCCAGAACAACGATCCCAAACAAACTGCAAGAACTAAAAGTACATAGCCTCAATAATGGGTGAGGAACCATCTGATCATATGGACGAGGCGGGCATTCCCATGCTCGTATCAGGATATAACATAATAATAACAATGGGGTCCAAAAAATGGGGACCTGATATATACATGACCTCAAATACTGAATGAGGCAGAATCTCAATATATGGATGAGGCGGGCATACCCATGTTCGTATCAAGATATATAAAAATAACTGTAAGGCCCGAAAAAGGGGGACCTGTAGGATACATAGAGAACCACTGTGTACATCATAAGGGTCTAGAAAGAACACAAATCTGGGACATACTACTGGGCTGACCATGTCTAAGCTGAAATACTGATACACTGGAATGACAACAGTGCTACGGAGTGTGGTACCAAAGGAACTGATGAGGTGCTGGATCAGAGTGACAGGGGGTACACACGCAATGGTACACTGAACTGGAACTGATCTGGGACTGAACTGGGTACTCGAGGAAGCATATAACTGGATGGCTTCCGAATACAATCGCCAACACAGCCCGGACATCCACGGGAACATATAACTGGGTGTTCCGAAGTGACTCACCAATGTGCTAGAGTCAGGTGAAATCCGGGGTCTTCGACAAATAATGGTAGGGATGTCAATCCTGTGCGATTCTCAGCGATGCGATCAAGGTGCTGAAGTCGAGCATGTGAGAAACAACCATTCGGAGAGGCAATGATGACTCCTCCCAAAATGGTCCGTAGGCACTCACCACAGATGGTGATGGGTCCAAGGCGCAGGGGCCTCTGGGTCTATCCTCTGGAATAGAGGGTCTGTCGTCGACAGAGGGAGACCTGCAACTATCAAGGCAATGATGTTTCCTTGACAGGAGCGCGAGGTGGAGAACCGAAATGTGATAGTACTGATGTCAGGACTGACAAACTGGGGGGGGAATAACTGGCAAGTAGAGTGGGTGGACTCAAACTTCCTTTGTTCAGAGTATGATAACGGGGATGATCGGGAAGCATATGAAACTGACTGGTGGGAAAGGGATCATAGCTATAATGGGAAGTGACTAGGATGAGGGAGACTCAAGCATGTGTAAAATGGCAGGAGACTGCAGAATACTCTGAACAAAGGCGACCTGATTGGCGGTGCTGCCGAGATGATCGATCATAATGCCTGGAGGCACGGGATGACTTCTTCATGGGTTAAGGAACTAGAAGAAGTGAGTGTAAGAATGGTACTGTCGTGTGGATTTATACGAGCCCAGGACAGTTCATGCTCGTGATTTCTTTCAATTTTAAGGAGTCTAAAAGCGATAAGAAGACTCTGAAGTAATGGAATGGTACCGTCGTGTGGATTTATACGAGCCCAGGACAGTTCATGCTCGTGGTTGTTTTCAATTTTAGAGAGTCTAAAAGAAAATAAGAAGACTCCAGGGGGTTTCTTTTTTGTGTGTTAGTCTCCAAGGCCCAAAGAAGCATAAAAGGATGCAATGAAGAACTCTTCTAGCCGGTGTGACTAGAGTATTCCTTTTTCGTAATTAGTCTACCAGGTCTGAAAAAGGGTTAAACTTATACCAGATAGACGCCCTTTCAGGTACTTTAACGAGCATGAAAGGAAGCAAGATTACTCGGCGATCTTTTCATTGTTTTAGGACTCAGAAAAGAGCTTAACAAAAACTCCCTAAGTGCCTTTTTCGTAAAGGACTTGTCCGGCCCGAAAAAGGGATAAAATTATACCGAACAAAAGGAATGGCCAGGCAAGGAGGAAGTGTTCAATCAAGGAACATTTATGATGACCAGGAACGAGGGTGGGGGGGAACACTGATGGGCCTCCTTGCAGGGTAATGAAATGGTGGCAAAATAACGAAACATTTGCAGTATGATAGGAGTGGATGGCTCATGTAAAAGTGTGAAACAATTCCATGGCGGCCGATATGGCACGCAGACCGAGGCAGCAAGGTTTCGGGACACAATGTTGAAATTGTACCAGGTGAGAGCGAGAAATGATCTCAAGCATCATCACGAGCTCAGAAAAATGAATCCGGCGATATAAAGAGTATCAAAAACGGATAACGGCCAATGTGGCACGCAAACTGAGGTGACGGGGGGTGTTTTGGAAAAAAAAGACCCAAAACATCTGGGGGTGAGAGCGAGAAATGATCTCAAGCATCATCACCGGCTCAGAAAAATGAATCCGATGATATAAAATATGCGAAAAATAGAGAACGACCGATGTGGAATGCAAACCGAGGCGACTAGTGGCATCTGAAAAATGTGTAAAAAATGACGAGGAAAAAATAATGCAACGAGGTGACCATCAGGAGGGTCTCGTCGTGCTGATTCCAATGGTGGAAACGTTTCGAAAAATGGACTCCGTATGGGTTCAGAATGGCCAAAACAAGAAAAAGTCAACTGACTATAAATAGTGTGTGGGTCCAACATGACAAGTGTCATTTGTATTATTTGACTTTGACTAGTTATCAGAGTGTACCAGAGGTGAGGTGGCATTTCTGGACGATCCGGCCGGCCTATTTCAGATCTGGGAGATACAGGTATTCCGTCAAACTCATACCTGCACGTTTTTTGGGTTCCGGGGGTGGGTAGTGGGTCCCAGGGCTTATTTGTACGATCCACGTGGGGTGGACCGCGGGTTTCTAGGAGGGAGCCGCGGTCGAAGACCGCAGGTTCCACGGTGAATGACGCGCATGGAGATCGCGGGGTCCGATGCGGAACATACGGTATGGGACCGCCTGTTCCGAGGCTGAACACGCGGTTCGGTACCGCGTGTTCAGGACTGACAGTCGCAGTTTTGGACCGCGACTGTGGGTCAAACAGCCGCGGTCGGAAACCGCGACAAGGGGGCCTAAAGCCGCATTTTGGAGTGAGCTGTTAGGACTTCCCTGGGGGGGGGGCAAGGTTTATTTCTTTGACATGAGTCTGATGAGTTTGCCTTGCGTGCTTGACAGGATGCTGCAGGTTCTATGGAGAGAGCGGGAGATTCCAGATGAGATCGTCACCGTCGTCTAAGGGGAGCGCCATGTGCGATCGGTGCTGGGACTATGCATACTACTAAAGTTCACCCAGGTCCCCATGATGCGGTCAGCAGCATTGCTGCTAAACTGACTGATTAGTTTCTGGGAGCCAGACATACAGGCCTTCAGAGTGCAGGGTGAGAGGGTGGACCTCACCCTGACAGATGTATATTTTCTGACGGGGTTGCCCTGTCTAGGTAGGGTGGCAGACACGCAGCCGCGGGTATCCGCGGACATAGATATGGAGGACATACTGGAGCGGTACTGTGGTCCAGAGGCTAGGGTGCATAGGAATGCACTTCTGGTGAGAGACCTACAGGAGCCAGCAGTACAGGCCATGGCGGCATGCGTGGTTCGCGTCTTGGGGTCCCAGTCGCCGGAGAAGGTGTCTGGGGGCCAGATGCAGCTGGTGGAGCATGTACTGGATGGGGTTTATTACGCATGGGGCCAGATGTACCTTACCTGTGTTCAGCGGCAGCTGACAGCAGCGAAGGAATCTGGCAAGGGGTTTTGCTATGGTTCTTTCTTGTGTGCATTTTTTATGGAGAGGGTACCCACACTGCGGCCGCGGGTGCCGATCAGAGCAGGAGGTTTGAGGGAGCCACGGATTGTGCGGTGGGGTGAGATGATGCGCCACCGTGGTGGCGGCGATGTGGGTAGATACTTTACGCAGGAGTTGTACCTGTAGTGGCTCCAGATACCATTGACACTGGATGACTACCCGTATAGGGACATGGACTACACCGGAGAACCAGAGGCGCCACGGGCACCAGGATAGGCATGGGGACTCGATGGTACGTATGTTTTTGCTTGCATGTTATGGATGTCAAGTTTTGTATATGATAGTTGATTGATATATTGTGACTGACAAATGGGTGTTCTGCAGATGTGGTCCCTAGGCCGCCACCAGGGCATGTGGCACGGAGGGGTATTGTGGTCGTTCCAGCTCTGCCTGGGCAGGGGGAGGTGCGTCGCTGGGATGCGGAGGGGACGCTAGAGTCTGTACGGGCACTACTAGACCGTTTGCTGGTGGAGGTGACCGACGAGGGGTGGCGGGACGTCGATCCGGACGTGGTTCAGGATTGCATGAGGGCACCCCGAGAGTTCAGATCCATCGCGATCCGGGTGGCTATCTTGGTGGACAGGGCATGGGCACAGGAGCCGGTAGGGGATGAGGACTTGCCAGAGGAGGAGCGGGGGGAGGACTCAGAGGCGGCCGATGCCGGCAGTGATGAAGGGTATGACTCTCACTAGGGAGTGTAGGGGACTCCCCCCGAGTTTTGTAGCTACGGCATGTATTTTATGAGGCTTTAGGGATGTATAGCCATTTTTTGTATAGCTGAGTACAGGGGTACTCAGGACATGTATAGCACTGTGACATGTATTTTTTTGATATATATATATATATATGCACATGGATGCATCTTTTTGTGATGTTGTTGTAGTTGTACGCACGTGGATGCGCTTATGGTGTGTTGTATGTTTGTACTGCACGTGGATGAAAGTAGTATAGGATGTTGGGCACGTGGATGCCCCTTGTGTATGTTATGTGATGTATTGCATATGGATGCAACACTATGTATGTAGGACTAGGCACATGGATGCCCCTGTATGTGAATGTGTTTTGATTGTTCTTGCACATGGATGCAAATGTTTATGCAATGCAGTCTTTTTGGGTTTTTATATATATGTATGAGATGCTATGAGTTGATGATGCATGATGGAAGTGTTACATGGTGTGATTGATATGCCAATCTAGGATGTTGTTGGCCATTTGGTCCGCGACACTATTTTGAGCTCTTGGGACATGGGTGAATGTTATGGATTCAAACTGTCGGCTGAGTTGTTTTGTACGTAGGAATTTTCTAAAGAGGCAGGGATCACGCACCTGGTAGCAGTTGTTGAGATGGGAGACAAGAAGCTGGGAGTCGAGGAACACATGAAGGTGACGTATACCCAGCTGGAGGGCAGCAGTAAGGAGACTGGTCACAGCATCATACTCCGCCTGGTTATTGGTAGCAGCGCCTATGCAGATTCCGTCAAGGTGAATCATTTCATGGGAAGGGGAATATAAGACCCACGCTGCAGAAGCCAGGTTAGGAGACCAGCGGCTTGCTCCATCGGCGAAGCCAGTGTAATAAGGTGGAAAATGGTCCATCTGTGGTCATGCAAAAATGAAGAATGTAAGATCGCGGTAAAAAAGGTGAAAAACAAAAAGAGAGCAAATTGTACAATGCAGACCAATGGGGTCGCGAGTGATTTAGGGATAAAAGCGTTTGAGATACAACCCATTACGAGGGTTGCACAAAGGGTGGCCTTCGGAGTCATCTAAGATGTATGCCCCCTTGCCGAGACAAGTCTGCACGATGTAAGGGCCTTGCCACATGGATTCGAACTTCCCTTTGCCGGTTTTGTCGTGGGCTTGGTCATAGGCGAGGACAAGGTCCCCTTCGTGGAAAGTTCGAGGGTGTACGTGTTTGTCGTAACCAAATTTGGAGCGGTTCTTGGTAGCTTCAATGGTCTGGAGAGCGGCACGACGGTCTTCATCGGCTTGTTCGAGGGATAGCAGACATTTCTCAAGTGGGGAGGTACCGGGGAGAAGCTCAACGGAGATATGTAAAGCAGGTATCTGGCACTCGATGGGGAGGACAGATTCGAAACCGTGAACTAAATGAAACGGGGTAAAACCAGTGGCGGTTTTAGTGGATGTACGGTAAGCCCATAAGGCAGGGAAGAGAATATGGTGCCAATTGGACTTATGTCGGTCAACGGTGCGTTGAAGGATGGTTTTGAGAATTTTGTTAATGGCCTCTACTTGGCCGTTCCCTTGAGGGTAGTAAGCAGAGGAGAATTGATGTTCGAACTTGAGTAGGGTGGATAACTCGCGCCAAACGGAATCTTCGAAGTGGGAACCATGGTCTGAGACCAATTGTTTAGGAACCCCGAATCGAGTTATAACATGGTTAAAAAAGAAACGGGCAGCTGTGTCAGCGGTACAATTGAAGGTAGGCATGGCTTCGACCCATTTGGTGAAGTAATCGACGACGACAATGATGTATTTGTGGTCGTTGGCAGATGGGGGTCTACACTCCATGAAGTCAATCGCCCACTTACAAAAGGGACCAACGGTGACGACTGGGTGTAACGGAGCAGGTGGTGTCCGGGCTTTGTGGGAAAAAAGTTGGCAGTTATGGCAATGCTTGACCGTAGTGATGCAGTCGGTGAAAAGTGTGGGCTAGAAGTATCCGGCGCGGACGACCTTTTGGGAAATGGCCATCCTGGAGAAATGGCCGCCACAGGCACCGCTATGACAGATATTAAGGACGTGTTCAGCTTCCTTGTGTGTAAGGCAACGACGAAGAATTGTGTCAACCCCTCGCCGGTAAAGGACATCGCCTAAGAGGAGATATCGAGAGGCCTGGTGACGGATGCGACGGTGTCCATTACGGGTGACTTTGGGTCTAAACTTCTGTGTGCGCAGGTATAACAAAATATCACCATACCATGGGTCATCAGACGAGATAGTGAACAAGTGATTATCGGCTAACTCATCGGAGATTTGTTTTGCCGGGAGAAGGGAAGGGAGATCAGTAATGAGCTGGGCAAGCGCGAGGGCTTTAGTGCTCTTAGGGGTTTTGAAAGTAAGGTCATATTCCTGGAGGATAATGACCCATTTAGCAACACGACCTTGCAGTAGCCGCCGATTTAGGAGATAGACCATGGGGTTGGAGTCGGCAACGACGGTGGTATGACTAAGTAAGATATAGTGTCGCAGTTTTTGGATGGAAAAAACCACAGCTAGGGCTAGTCTCTCCTCATATGGGTAACGTAGGGGTGGACCAGACAAGGTCTGGCTAACGTAGTAAATGACATGCTCTTGATGAGAGACGTCTTCTTGAACCAAGACTCCGGACACAGCATGCTCGGATGCCGAGATGTAGAGGATAAAGTCTTGAGAGAAATCCGGAGGGGAGATCAAGGGGGCTTGTGTGAGAGCTTTCTTGAGGGCTCCGAATGCGGCTTCTGCTTGCTCATCCTAGACAAAGGGTACGTGGGTACGGAGCAGGCACAAGAAACCATGAATGGTAGTGGTGTAATCAAGGACGAAGCGTCGGAGGAAATTGGATCGCCCCTACAGACTTTGGAGCTGCCGGAGTGTACGAGGAGAGGGAAGGTCTACGATGGCTTGGACTTTCAGGGGATCAACAGTAATTCCTTTCTGGGAAACAATAAAACCCAACAATCGGCCTACCGGAACGCAAAATACACACTTGTGTGGGTTCAAGCGGATTTGATATTTGCAACAACGCAGAAAAACTTGCCGAAGGTCGTTAAGGTGTTCTGATCGTTTCCGGCAACGAGTTGTAAGGTCGTCAAGGTAGACTAGCAGGATATGGACCAAATCGTGAAAGCAATAGGTCATGGCCCGCTGGAATGTGGCACCAGCATTTTTGAGGCTGAAAGGCATGACGCGATAGGAAAAGGTGCCCCATGGGGTAGTAAAGGCAGTTTTGTACTGGTCTTCCTTACGGATCTGAATTTGATTGTATCCGGAAAAATCGTCCATGAAAGAGAGGACTTCATGCCCCGCACACACATCGATGAGTTGGTCAATAAATGGAGTGGGGAAGTTGTCCTTGGGACAAGCACGGTTTAAAACGCGAAAGTCAGTGCATACTCTAATGGTGCCTTTCTTTTTGTTAACGGGAACGGGGTTTGAAACCCATGTGGTATAGGCAATAGGATAAATGAATCCTGCCTTGCGAAGTTTCTCAATCTCGGCTTTGACAGCTGGGAGCTTTGAGGGATGAATGGGGCGCTATTTCTGACGAACGGGGGGTACATCAGGCCATGTGTCAATGTGGTGCTCTATAATGGCGGGGTCAAGGCCGGGCATTTCAGTATAGGACCAGGAAAAGACATCACGGAACTCTCTGAAGAGGTTTTTGTATTCCTCAATCTCTTGCTTACTGCAGAAGGCTCCTAAAGTGATGAGTTCAGGGGCACTCCCGGGTGCAGCGATATCAATTTGGATGACAGGTGAGATGTTTGCTATGTTACCCTCCTCGAAGGCGTCAGGAGTAGGAATAGGGTCCTTGAACCAGTCGACCTTGGTGGGAAGGAAGTCTTTGGATTCAACCGCAAATTGTGTAGCGGTGCTAGAGGAAGATGCTTCTAGGAGGAAATACGAACGATGTTGCATGTCATCCCAGGGATACTCCAGGGCAGTGAGTGCCTCAAGAATCTCCTCATCGGTATGGAAATTTTGGGCCGTCAAATCGGTTGATGCGGGAATGGTAGTTGAAGAGATCATGTAAATGGTGTTGACCTCCCCGGATGGGGGTGAGATCGGGGGGTGAATCTCTTGAATGGTGGGTGGTGCCGTCTCAAGATCCAGATTGTTCATCTCATAAAGAGCTACTCTGTAATCGGGGAGATCGGGACAATGATGTGAGTAATGCCCGTAAACACCGCATATGGCACAGGGGTGGTTGGTACGCAGGGATTTATCTTTAGGCTTGGGGGTGGGGTCTAGTTTGACAACCGGGATACTGGGGTCATCGACAAGCATCTGCATGTGTTCTTGTAATGCCGGTAACTGTGGACATTGATGAGTCGCATGGCCTAACTCATCGCACAACGAGCATTTGGGAGGAGCACGAAACATGGGGGGGGGGGGGGGTTTGACTGTCTTGGGAGGTGGTACAGCAGTGTAAGGTTGAGGACCTCTGCCCCCAGTGGGTTTGGTAGGAGGAGGGGGACTCGTGGAGGACGAAGGGGTAGAGACACCGGGGGGTGGCTGAGTGGTAGTAGCCATGGGTTGCACCGGTTGGAGGACGACGCTTGGTGTCGGTGGGGGAACGGGAGGCGAAAGATACCAAACGGGTAATCCCAAGGTTAACCCAGGGAGGCTAAGGGTAGCCATAACCGGGGCGCTTACTACTCCCGATGGAGGGACTACGAAGGGGATTGTATGGATAGGTGTAACACCAATGTGGCTAGGTACCAATGGTGGTTTAGGCAACAAGGGTGGTTGATTGTTAGGTTTTTGGTTATCGTGGGACAGGTTACATAAGTCAAACACTTCGGGCGTAGATGACGGGGGAGGAATGGATTGGAAGGTGGATGTCATCGGCAGGTCTGAGTAAACTCCAGGTCCCAAGGAGGAAACAAACGAGGTAGCGACACCATTAACGGGTTGTTCAACCATGGGGAGAACATTTTCGGGTGCAGTAGGGGCATTTGGATCATAGTAAGTGAGTTGGTCGATCTTGACCACACGTCCGTCATGGGGGAACATCATGGTACGAAAGACAGAGGAAGCTACCGCCCGCTTAGCATAAATGTAGCTGCGACCGAGTAAGAGGTTGTAATCAAGCTGGGCATTGATGACCTCGATGTCGATGAGGACGGTTTTACTGCCTAACTGGACAGGGACATTGGCTAGGAGACCTTGGGGCTGAGCCGAACGACCGTCGTAGGCGCGTAATGCAGTGGTGGACTGCTGGAGGGTAGGGGATCCCAACTTCTGCCATACGAATTTAGACATAACGCAGGTGGAGGCACCTTCATCAATGATGCATCGATGGATGACAAGATTCCGAACGGAAACAGAAACTTGGAATGCTAAGGTGGAAGGCAGGCGTGGTTCGGACTGGTCCAAATCAAATGCCATCAAATTCGAATCATTTGGGTCAATAGCCCCAATGGCGGAGAGTAAAGTCTTGCACTAGGAGGGGCAGTTCTTCAAGTCTTCTAACGCAGACATGGCTACGGGAGATTGGGCTAAGTCATCTACAATGTTGTAGTTTGACGCAGCGCGCGCATTTGGGTTATTGTTGATACGACGAAGTGGGAAACGAGGTGCTTTGGAAGCGCCATCTATTGGAGGGGGAGGTATACGTAACGCTTGATCAGTGGGATGAGCGTTAGTGGTTTTATCGATGGGAGGGGCTTCAGAGGTGGAGCCATATTGGTTCCGACGGGCCTGGAGGTTGACATCAGCGGATGACATCATCAACAAGTGGTGGGTACCTGAGTCAAACATGTGTTGATCAAGGGCGGCGTATGTGATCTGTTGTTGTTGTGGTGGCGCGTTGACTTGAGGGGAGCCAACGGCTGAGCATTCACTACGCCTTGGATTGGTAAGGGGTTTTGTAGCACCAAAGGTTGCTGCTGGGGGGGCTGGGGGTTGGGTTGCGCTTGAGGAGCTGCATTGCCTTGGCGATGGGCATCATCAACCCAAAGTTGCTAAGCTTGCTCCAAGTGTGGGCAAGCATGTGTGTAGTGGCCATAGACCCCGCAAATAGAACAAGGATGGTTTGTTCGCAAATTGGGGTTTTTAGCCTGCTTGGGAGGGCGATCAGGGTTGTGGTTAGCGGGGGCCGCATTATTGTTGTCTGGGGGATTAGCCGGTTGACCACCTTGGTCTGTGGGTTGGTTGTTCCCACGATTACATCCCTTACCGAGGTTTTGTTGGCCCTGGTTGCGCTAGTTGTTCTGGTTTTACTGTTGATTTTGTTGGGCGTACACTTTCCCTTGGGCAGCAGGTGGGTTTTGGGGTTGTGCAGGTGCGGGAGCAGGCCGCGGTGGATGATATGTAGGTGGAGGCTCCGCAAGTGCGGCACCTTGAGGGTGTTGCTGATATGTCTATGGAGCGGGTTGTGGATTTGCCCCAAGGGCTGCCTGTGGCAGGTAATAAGCGGGTTGGGCCTGGGAAGGCGCAGGAGTTGGTGCAGCCTGCTGGTGGTAATAGGCGGGTTGGGCCTGAGAAGGCGCAGGAGCTGGTGCAGGCAGCTGGTGGTAATAGGGCTGAGGTGCAACCGGGGTGGGGTAAGCGGGGGGCGCATGACCGAAGCACTGAGGTGGACAGGTGGGTCCATGGGAATGATGGTGATGTGTCATAGGAGCATACAAGTTGGTGGCCCCAGACTGTGAGGTAGCCCACGAAAGGTCAAGGTCAGGGGTACGACGTGCTATGGAAAAGGGTTGGGGATGCGAGGAAACATGACCGATGATGCCGTCCGTAGCATGGGATGCCCCCGGCGCATCATGCTGGGGGGAGTCACCGTGAGGGGCATCAGGTATAATAGTATAGAGATAACTCGACTGGGCGTAAATGAGGTCGAACTGCTGGGCCTTAAGGATGGCCTGTTCTTCAGACTGGGGTCTTTCTGATGCCACATCCTTAGCAATGACAGGGAGAAGGGACTTGAGGAACCAATCTAGGAATATGCGGTCGTCTAATTTGATCTTGCATAAGCTACGGCGTCGACGCCACTCATGAATGTGGTCCGTGATGTGGGTAGCCGTGTTTTGTCTACAAGATAGGAGGATCTCAATTCCCATGTCATAGCGGACAGGTAACTGGAAGAACTGCAGGAAGGTCGAGGCAAGGGAATCAAAGGTGGCATGGGTCCCATGGGGTTGCTCGATATACCACTTGGATGTAGAGCCAGTGAAGGTGCGCTGTAACAGACGGAGGCGAATAGAGTCGTCCACTATGGAGTCGGAGCAACACCATAGATGGAAGGACATGATATGGTTTTGTGGGTCCTCACCTGCCTTGCCCTCGAACTTAGGGATGTCAGAGGGGAGCTTGGTGGGCATGTGAAGCCACGAAGGGTCGTGTCGGATAGGGTCGTTGGTCAATCTGGCTAGGTCGGGCAGGTTGAGGCTAGCCATGAATGGCAAACTGGAAGAAGGATGTGACACATTAGTGGGTTGGACCAAGTTGGGGCCAATGCCCCCAAGTGGAGGGGCAAGGTTTGGGATGTTGCCCCCAAGTGGGGGAACTAAGGTGGTATAGGATGGTCCTGCACCGCCATGGGTAGTGTGAGCCACTGATGGAGTGGGGATAGGTATTCCAGCTGCGGGGATAGGTGCAATGAGGGGAACGGTAGATGTGTGCCCCATTGAGGGCATACCCACAGTGGGAGTGGTAACTGGTGTAGTGGTGGATGGGACACCAATGGTCCCTACAACGAAAGGAGTGGAAGTCGCGCCAGCCATGGGGCTAGTAGGGGCAGTGTAATTGGGGTTCTCAGACTCTTCTTCAGAATCGGAGGTAAAGTAAGGGGCGTCAATATCTGGTGACGGAGTCCTATGCCGTTGACAAGTGGAGTCAACTGACAAGGCTCTAGATCTATGATGAGTGGTATCAAGGGATGATGATCTGTGTCTATGACGGGTGGTGTCAAGTGAACCGTGCTGTGGGGGCTCGCCCCTGAGGCACCGAGAATGTCTCGGGGACTCAATGGTGACAAATGGTGTCAAATCGCTGGGGATTGTGGTGAGTGAAAAAACAGCTCAAAAACCCTAATGCAACCGAGTGTGCAGAAGGAGAGCTCAAAAACAAGTCACTCAGGCCAACAACCAAATCAAAACACCTACTGTAACAGCTGTGCTACAATAAGTGGAGTACCAACAAAATGGTCAGAATACCAACAAGCAGCAGGTTTCCTAAAAATAAAAAATGGTGGACTCACTAAACCAAAAGGAGGTAAGGGAGCATGCAAACACCTAACTAAAAAGTATTCTGACTCAACTAGACATATCCTCTGCAAGGTGATGAAATCCAAGTCAGACAATATGAATAGGAAAGCCAAGTGGCTAGGATGTCCCCCTACCGGGAGGGACACCGGGTAGTCAATCCTAGAAGAATGGCAACTAAGATACCCCGTTCATGACACATCCAGAAAGGTGAATCTGTCGTTTGGTCCTTTTACCGCAATACCCCTATACAAGGATATCCCGAGAACTGCGAAAGGTAGCCCTTCGGTTACTAAATGGAGTGCGGTATTCCACTCAGGCCTACGGAACCAGTCTCGCGACTTCAACCCTACTAGGGGAGAGGCCCTCTGGTAAACTGGTTGTGACCGTGCCAAAAAGTACTAGGGGATTTTGGTTCCCTAATTGGAAAACAGCTATGTCTCAAGTGTAAGTAACCGAGGGCTGTTATTGGAAGCCTATCCCCCCGATCCTACCTAACTACAAAGATTCTTTTGTGTTCCCAAGTGGGGTTAGAATATTGGTTGATTCAAGTAGTTTTTAAGGCTCACTTGAATTATGTGACAGAGTGTGTGCTCGTGAGGTTATGAACCCAAAATAAAAGTGCCACAAGGGGGGGCAACTTTCTAATTAACAATACTGAAATTTAACATGCAAAATTTTCTGAATTAAAATACTAATTTTTTTTTTTAAAGATTCTGTAAAGGGTACAGAAATTATGTTGCAGAAAAGGCTGTAGGGAAGGATGGCTGCAGGAGGACAGATGGCTGTGCAGATGCAGAAAATATTGCAGCAAAGGGGGATGGGTTCAAAACTGGAAAAAATGCAAAAATTAGACCGTGGGTCTGTGGCGAAACTGAGCAGTCGGATCGCGGGTTTGAGGGAAATAGGCGCGGACAGGACGCGGGTTTTTGGCAGACAGATGCATTCGGGACGCAGCAAAGGGGCTGAAAGCCGCAGTCACGACGCGGGAAAAATGCCGAAATGCGCCGATGGGTTGCGGGAAACTGGCCGAAAGCTGCAGGCGGGACGCAGGAAAAATGCCAAAAGGCGCCGGCGGGTTGCAGGAAACTGGCCGAAAGCCGCAGGCGAGACGCAGGAAAGACGGTAATAGCCGCAGTCAGACCGTCTCAAACAGGCTAATAGCTGCGGCCGAATCGCAGGTAACAGACTGAAAGCGGTCGGCAGGTCGCCGGAAACAGTCTGAGAGCCGCAGTCAGGTCGCAGGTAAGTTTCTGAAAGACGCAATCGGAACGCTACTGTGGGGGGAAAAAAACGCGGTATACGGCGGCCGAAAGGGACAGCCGAACAGAAAAAATATTTAAAAATCGTAACCAAAAATTCAAACCGAGTGGAGTCGCCAAAACTGTAGCTAGGGTTTTACCCCTAGCTTGTGCAAATGAGCACCTACTAAGGAGAAGGGACTCCTTAGTAGCAATTCAGTAAATGTAAATTAAAATGCTAAAACAGAAATGTAAATTACTCTAAACATGTGCATGAAACATAAAAAGAACAAGATATAAAGAATGGCTTTTGTATTAATTTTACCTCCAATGTGAAGGTTGGTGAAGCTCTTGCAATGTCCAAGAGGGTTGCTCCAAGCTCCAACTTGCTCCTTCTCTTTCTCCAAATGATGGGAATGGGCCAAAAGGGGCTCTCAAGGTGAAAGTAGCTCAAGGGTGAGCTAGGGTTTCAAGAGAGATTTTGGCAGAGTAAGGGTGCTTATGATTGTGGATATGAAATGAGGGGTCTCCATCACCTATTTATAGTTTTTTGGTGGTAGAGTGCTGGCCCATGGTTTTGGGAACCATATGGTTTAGGGCAGCTGTATAGGGTTTTTTCCTCCTTTTCCTCATTATTTTATATTTTTTATTCCCTTTTTAGAGGGATTTTTCTATTTTAGAGGAATTTTGGATATTTTTTGAGGAAAAAAGGGTTTTCTAGCCTTTTTGAGGCTTTTTTGATGGTTTTGTGGCCTTTTGGAGGCATTTTAGGCCTTTTGGAGGCTTTTTAGTGGGATTTTTAGGGTTTTTAAGGGAAATATGGTAGGAAAATGAACAAATGAGCCATGTAATGAGGTAGATGAGGTAGTGAACACTTTTTGGGTGTTAACAGTGGGGAAAATTTCATGGGAAAAATACCCCCCCCCCCCTCAAAACGGACTGTAAGGCACACATAAGAAATAAATGCTCCAAAGTCAAGCAAGTGTGATGATTGGTCATATGTCTGGAGGTATCTTCTTCTTGGAAAGAAGTGGATCATGCTCAAAAAGCATGTGCTTGTGCTTGCTCTTCAGATCGAATGTGATGAGAACAAATCCAAAAGTATGAGGATGATCCTTGAACCTATGATTCGAATCAGCTGAGGTAGGATCAAATATTTGAATGTGCATTTAGTCTTTTGTCTTCTCCTTCAAACCACCATAGGTGAGATTATGCCAAAAAGAACTATTACATGTTTGCTTGAAATCAAAATCATATTTAAGACTTTAAAAATAGTTTGTTGAAATCTCCTTTGAACCAGCAGGGGTGAGATGAAAACCATCATATGTATGAGAAATTATCCCAAGTGGTGATTGCTTAGAATCCAAATCAGCTCCAAGACTTGAATCATGGTTTCTTGAGATCTCCTTTGAACCATTAGAGGTGAGGTCAAAACCAGTAATTGCATGAGAAATTATTCCAAGTGAATGGCAATGGCCATAATCTTTAATAACCTTCTGAAAGCATGAATTAATGATCATATAGTAGTAAGTAAGAGGTGAGTAATCAGGGAGAGCGAATGCATTACCTCCAATGGCGGAATTTACCTCTGAAACATTCATAAGATCATGATGCAAACCAACAGACTCTGGTGCAAGAGAGGATTTAGGACCTTCTGCAATATCTAGAGTGTGAGCTAGCACAGAAAGAGAAGAAAGTTGGAGCATGAGAGTAGAATCTGCAAGTTCTTTGTGAACAACTTCAATATGAGATGATACTGGTGCATGATCTGAGAGACCATCAAGGGGAGCGAATGCATCACTTTTCTTTCTTTTGAATGGGTTTGGACCAATCCCTTCATTCTTTCTGCCAAAATTTTCATTCAGGTGAGCCAATATCTCTTTTGGAGTTTCAATATCAACGAATTGGTGTGCCATGTAAAAAGGCATAGCAAGTAACATGGCTCCACAAGCTCTGTCACCATTATTTAACCAATCAATCTCTTCTTTAGAGGATTCTAACTCTCTTTCAAAACAATAATCAAAGAGACCATTTCTCTTCAAATGTGCTATTATATTTGGTTTCCATTCATCATAGTTGAGTGGAGAGAGAAGATCATAGTTGAATGGAGAAAGAGAAGGGATTTCTTCTGAATACATTGAAGCTGTAGAAGACTTGCAAAAACAATAGAGAATTCTGCAACTGCTACTGCTGCAAAAGATGCAGAAACTATTGCAACTGCTGCACTCGAAATCTTGGTAATAACCTGCAAAAAAACTCTCAAGAATGGAGATACACAATACTCTCAACATGCTTTGATACCATGTGAAAATCCTCACAACAGATCTAAGAGATGATGTATACCTCACAAGATTAATTCTGATTAAGCAGGAAAATAGAAGAAGAGTGGTCAATGCAGCACAATGAGCAACAGAATAATGATACAGTAGAACTTGGATAGAAGCAAAAATACTTCACACAAACTAATTAATTAATCACAATATGGACAAATAAAATAGTACAATGCATGAGGATTCAAATGCCTAAGGTGGCAATTCAAATTAGCCTTCATGGAGTGATCAAAGGATCACTAGAGTGTCATCGGAGCACAACTAGAAGTCTTCATCATCATCAGTGGAGTCATCAATGCTCAATTAACTGTCAACCATCAGTCAAACTGAGTCTGGTAGGTGTAACTGAGTGTAACTAAGTGTAACTGAGTATAAACTAAAGACAACTGGACTGGTAGGTGAAGAAGGGCGAGTTGCTTCCTAAAATCAATGAAGAAGGGCGCATTAAGCAACTGGAGGGCTAAAACTGATGAGTGAAAAGCTCTCGGGGGCTAGCTAACTAAGGGCTAGGTGTTGGAATGATGATTGGGATGCATGCAAACCCTAGAATGTATGCAAACCCTAAAAGTGCATGCATGACTGAAAATGTAAATGATCAAAATACTAGTGGGACTAGGATAGAGTATAGAAATATCCCAACATGTAGAACTTCCTATGACAAGTAGATTCAGATATTGGTTGAGATAGTAGCAACAGTGACGATGACGATGATACATGCATTGATGACGATGATCTAGAGAAGAAGACTTGTGCTAGCAGATCTGTGTCGAGAAATACCTTCCTAGTTAAGCGGGAGTGTTGATGTATATGTAACTTCGGAATGTATTTCATTTATATATTTATTCTACTCCTATAGAGATGTATTATTCCTCTATACGGAAGTGTCATCATTTGTATTGACAAGTGTCGCAAGTGTGTTAACTTGCCGATGGTTTATTATACCACCTTGTAAGGGGTCGGCCCGATATAATGTAATATGAAGTTATTGTACCTAGCTAGACAAGTCGTCCCCATAAGGTTATTGGGCAAATAGGACAAGTATAAATAGAGATTGAGAGATCTCTATTTGGATCACTCAGAAACTCATTCTTCCTTCACTCGGAAAATGGCGCACTTGTGAGGAGGAGGATCAACTGCTAAGAGGAGTCTATCTATTGTACTTTGGTTGTACTTTGGTTGAGCTATTTCTCTATCTATATCTGAGGAAGTTGTGGGGTTTTTCACCTGAGGGTTTTCCCCATGGAAACTCTGTGTGTCTATTGTCTCTCATGCTCTTGCTTCTTGGGATGATTAACATGCTTGTTATGATTGATATGCATTGATATACTGTACATGTTATTATCTCAGTAAAGATCCTAGAGTATTGTGAATTAATGCTCAAAATTAACAGCTTGACCATGATTAGTGCGAACTTTTGAGCATGATTGATGAGCTTCTTTGTCTGTTTGGAAGATATCAGTGCAACCGTCGGTGTAGGTTGATGCTCTGGTATGTTGAACCATCCATTTTGGATTCTGACAATCACCTTCCGAGGCCATGACTGATATCTTCCATGTCTATCCCAGAGGTAATGTTTCCCAAACAGGGCGTCGGATACAGAGAGTGGTTCCACGTCACAGAGTACTTCATCTTCAAAAGGATTTATGAAGTAGGCGAGTTTTCATTGTCGAGTGATACGTATTTCTTGTCCATCCTTCATCCAACCGATGTTGTAAGGCTGAGGATGCGGAGTGGTAAGAAGACCTAGTTTCTTCATGATATCTTCGGAATCAAAATTCTTCTGCTTTTCGTTGTCCACAATCAGATGTAATAGGTGTCTTTGGACCCATATCCATGTATGTAATAGGCATTCTCGTTCCTCCTCGTCGACGATAGTCGAGGCTACTAGAGTGGTAGAGGTCAAAAGGGTCATTGCGTTTGGATCAGATTCTTCCACCATTTTTTTGAACGCATCAGGGGTCGACACTTTTTCCAAAAATGTCTTCTGGGATTTGCATTCAGACGTATCATGCCAAGATGAGTGGTGCTAATCGCACCATTTTTCGATCCATAGTTTTTTGCTACGTTTCCTTTTGTGAAAAGGATTCTTACCATGATCTGTATTTGGCGGTGTGTCAGCTGAGAATATTTTGACTTGTCGAAGTCGGTTGGTGCCTTCTTGTCGGGTGGTCGTCCTGATGTCAGCTTCGTCGCGAAACATGATTTCCCTTTTTGCTTGGTTTCCAGTTTGCTGGCGTAGTGGAATGCATCCGCAAGCGTATTGACAATCATAAATTCCATCTCCTGCTGGATGTACTGGGACAATCCACTAATGCACTTCAGAACAAGCAATTTCTCTTCTTCTTGGACGCCAATTCTAGCCATGAATCGATAGAACTCATCGGTGGAACTCTGTACTAATAAATCTGTCCATTGCCGTAGCTGCTACCACTTCTTATACTGTTGCTTGAGGTATTTATGCGGGTAAAATTCCTTTCGGATGTGTTCGACGAATTTATCCCATGTGTCGATGGGTTCTCTTCTTTTCTCCATCTTTGTCGAGAGGTTCTCCCGCCAACAGTGCACAAAGGTTGACATCTTTAAGGATGTAATGGTGACTTTTCCAGCTTCGGAGTGTTGATTTACACCGTAATAGGATTCCAATTGTTGCACCCAAGTGTCGCCGGATTCCACGTCAATCTTACCTTCAAGATTCGGTATGTCCAAATTCATTTGTACTTTGAAGAGGCTGATTTTACCGGAGGGAGTTCTCGTCGAGGATCCTCCGGATGTCGAAGCGAATCACAAGAGAATCTCGTTGAACTGGGTGAACATTTCAATCCATTGTCGAGCCAGAGCTTGCTCAAGAAGATTTGTTGTCTCATCAGCTGCATGTCTATCATTTGTTTATTCTGTCATTTCTGGAGATCGCGTCTGCTTGGATTGCTGAGATTGCGAGCGAGTTTGAACCAGCATAAGTCAGGTAACTTCGAGAGAAGTGTATACATAGAACTTAAACAAGAACAAAGCTGAGTGCTTTGATACCAATGATCTGAGTCGTGTCCATGAAGCACGAGGGGGATAACAGTTCAACTGAATGAGTCAGCTTTGTTATGGAGGAATCTTAAGAAATAGAATGAGCAAAATCATTATTATGCAACACAAATAAACACAAATACGCACAGACAATATGCAGTAATGCGAACTATTCTTCTATTAGATGTAAACAGATAGACTTCCTGTATATTACAATAGTATACATGATTATATAGAATTCTGAGATGCTTGGGTTCCTTCCTGTTAAGTTCAGTTACAAAGAAGAAGTTAGAACGGTTTCAACATTTCAATCGTTACAGCCGACTGGAAGACAGAGAGACAGTCTATCGAAGTTCGACAGTTGTTGGTCGCATGTCGACAAGGAATGTCGATGTCGCAAACTATGAGGTTGATGAACATGTCGAAGGTGCAGAACGTGTCACAATATGTCGAAGTCGAGACTCATCGGGATTTTGTCGAAATTGGAACCTGTCGCAGTCATGTCGAGTCGAAACATGTCGAAGTTGTATCGACGTCGATGCCTTTCCAACTATGATGCGGATCATTCAGCCTCTCGCGCGTGCACCCATTGAGAAGAGGAAATGCCTCCCGGGTCTGTGAGTACGAAGCCCTAAATTTTATGCGGTCCAATTCATAGTTTGAATTGTTTATTTCATTATTGTATATGTTCATTTTCCCTTAGAAATCAATATAAATTCCAAATTGATTCATATTTGAACCCCATCTCTCTCCTTTGACCACAAATTCTTTGGGAGGGTTCTTAGAAATAAAGAAAAAACATACTCAAAATTTGGTACTGCTTGATTTGATGGATTTTCTACCTCCTTCCACAACTACAACACTCATACTATCAGATCAGTCAACCCTAAACCCTAAAACAGTCAATCGATTCTCCTGGGCATTGATGTACACTTTGAAGCATGTCTGTGGATGGGAAAGATCAGTAATATTGTAGACAGAAACAATTTTTTCCAAAGTATTTGGGTCATCAAAAATATTCTTTTCTTTCATTTCACGACGCTCGGCTGGGGTGATTTTTCGTGCAATATTTCTGTGAACATGTGCTTGTTCATGCTCAGCAGTAGCACTGCGAATTTCCATTTCGAGCCATGTTGGATCCTGGGTTGCTTCAACATCAAGTACCTTCACAAGATTGCTCATCTTTAATTTTGGATTTGGAGGCTCTATCAAACCCTCCCTTATCATCCCATGTCTATCTTTTTCCTTTGCAAGGCATCGTTGTGTATGCAATTTATTTTGCTCCTTCTTGGTCAGGTTTAAAGGTTGTGGTGGAGGTGGAAGAGGTTCAGCTGGAGGCTCAATTGGCTGAGAGTACTCTACATATATAGTAGGTTTTTCCATCTTCACTTTTAAATCACCTTCTGTGACATCTGTGTAGCTACCAGAGGGTAAAAGAACCATATCCCACCACTCAACATTAGGTATAGGATCCTTTGGTTTCTCTTATTTTGCAGGAAATATTTCTAACACTTCAATCAGATTAGGATTTATATCAAGCTCATCCTTTTCCTTGGAAAGATGTGCTTTCTTGATATTCAACTCCTTTTCATGTGCTTCTCCGAATTGACTCTTAAATTTCAATATTTCTACCTCCTTTGACCATCTGCCTTCCTCAAAAAATTGAAATGTCATCCTCTTAGGCCTCAAGAGCTTTGTTTTATTAATAACCATTTTTGGATCAAAATGAGGATTGGGATTGGGATCTTCATCAAATTCTTCCCTTAGAATTCGAAATGCTTATTTTTTTCTTTTTGTTTGTGTTCACCTTCAAAGTGCTCAAGTTTGTAATTTTGGGCTTGTCAATTACATTCCCCTGTTCATCAATTTCACGACCCTGAGTGTCAAGACAAAGAACAGGAGCTTTAGAAGGCTTCTATTGGCCAGGGAAATTGATCAGGCACTTGTCTAGGAAATATACTCAAAATTTTCTTCATAGTTATATACTCAAAATTTATTCGAATTTACAGAGGGAATTCAAGAAAACATGAAAAGTATGAACAAAGATGAATGTGTTGAATGTGGAAACAATTGAAATATCGCGATTTGTATTTACATGAATTTGATGAAATGGGTTGAGTTTTTGTAAGAGCCCCAGAATTCGGTATCACATCGCCTTCCTTGCATTGGATCGACTGGAGGGGACCTGAAAACAACTTCCTAAGCTTCACATATGTAGAGTTGAATGTGGATTGAGGGGTGACATTGTGTCAAACGAGGTTGACAAGGTCAAATAAGAGGTAGTTACAAGAAGCTATTGCATATATTTGACCTTATTTGACCTTCCATCTCTTTGGAAGGTCCAATAAGAGGTAGTTACAAGGAGCTATTGCATGGATGCATGGTTACAAGTGATGGGTCAGTTTCCAACCATTGCAAGATTAACTCAATTTAGGAATGAAAACCTAGTTTAAACCCTCGTGAGGATTAGGGGATCCACATAAGCTTAAAAGACAATATAAAATTAAAATAAGGGATTGTAAAGCCACAAGGATTCCTAAGTTATTCATGTACTCATAGCTATGTATGGGTTGGCCCATATGCTCCACAGTTGTTGACTACCCATACTTCATCTAAATGTTAAGGCCAATAAAACATTTTCAGGCCTCGATGTAGGTTATATTTTGTTTCGTTTTCCTTGCTAAGCTTGTTGATTCCATTAGAATTCAACAAGTATTCAATAACCATAGCTAGTTCTCATGGTTATATATATATATATATATATATTAGCCCCACATTGTCATGATTTTATATAAAATTGGAATCCAATATGCTAGTTTAGATGTTGTCATTGCAACAAATACATCACTTGTAATACCATTCCTTGTATTTCACAAATTGAATCCTTCATAAGCAAGCCCATTTTTTTGTACTACTATCCCATTTATTCATACTATCATGAGGGTAAATCCTAAAACGTTTATCTCTTATGGGCATAGACTATAGGGATTGATCTCCTTATATCCAATTCCCATCCTTTTCATTTCACTAGTAAGAAGGAGCTTATAACAACTCACTCAAAGTAGATAATGTATGTTATATTGCTCATACTCTAGGTGTCGGGTGAGCTTGATAGACTCAAACCTTAATTCTTTTCCAAATTGTGTGCCAACAATTATGGGCATGCCTTTACTAAACTGTCTAAATTATTTTCCATTTTTGTGCATTTACTAGCAAAGGGGATTAAATGTGGAAACAAATTCCTAAGCTTCATGTATGTAGAGTTGAATGTGATTGAGGGGTGACATTCTGTCAAACAAGGTTGGCAATGTCAAATAAGAGGTAGTTACAAGGAGCTATTGCATATATTTGACCTTATTTGACCATCCATCTCTTTGGAAGGTCAAATAAGAGGTAGTTACAAGGAGATATTGCATGGATGCATGGATGCATGGTTACAAGTGATGGGTCAGTTTCCAACCATTGCAAGGTTAAATCAATTTAGGAATGAAAACCTAGTTTAAACCCTCGTGAGGATCAGGCGATCCACATAACATTAAAAGACAATATAAAATTAAAATAAGGGATTGTAAATTCACAAGGTTTCCTAAGTTATTCATGTACTCATAGCTATGTATGGGTTGGACCATATGCTCCAAAGTTTTTGACTACCCATACTTCATCTAAATGTTAAGGCCAATAAAACATTTCGAAGCCTCAATGTAAGTTATATTTTGTTGTTTTTTCCTTGCTAAGCTTGTTGATTCCATTATAATTCAACAAGTCTTCAATAACCATAGCTAGTTCTCATGGTTATATATATATTAGCCCCACATTGTCATGATTTTATATAAAATTGGCATCCAATATGCTAGTCTAGATGTTGTCATTGAAACAACTACAGCACTTGTAATACCATTCTTTGTATTTCACAAATTGAATCCTTCATACGAAAGTCCATTTTTCCGTACTACTATCCCATTTATTCATACTATCATGAGGGTAAATCCTAAAATGTTATCTCTTATGGGCATACACTATAGGGATTGATCTCCTTAACTTCAATTCTCATCCATTTCATTTCACTAGTAAGAAGGAGCTTATAACAACTCACTCAAAGTAGAGAATGTATGTTATATTGCTCATACTCTAGATATCGGGTGAGCTTGACCGACTCAAACCTTAATTCTTTTCCAAATTTGTTTTCCAACAATTATGGGCATTCCTTTACCAAACTGTCAAAATTATTTTCCATTTTTGTGCATTTACTAGCAAAGGGGATTCAATGTGGAAACAACTTCCTAAGCTTCACGTATGTAGAGTTGAATGTGGATTGAGGGGTGGCATTCTGTCAAACGGGGTTGGAAAGGTCAAATAAGAGGTAGTTCCAAGGAGCTATTGGATATATTTGACCTTATTTGACCTTCCATCTCTTTGGAAGGTCAAATATGAGGTAGTTACAAGGAGATATGTTATACCTCTATGTTTCACAGTGTCGCATCCCCATCACAACACATCTCGACGACACTTTCCCTACTGTTTTGAACCATCCAGAAGAGACAGATGATGAGTCAACCTTGAAGGTAAATCCACCCTGGCAAGTTTTGACCCACCTTGGACTTTATTTCCACACACTACCGCGCCCTGACAGCTTGACAAAACGCGGCACAGTGCCGCGCCCTGTAGCATTTGCAAAGCGCGGCACCCTTTTAATAGTTTTTGCCCTTGGCTTGTGGAATCTTGGATTTTCGAAGATGATGGAAGATTGGGTTCCTTGATTCGATCCCAACTTACCTCCTTCGATTAGAAACCCTGATCCACTTATCCCTCCTTAGATCCACTCATCTCTCTTGTTGGTTAACCTCACCATTCACTATAAAAGAGAGGCATGCCATTGGGAAGGGGGAGGACTCTTGAGAGCACCAAACTTATGGTCTTGCAGCATTGTGGAGATAGCTAAGAGGAGAAGACATTTGGAGTTGGAGGATTGGCTTGGGCATCAAGCACCCTTTGTAAGTAATCTTCAAGTTGTAATGGAATAACTTGTCTTGTTTCCCCAAATCATTTGTGTTAATATTGTTTTAATGATATGATTTGCATCTCTCATAGATTTAGATCCTAACTCATATTTTCAGATTGTTAGAGAATAGTACATGCTTGTGTTTTGGTTCCATTGTTAACAGGTTTACTTGTGAGGACTTGGAGCTTGGATACAAGGTCAGTTAAACTCCTTTCTATTCTCTTCAGCATTTTAATTCTGAGATGTTTGTTAGATCTAGGGATTCAAGGTTGCATTTGTTTTGTCTGTTCTTAGCCTAGAGTTAATTTAAGTCTGCTTTAGTCTAAGGGATTTCTGACTTATCCGTAGGGCAGAATTCCACATAACAAGAATGGCGACTCCGCTGGGTTTGATTACTGCTTGATTGGTTCAAATTCACAGTCATTTATCTTTGAATTATCAGTCTTTTGTTGCACTTCAAACCACCTTGAATTTTGGTCTTTTTTGACCCTTATTCACCCCTCCTCGCAGTATTTGTCTCCCTGTTTAATTACTGAGTCCCCTGGGTTAGCAACAACCCTGAAAACTTGATTTTTTCTTTTCCAGTTGCGTTTTTTTTCCCTCTTGCCACAGTGCCGCGCCCTCTTAACCACTTCAAGCGCGACATTTACACAGTGCCGCGTCCTAGGCATTCATACCAGCGCGACAGTTACACAGTGCCGCGCTTCAGGCAGTCTATAGCCCGCGGTAGTGTCTGCAAGTAGGTAAATTTTTTTAATTTTTGCTTGGTTTCCTGAGTTTCTCCCTGCCTCAGATAGTCTTTACTGTTGCCTGTTAGCATCCTGGTTAATTTCCAGTCTGTTTGGTCTGCTTATTACATGGTTTGTGAGCTTGATTGATTGATTGAATTAAGTGGCACTTTTGACATATTGGTCATTTTTCAATTTGATTGCATTTGACTTAGCTTTTCCCCACAACCAACTCAACACCACTGTCTTCTGTTACTGAACACTGTAGTTTTACAGTCATATTGTCATTATCATTTTCAGTAAATTAAAAAGATCATTGGTTGAGAGCAAATTTGTTGTTTAATTTGAAAAAGTCTAGTGGCATTTTGCATAGGGAAATGAACCATTAATTTTGCCATAAAAATTCTCATCATAGAAGCATTGTAGATTGTAAAATCAGTGCATTGAAAAGCGTGTTTACTTCAGTTTGGCTTGGTTTATAAATCGAAAAGAAAAGAAAAATCTTTTACTTTGATTGCTTGTGAAAGTTGTTATGCATATTGGATCGAAGAACCTCTATCTTTACCTTAGCTAGATTTCATCGAAGACAAAGGCTTGTTTATGATTCATTCTCATTTGCATGGTTTGAGTCGTCATAACACCATCAAGTCTCACGTCCACTACCCGATTGAGTAAAGACAGCCACTAAAATTAATCACCCTAATTAAACCAACTTTAACCTCACTTGAGGAAATCAAAAGAATTTGGTAGTTAGGTAGGACACCGGGGATAGGCATCAAAATAATTTCCCCTTGTCATTTTCATCTGAGACATAGTCGTTGTCTTTAGGGAACTAAAATCCTCTAGTACTTATTGACACGGTCACAGCCAGTTTGTGGAGGGGCCTCCTGACTGTTTCTAACTGTTCAGGGGTTAAACGGCCGCGAGATTGAGAACCGGACGGACTCTGTGGAATACCGCACTCCACTTAGCCCTAAGGCAACATCGATCGCTGTCTTCTTCGGAAGGCTGAAGTGCCCAAAACCTTTTCCGACGTGTCATGAACGAGGTGGCTTAGTATCTATTCTACTAGGGCTCTTTTACCCAGGATCCCTTTCGGTAGAGGGATATCCTTCTTATATCGGTCTCTCATGTTGTATTGTTCGACTTGGATTTCATCACCTTGCGAAGGATACAGCCTGTTGAGGTCTCCAGCTCTTAGTTAGGAGTTTGCTTGGCGTCTCATCTTTGTAGAGGGTCATTTTTTCCTTTGTAGGGACTGCTTGTTGGCATTCTGGCCATTTTGTTGATCAGCTCGCTTATTGAGACACCGGTCTCAGTATAGATTTTAGAGCTTGCTTTTTTGGCCTGTGAGCCTTGCTTTTTCTAGCTCCTCTTTTGCACACTCGGCTGCATTAGAGTTTTTGAGTTCTTTGTTTACAGTACTGCCCCCGATTTTCATTTTCCTGTCATCATGTCAGATCAACAAAGAAGATCACGAAGACAACAGGGCCTAAGCCCTCCACCACCACCACCGCCACGGACTTCTGGTCCGCCTGCATCACGCATTCCTGCTCCCCCTGGCCGCGGTGCTGGTCGAGGCAACATCCCACCGCCGATACGTACAACATCTTCAGTTACGCCTGTAACTGCCACACACAGCACAGTCTCAGAATCCATTGCAGCTTCTATGACCACTAGCATGTCTGAGGCTTCCACTGTCACCTCACCCACTGTCATCCCAGATTTATCTGTAACAGTGGGCACAGTTACAGCAGCTGAACCTAGCACGACCCAGAGTACTAGACCAGAGGTCATCCTTCTACCGGAGGCCAACACTTCCCGTCCATCAGACACTTTCCACGATGATATAGACGGATCTATTGGCACCACGGAAGGATCCGACCAGGGCATACCTGGCCTAATTTCAGTCCCAGGCGGCTACGTTGAGATCGTTGAAGATACTCGTCTACCTGACACACCTTTTGAACCTGATTATGGCTTCATTACTTCCCAGACGGAACTTCCGCCTGTTATTACTACGTCACCCAGTGTTCATCCTCAGGAGACAAGTTCTTCTAGCAACGTACCTCGCACTTTTCATCTACCCAACATCCCACCGGGACACGAAATTATGGCTTCCATCCAGTCTAGTATGGTTAGCCTAGCGAACTCTCCGTTAGCATCGGCACAATTTAGACGCAACACAGAGCAAATGCTTTCGACAACGTCTAGATACCCCCCTGTTTTTCGTCCTTCTGACTATAGGGATCCCAACGTTCCGTCTAGCACAGAATTTCATCATTCCTTTGCAGACGGCTCAGGACCTTCGGACTTTACTACACCTAGGTTCCTGCCGAATCCCCAAAATCTTTTTCAGGATATGAACTCGGACCCAGTTCTCGATGGTCCTCCTATTATTGAACACGTGATGGACGACGCTGATACTCCTGGGCTAAATTCCCCACATTTGCTGTCATCACCAATGTTTGGTGCACATTCTATGAGGGATAACCCAGTTTTTTCTCCGTCCTCACCTGTCCAATACGGACGACCGCCTCCGCTAATCGGTACTTTTGGCGCCGTTGGCCAATCCATGCTATCATATTTGGCTAGCGGCGGAAGAACACCTAGTCATACTGCTGGATCTTCCGTTTCGACCGGAGGATCACCTTCGGCCACCATTTATACTATTTCAGGAGGTGGACAACCGACTGCAATGGTCCCTAACTCCAACTTACAAACCCTCCCTGGTGGGCCATCAACCCAACCAGCTGGGGGGCAACCTTTTGTTGGGAACCCCATCGTTAGTCAACAACCTCCAACTGGTGGGCCATCAACCCAACCAGTCGGAGGACAACCTTTTGCTGGGAATCCACTTCCCAGTCTACAGCCTCCTCACATAGGGCCATCCAACCTAACTGCTGGCGGACAACCTATTGGCTCGCTCCAACAAGTTTCCCAACCAGCAGTTTCTACTCAGTTTGGTATGTACAATCCACCTGGCAGTGGGAAACCTTATTCCGGTGTTCCCACCGGGCCTTACTCTCAACCACCCCTGTCAAGTATGCTTCCTTCTTGGGATCATCAAATCCCACAGAGTGGGGGGGTACTCACTTTTCGGAAACTGGAACCAAGCTGGGGGGCAATCTCAGATTTCCCCCAACTTGAATTCTGGCTTCCCTTACCCTTCGGCTGCCACAACTCCTTGGAACCCGTCACTTCAATTTCCACTCGTTCCTCAAGCAGGAACGAGCATTCCATGGACACCACCGTCGCAGCCACCCCCCAACCCTGCTATGGGAAATCCTCCACTTACACAGTATGGTGGCAACATCCCTGGAACACAACAATTCCAAGGAACTTTTCCCCAACAAGGAATAGCAACCAATCCTGGGCATCAACAGCCTCAGGGTACTATACCCACTCAGCAGAACACTTACCAACCGGTTGCTTACAATCAACCGGTTAACCAGATGGCTTATTATCCACAGAACTTCCAGCAGTATCCCGCGGGAAACACATATGGGTATAACACACAGCAGCATGCTATGCAAGGCCATCCAGGGTTCTCTGCACCACATGGTTATTACTCATACCCGCAGACCAACCGTCAACTTCCTTTCTTAGCCACACTTGATCTACCTGATTTGTCGAGGCTTATTAACGATCCTATATGGCACGAACCTCACTGGCCACCTATCCCAGCCAAACTACCATCGGACATTCCCAAGTTCGATGCTAAGCCCAGGGAAGACCCCAAGAACCACGTGATGACCTTCCATCTTTGGTGTTCATCAAACTCCTTAATGGATGATTCCATCCGACTTCGGCTCTTCCAACGTACGCTTACCGGAACGGCAACAAAATGGTACATCGAGCTGCCACAGCACTCTTTTCGTGATTTCAACACTTTGGCTATGCAGTTTTTGACACATTTCCAGCTTCCCATCCGGTATGAGACTGGAACAGAACTGCTAACTTCACTGCGTCAAACCACTTCCACACACATTTCGGATCACATCCACGAGTGGCGAAGACGCCGTAGGCTAATCAAGGCACCTATTCCAGATCAGCTACTTGCTGATTGGTTTACAAAATCCTTTTTGCCTCCCATAGCCAGAGATATTGCTATGTGCGGACCTGTTACGGAAGAACAAGCCATCTCGGCAGCACAATACATGGATTTAGTATATACTCAATCCGGTACTTTACATGAACTTCTTCCACATGCTTCCCGCATTCACACTGATCCTACAAAGCCTACTACTGAACCACCCATTGATGGTATCGTTGGTTCAGTTAAGGCTCAGCCTGCTACCAACTCGACGGGGCAACAAGCTCATGCTTCCCCCGCTTTTACCCAGGCCGCTTCAAAAGCTTCCACTTCTCCTGCTGTTTCCTCCGAAGTGAATGCAGTCCAATCTACATCACAACCATCCGGAGGAAAGAAGAAAAACAATCGTGGTAAACCTAAAAAGAACCAGCAGGAGAACCCCAAACCACAACCTACCCAGAATGATCAAAAACCACGTCGGAAAGCTAAGTTTCCCTGCTTGATTTGTCAAGATGATCATTATACGCGTGACTGTCCCTACAAGGACGAGGTCCATAAATTCGTTAAAGGATCCTCTAGACCGGCAGTGCTAACTGACCCTTTCCCCCAACAGCAACAGCAAATGGTTGCCCAAGAATCCCCACAAGGGGGCAACCCGACCAATCCTTCCCGTGGAGAGACGTCCACAAACCGCGAGATCCTAATGACAAGTAATGAGGAGATTAATATCACCACTCGTTCAAAGACGTATGACAATCCTCCAAGTTCAACCAAACAATCGGAGACAGCCAAAGGCAAGTCTCCTGTTGAAGATCCGATTCCTATTCCCCCCCCTAATGGTCACCTCCATATCGAGAGACCACTTATGGATACAGTGCTACGCCCACCCAAGGGCACCATACGAAAGGCGACATTCAATCCGAATGCGCGAGCTGCCCAAAACTACAACATTGTTGAAGATTTGGCTCAAGCACCTTGCGCTATGTCAACTCTCGAGGTTCTCCAACACTGCCCCACGCAGCGTAGAACCCTACTTTCAGCACTGGGGGCATTGGACCCAGATACTTCAAACTCCATCATGTTTAACTTGGAGCACGCTAAACCTAGGCTTTCTCACCAGTTAGCCTTCCAGGTGCATACGAAAATCCGTGGAAATGTTATCCACCGCACAGTGTTAGATGAGGGTGCTTCCACGTCGATTATGTCTTTGAACTGCTGGAGAGCCCTCGGCTCGCCTGAGGTCACAACTTCTCCCACTACTCTTAGAGCGTTTGATGGACATGGTTTTCAACCATATGGACTCATCCCCTCAATCGGCGTTGAACTGGGGGGCAAAACAGTATCCGTACACATCGAAGTCGTAGATGCACCTTTGGATTACAACCTCCTACTTGGTCGGAACTGGTTTTATGCCATGACTGCCATTGCATCTACAGTCTTCCGGATTGTACAATTTCCTCATGAAGGGAAAATTGTCACTATTGATCAATTGGATTACTGTATCCCAGACTCCCATCCGAACTCCGCCAATACCATTCCGTTATTGGATCAACCACGGTACCGGTTCCAAGACATAGGTGTTGGTCTCATGAAGGATTCATCCCTCATTGGAGTTTTTCCAGAGCTGGGAACCCATCTTCAACCAGTCAACATGATTTCATCACATGTCACCCCCGTCCGATGATTCATGGGTGATCCCGAGTCCTACTCAGACCCAAGGCTATGGTAATTCCATGCCTTTGAACCGAAACCTTGCAGCTTATGACGCGATCCAATCAGCCACAGATTGGGTCGACTGTTCTACTGATCACACAGTGGCACAGCTCTCGACTGAAACTCATACACGCCCACCATTGTTTGATCCTCTCAACTTGATTTTTCCCACCGACGAATCAATCATAGAGGTTATGTGCGGTAATGAGCCACCATGGGGAGATTTTCATCATCGATCTTCATTCCCCACCATTCAGTCACTCGAGCCTGATACCAAATCCAGTGCTTCACTTGGGATGGTTCAAACCAAGTTCCCCACTTCCCTCGACGAAGTATTTTCTGAAGGCAACTTGGCCAATCTTATGGCAACCACTCCCATCGACATTTCAGTAAAGCCTGGTATCGTGGAAAATGTACACATTGGCAAAACATGTACCCCTCTCGAGACGGAGTTATATAATGCCTACTTTAAAACTTTCCGCGATGTTTTCACCTGGAGTTATGAAGAGATGCCAGGAATCGACCCATCGATTGTAGTTCACGAAATTCCAACTTTCCCTGGCGCCCGACCTGTTCGGCAAAAGCTTCGACCCGTTCATCCTCGTAAGGCAGCCGCCATTAAAGCAGAAGTTGAAAAACTTTTGCGTGCTGGTTTTATCTATCCTGTCCCATTGACAGAATGGGTATCCAACATCGTCCCTGTAGCCAAGAAACAGGGAACGATCAGAGTCTGTGTTGATTACCGTGATTTGAACAAAGCTTGTCCCAAGGACAACTACCCAACTCCGTTTATCGACCAGATCATCGATAACTGTGCCGGAAGTGTTATCTTTTCATTTATGGATGGCTTTTCTGGCTATAATCAGATCGATATCCTCCCAGCCGACCAGCACAAAACGGCCTTTATCTGCCCTTGGGGGATCTTTGCATATCGGAAGTTACCTTTTGGCCTCAAAAATGCCGGGGCAACTTTCCAACGGGCGATGTCCTACGCATTTCATGACATCAAACATATCGTAGAGCCATATCTCGATGACCTTCCCGCTCATTCTCGAACTCGGGAAGAACATCCAGATCACTTGAGTGCCATTTTCGAAAGGTGCCGGCGCTACAATATACGTTTGAACCCGCATAAGTGCGTCTTCTGTGTAGAAGCCGGAAAACTGTTGGGCTTCATAGTCTCCAAATACGGGATACGTCTAGATCCCGCAAAGGTAGCAGCTATCATAGCCCTGCCTTCACCTACCAATATTCCAGAACTTCAATGTTTGCAAGGGCATGCAAACTTTCTACGCCGTTTTATCTGTAATCTGTCTGAGATAACAAAAGGCTACATGCGGCTTCTCAAGAAGAATGTTCCCTTCATATGGGATGATGAAGCCCAATGCTCCTTTGACAATTTAAAGGCAGCCTTAACCAAAGATCCTGTGATCCAACCCCCCAATTACACACAGGACTACATCCTTTATCTCGCAGCCTCGATTTCCACCATTGGCATGGTGTTAGTCCAGGAAGATCACAACGGCATAGAACATGTGGTGTACTACCTCAGCAAGAGTCTTCTCGACTCTGAAACTCGCTACTCACATGTTGAAAAGCTGGCTCTGGCAACAGTGTTTGCTGTCTAGAGATTCCGTCACTACATCTTACTCCGTCGGACCACCGTCATCGCTGATTTCAATCCAATGTACTATATCCTCACACGACAAGTGCTTGGGGGCAAGTACTCCCGTTGGATTGTCATCCTTCAAGAGTTTGACTTGGAATTTGTCAAAGCCAAGTCTAAGAAATCTCTGGTCTTCGCTGAGTTAATTTGTCACTTGCCCCGTGCTACTGAGCAATCCGAGCCCATTGATTCTCTTCCCGACGAATCATTGTTCCTCATTAGCACGTCCGATCCGTGGTATGGGGATATTCTCTTATATCTCCAAACCCAACGCTTCCGTCCCAACCTCAACCGCGATGAACGACGACGTATCAGACATCACGCAAAATACTACCTTATAGTGAACGATACTTTGTATCGGCGTGGTGTCGACACTGTCCTTCGACGCTGTTTGACCTTAGATGAGGCGGAACGCGTTCTCAATGACTGCCACGCTGGAGCATGTGGTGGTCATCTCTCTGGGATGGCTACGGCCCAGAAAATATTGCGAGCGGGATACTTCTGGCCTTCGATTTTCAAAGACTGCATTGAAACAGTCAAGAAGTGTCCGCCATGTCAATTCTTTCATAGCAAAGCACGCTCGCATCCTGCTCCACTCCATCCTGTCATTGCCGTCGGCCCTTTCTCCAAATGGGGCATTGATTTTATGCACTGTAAACCCACTTCAGCCGGGGGGCATAGCTATGTCATAGTAGCTGTGGACTATTTTACAAAATGGGCTGAAGCGATGCCTACGTATGCTGAAGACGGCAAAACAGCAGCGCAGTTCATATTCAATCATATCATAGCTAGATTCGGTGTCCCACAGTCTATTGTGACCGATCATGGTTCCCATTTTAGGAATCATATGATCGAAGAACTAAGTGCCAAACTGGGTTTTCGCCACGAAAACTCAACCCCGTATTACCCACAAGCCAATGGCCAAGTTGAAGCCATCAATAAAGTCCTGAAACGAATGATTCAGCGCATTGTGGGTACCCAAAAATCCAATTGGCACTCAGCTCTGTTCTCAGCACTGTGGGCATACCGAACCTCAGTGAAAAGTGCTACTGGGTTTACACCATTTCAATTGGTGTACGGCCTGGAAGCCATTCTCCCGATTGAATGTGAAATTCCATCACTCAAGATAGCCATAGAGCTACTCCCACACACTACTTCCGAAGAAGAACGGTTTCTATACCTAGCCAAGCTAGATGAAACCCGCCGCGACGCCGCTTTGGCTAATGAAGCTCACAAAAAACGTGTCAAAGCTCAATATGACAAATCCGTTCAACCTCGGATCTTTAATGAGGGTGACCTTGTACTTACATATGATCAGATGCATGACAAACTTGGAAAAGGCAAGCTTGAATCTATGTGGTACGGCCCCTTCATCATAAAACGTGTCTTAGAAAAAGGAGCCTATGAACTAGTCGACTGTGATGGTACGCCATTGGCACGGCCCCGCAACGGGCTATACCTCAAGCGTTTCTACGCATGAGGTTACCCCACGCGGGTTACTTCTTGTACATAATGTACTTAGTTTGTTTTTTGCTTTATTTTTAGTGTGCGCGTGGATCTTATGTATCTACTCTTACTTTGACTCGTGCTTTTATGCGCAGATGTCTACCTACTTTGGATTCGCTGACGGTGCAAGCCGACATACCCGGAATCTCGCTTCCGCAGCATGGGTGATTTATTCCCCCACTGGCGAGTTGTTTTATTCAGGAGCTATTTGTTTAGGTCCAGCAACCAACAATATCGCAGAGTACCATGCAGTCATTGGTCTCTTGACAGAGGTTGCTTCACTCGGGATTAACTCCTTATCGGTCTTTTTAGACTCCCAACTCGTGGTCTCTCATCTAAACCGTGTTTACACAGTTCGCGATCCTACATTGCTTCGGTTATTTCGAAGAGTACGTCTCTTGGAACGGTCATTTGATTTTATCATATATCAACATATACCGAGAGAATTCAATTATATTGCCGATTCATTGGCCAATTACGTTTTGGACTGGCATCTTGCCCATACATAAACACATCATAAAAGATAAATAAACGCACAAGTCATTGTAAATATTTAGATCATAAATAGGTCCATATCACTATATATAAAAGTGTTTTTTCCAAAAATACATAAAGTTTGTGTCAAAGACAAAATTGGGGATCAAATCCCATATACAAAAATTGGCCCTCAAAGCCTACATATCGTGTACATGCCGCAAAAAGATCGAAAGACCATCTATGGAGATCTAGGGGACCTATCATGTCCCTCATCGGACTCCTCCCGCTGATGGTGGTAACACATCACGGCTCGAACCACCTTGCGAAGAAGTCGACTAATACGTCCAGGCACACCCACAGTATGCCTCTGGAGGTGGTAGGGGACATCGTCCATCCGCATAGCAGGAATCCCATGGGTCAATCCCTGCAGGTTCCTCTCAATATCCCGCACACCTCCTGCCTCATCTTCATCTTCTTCTTCGACAGGATCAGCTTGACGATCTACACCGCCACGACGTAGTGGTGAATATCCAGCTGGTCGTTGTGGTCCACGGTCTGCAACATGCATACGAATATACATTAGAAGTCTTTTACATATTCTAAAAAAGCATTAAAAATTAAATATTCAAAAAGAAAAATACATATCCATGAAGGTCATACCAGAGTTGTCCCAGTCATCATCTTCTGGCAAAGCCAAGTCAATATCCTCGCGGAAATCTACCCCTGAATAGGGATAGTCGTCGATCATGACTATCTGCTCCTCTAGCCAAGAGAAGAAGTCCTCTCCAAAAGCTAGCCGCTGAGGCCCTCCAAGGCGCCCGGCATAGTCGCTCCATCGAGCCATCCATGGCTCAGTAGGTGGGCGAGGATGCATAGATATCTGCGGACGCAGTAATGGCACCCTTGCCAGGAAGAAAGTGACCAAGATACTCCCATAGACAAACTGGGTATTTTTCCTAGTTCTACATTTGTGCACCTGTTCCTTCATATGGGACAGCACTGCATCACACCAGTTGAAGACCGTTCCTCCCATGCACTCTGCTGCGAGATTTACCTGTGTGCGGGTTGCCTGATGTGGGCTCACGCTTCCTGCTGCACGTGTAATAGTGAATAGCAAAGTTTTGAAAGGAAGATTTGTGACCTCTTTTATGGCCACTTTCCCACTCTTCTTACTCGAACCCGCCTGACAATATCGAGCAATCAAATCATCCGTGCTTGAGTCTGAAGCACTGTACCCGGTAAGATTCGGCCGGGCCCCTCTTTTCGAGAGGCGCATGAGAAAGTAGATGTCTTCAAGTTGGATTTCAAGCACGTGCTCTCCTACTCGGAAAGCTTCGATATCAGGGTCCCACAATTGAATAAGGTGAGTAAGGAGCTTAGGTTGTTGGCGGATCCCTTTAGTCTTGAAAAACTTTAGCAAACCACATTCTCTCAATGCGGTCACGGTGGGTAAGTCATTTTCGGCCCTAAAATCATCCGTTTCATGCTCCCTCTCTTTCCAACTCACCATTTTGCCTCAAACAAGTTGCAAATCCCTGCAAAAAGGTAAACAAAGTAATTAGTGACTATTTAACAACTTGATTCTAGCAAAAATTTGAGGAAAAATTGATTTTTCAAACTTAATTTTCGCACGTGCCGCGCCTGGAGGGCACCCTGCCGCGCGGCAGTCCACAGTGCCGCGCCTCATTTTGAGGTTACAGCGCGGCACTGTTGAACAGTGCCGCGTTTCACGATAGGGGCCCCACGCGGCAGTACGGCAGACGATTCTTGCCAAAAGGGCTTGCCAAAAAATTAATTTTTCCCTAGTGAAAGTGAAAATTTCTTGCATGAAATGAAAGAGGAGTTCAAGCACTCTTACCTGGCACAGACGGCGGTCGAAATGGTATCCCAGAACTCTCGGTATCGATCCTTGAAATTTTGCTCCAAAATGGGTAAAAATGTCTCCTTTGGGTAAAAATCACAAATGAATGGTAATTTCTATTTTTACCATGCTTTATATAGCATTTTTTCACATTTTTTAATTAATTAATTATTATTTCAAAATTAATAAACCCTTATTCATATTACTAATGCCCGATTTTTGAGCATTTATTGACAGGATCTGCGGTAAAAATGGGATGCATTCATACTGGTATTTGTTCGTAGTTTGACCTTCATATTGAGCCCACTTTATCTTTTTCGTGCTCTGGATTTAAAACTTGAAAAAGATTCCAAGCGCTTTCACACCTGTGTCGTGCTTGTCAAATGCAAGTAAACGGTGTCGAGTACGGTCAGCTTTACTCATGCTCGTTAAACGATGAGGAAAGTATTATCCTGGTTGTATTTTATTCTTTTTTCGGGCCAGAATAATTAATTTTTACGAAAAAGACCATAGGAGTCCATAGTTAAGCTCTTTTCAGACTCCTTAAAATTGAAAAGATTGCCAAGTGATCTTGACTCTTTCACACTTGTAAAAGTATTTGAAAGGTCGTCTATTCGGTGATAGGTTACCCCCTTTTTCGGCCCGTCTAGACTATTTATGAGAAAGGTATACCTCGGTCAATCTCGGCTGGGAGAGTTCTCTCGGGAATCGTTTTACACTTTTTCGGGATCGAGAGACTAAATTTTACGAAAAAGTACATTATGGAGCTTCCTTTAAGTTTTTTAGGCTCTCTAAATATGAAAAACTACCGAGTTTTCCTTCCTTGGACTCGTTAAAATATTAACATCGAAGGACCCACTTTGGGACGAACCCCTCCTTTCTCAGGTTCATAAAATATGTGAGATTGGACTCATCCACAAGATGAGCTACACCGAGCATCTGTTATCCTCTTCAAGCTCGTAAAACAAGAAAGAGGTACTCGTCCATCATGTCGGGGAAATATGGGGGAACGAGTCAAGTTTATCTATGGCAGCTTGTCAGTCGTTACCTTTGAACATGGCATGTGTCCATCTCTTGTCTATATTTGGGTGTCCGTTTTTTATTGAGTCATAGTCATCATCATGGGTCATCTCCCTGGCCACGAGTCCACTCATCTGACGTCTATCCTCTATTTATCAATAATTCTTGCTGCCAAGTCTTGTTACATGCCGTTACATGTTCAAAGGGTTGCATTGTATCGAGTCATTCACTGTGTCAGGCCTCCGCCGTGTCAGTACATATCCCATTACTTCATCATCCTATCACATGTGCCGATTTCGTGTCGATGATGTGGGAATCATCATGGCCCACCTTCGACGAGTCTATTCCTGTCGACACCAAATCACTATCCAGGAATTGGACTTAGAAATCAACCATTAGTACCTTGGTACCTGCATGCCTCAATGGCAGGTTTCCTCGTGTTTGACAGCAGGTTCACATCATTGACCTCTGATCAAGCAATCTCTCGGATGCTCGACATCAACTCATTTATTCGCATTTCGTTGAGATGTACTATTGATACCTTGGGAATCATTGTCATTATTGGTGATCTCCCTCGCATTTGTTAACGGTCCTCATCATTGACCGGTAATCAAATGGTTTCTTCCATGTTCGACTTCAACATCTTGTAATCACATGGTTAGATTCGTATCTTTATGCGATCGGGTAGAAGACCCTGGGTGCATCACTGTATCTTGACTGCGTCCAGGCTGCGATGGAGATGTCTCTTGTATTGTCACACAGATCCACTTATTGTATTGGTCGTGGCTGTGTCGTTACTGTCTCATGGATCTACGATTGTTCATAGTAGCCATGATCTGTCCACAGTTTACATTATCTCAGTACTCATGGATCTGCAATGTATTGGTCGGCAGCCATGCTTTGAGTCGTTTGTTTCCGAGCATGGGAATGCCCGCCTCGGTGGTATATCTAACACTTTGTTTCCATTTCAGCTCCGTGTCGCTCTCCTCGATGCTATCTCTGCACATTTTATTTGTAAAGTCTTTCGGCCATCAGTCCCTTCTGACCTCACACTTTAGGGGGCATCTGTTATACCTCTATGTTTCACAGTGTCGCATCCCCATCACAACACATCTCGACGACACTTTCCCTACTGTTTTGAACCATCCAGAAGAGACAGATGATGAGTCAACCTTGAAGGTAAATCCACCCTGGCAAGTTTTGACCCACCTTGGACTTTATTTCCACACACTACCACGCCCTGACAGCTTGACAAAACGCGGCACAGTGCCGCGCCCTGTAGCATTTGCAAAGCGCGGCACCCTTTTAATAGTTTTTTCCCTTGGCTTGTGGAATCTTGGATTTTCGAAGATGATGGAAGATTGGGTTCCTTGATTCGATCCCAACTTACCTCCTTCGATTAGAAACCCTGATCCACTTATCCCTCCTTAGATCCACTCATCTCTCTTGTTGGTTAACCTCACCATTCACTATAAAAGAGAGGCATGCCATTGGGAAGGGGGAGGACTCTTGAGAGCACCAAACTTATGGTCTTGCAGCATTGTGGAGATAGCTAAGAGGAGAAGACATTTGGAGTTGGAGGATTGGCTTGGGCATCAAGCACCCTTTGTAAGTAATCTTCAAGTTGTAATGGAATAACTTGTCTTGTTTCCCCAAATCATTTGTGTTAATATTGTTTTAATGATATGATTTGCATCTCTCATAGATTTAGATCCTAACTCATATTTTCAGATTGTTAGAGAATAGTACATGCTTGTGTTTTGGTTCCATTGTTAACAGGTTTACTTGTGAGGACTTGGAGCTTGGATACAAGGTCAGTTAAACCCCTTTCTATTCTCTTCAATATTTTAATTCTGAGATGTTTGTTAGATCTAGGGATTCAAGGTTGCATTTGTTTTGTCTGTTCTTAGCCTAGAGTTAATTTAAGTCTGCTTTAGTCTAAGGGATTTCTGACTTATCCGTAGGGCAGAATTCCACATAACAAGATATTGCATGGATGCATGGTTACAAGTGATGGGTCAGTTTCCAACCATTGCAAGGTTAACTCATTTTAGGAATGAAAACCTAGTTTAAACTCTCATGAGGATTAGGGGATACACATAACCTTAAAAGACACTATAAAATTAAAATAAGGGATTGTAAACTCACAAGGATGTCTAAGTTATTCAAGTACTCATAGCTATGTATGGGTTGGCCCATATGCTCCACAATTGTTGACTACCCATAATTCATCTAAATGTTAAGGCCAATAAAACATTTCCAGGCCTCAATGTAGGTTATATTTTGTTGTTTTTGCCTTGCTAAGATTGTTGATTCCATTAGAATTCAACAAGTCTTCAATAACCATATATATTTCTCATGGTTATATATATTAGCCCCACATTATCATGATTTTATATAAAATTGGCATCCAATATGCTAGTTTAGATGTTTTCGTTGAAACAAGTACATCACGTGTAACACCATTCCTTGTATTTCACAAATTGAATCATTCATAAGAAAGCCCATTTTTTCCTACTACTATCCCATTTATTCATACTATCATGAGGGTAAATCCTAAAATGTTTATCTATTATGGGCATACACTATAGGGATTTATCTCCTTATCTTCAATTCTCATCCATTTCATTTCACTAGTAAGAAGGAGCTTATAACAATTCACTCAAAGTAGAGAATGGGCATTCCTTTACCAAACTGTCTAAATTATTTTCCATTTTTGTGCATTTACTAGCAAAGGGGATTAAATGTCTATTATTTAAATTAATTTATGAGATTTATTTGTTTAGCGTCAAACTCATTCCCATGGCCAATATATTGTGCATTAAAAGTGGGTTAGGTGGTCTCTATTTTCCCCAAAAAATATCTCTCTATTATTCATATGACAATCATAAAGTGTATCCATCTCTTCTTTGCACATCCTCCGTGAAAATCAATGATGAGGCCGAAAGGTGGGTACCATTACCAATTTTTTGCAATCTAATGCTTCCTCTAAATCAAGGGGCATGTTTTTCATCTTTCAAGTTATGTATATTCACATACTCTAAACTTGAGCAAAAGCATCTTTTCAATTATTCCAATGTTTATTTATAGAATTCACCTTTATTTTTCTAGTTTTCAACTCCAGGGGAAAACATTTTTTAGAGGGGCATGCTGTGTACTTAAACATGAAATATTTATTGGTTGTTATACTCTGTGTATTATTATTTTTGTATGTATGAGCATATTGTATCATTTCTAAACTCATGTAAAAGGCCACTGGTATGTTATAGGGGACTTATCACTTTTATTAGTAACTCAAGCTTTTAAGTAAAATATTTTTTAGGAGCCCCTTGTGGGATCCCTATAATAACACAAATATATATACTTTTTAACAATAAGCAATAACCTCTATTATGATGGAATGACATAGGTAGTTTAATGTGGATCAAATCCTACTAAACCCAATCTTCCTAGAACCATTACTATGTTAGGCCCTGCACTAAAATCAACACAGTTTCAAGGTTGTTTTCTACACATGCTTAAGCTCTGATGAAAATCAAGTGCAATAAATGTACCTAATATATTGTAACACTTCCTTATGCACACTATGCCAATTTCTCCAATTTTTTTATATTATGATATAGTTGATGATGAACTCATTGATTTCCTTTCTCTTTGGAAATGTCTTATCATCATGATGTGTGGGATTCCATCATTAGTCCATGTTCACACATATACCTCATCATGACCACATGATCCTGTTGAATATTGTAACTTCTAAGAATATTATATTTGTACATTATTATTCCGGACATGTTCCATCCCTCCGAGGTGACTCTATTATGTATCCGGAGATGTTTATTCCTCCGAGGATTTGTGGTAACTAGGTTTATTAGACCCACCATGTGGGGGTTTGCCCTGATATTATATTTTTGGGGTTATTAGACTTCTCCAGGAGAGGTCGGCCCCATTAGGGTTTTTAGTCAGTTAGAGATTAGTATAAATAGAGGAGGAGAGCTCCTCATTTATACACTCACTCACAAACTCAGAAAAGTAGCGCACTTTTCTGGGAGGTCTGCACAGGAGTTGGAGGAGGTTAAGTCTTGGAGCACATCTTGTATTTTGGTTGATCATCTTATGGAGGAAAGCTTTGCTGGGTTTTCTACCCCATGAGGGTTTCCCAGGGTAAATTCTGTGTCTATCTTGTGATTATGTTTCTTTCAGTGATCTTGCTAGTCTATTTGGTTTAAACTTAACATGGTATCAGAGCTAGACTGAATAGGACATCTTTCACAAGGTAAGAATCTCTCTCTCTCTCTCCGGTGAAGTTTAGGGTTTCAGCAAAAAGCTGGTATTGTTGAATTCTGATTACATGGCTGGATAGCCCTTCTCAAGACCATTCTTTTGAGCCCTAGATCGAACTTTTTGGTTGGGTAGAACTCCGGGAAAGTCAAGCCCTAATTCTACCAAAAGTGCGATAAACCAGAAATTGGTTTCAGCAAAAAGTTGGTATTGTTGAAATACGATTACATGGCAGGATAGCCCTTCTCAAGACCATTCTTTTGAGCCCTAGATCGAACTTTTTGGTTGGGTAGAACTCCGGGAAAGTCAAACCCTAATTCTACCAAAAGTACGATAAATCAGAAATTCTGTCCCAGAATCCGGAAAAGTAAAAAGGTAATATTTCCAGGTAAGTACTACTCTGTCTCTTGGACTCCCCCAAGAGAATATGGCTCCAAACACTAATCTTGAAGACACGCTAGAAGGTATAGAGAATTTCCGGGCATGGAAATACAGAATTGGTCTCATTCTTGAAGAGAATGATCTTGCTCATTATATCAAGGATGAAGTTGCAGAACCGGAAGGAGATGAAGCAAAAGAGAAGCATAGGAAGGATTTGATTAGGGCAAAGAGAATCATAGCTGATTCTATTAAAGACCACTTGATTCCCCAAGTGGCCTTCAAGAAGACTCCAAAGGAAATGTATGATGCCCTAGGAAGAATGTATGAAGGAAAGAACATCAATAGGAAGATGAATCTAAGGACTCAGTTGAAGAATACCAAGATGCACAAAGGAGAATCCATTCAAGACTACTTCTCAAGGGTCTCTCTAATCAAGGAGCAACTAGATGCCATTGGTGATACTCTCGATGAAGATGAACTTGTGATGACTGCTCTAAATGGTCTCACTAGATCTTGGGAATCATTCATACAAACCATGTGTGCCAGAAAAGAAAGCATGAAGGTTGATATAGTATGGGAGGATTGTGTTCAAGAAGAAGATAGGGTAGCCAACAGAGAAGCTCTTCTAAAAGAGGATAACCAAGCTTTGGCCACCCACACCAAAAGAGGAAAAAGGGGTCACTTCAGGAAAGTGAACCACAAAAGGTCTCAACCCTCTCAGAAATTCAAAAGGAAAGGAGGAACAAACTCAGAAAGAGATCTCTCCACAGTCCAATGTTTTAATTGTCTTAAACTAGGACACTATGCTAGAGACTATACCCTACCAGAAAAGAAGAAGAAAAGGTTTGTCCACAAAAGACATCATGCTCATATGGCAGACGATGATAGTGAAGAAGAAGAAGGAGAAGAAGAAGAAGAAGAAGTAGAGGAAAGGCCTCAAAAGAAAAGATCTAAAGTGAAGAAAGAAGATCCAGAAGAATATGTCCTATTTTCTACACTATCTGGATCTGTGTCTCCTGGTGAAGGTACATGGCTCATTGACAGTGGTGCTTCAAAGCACATGACAGGTCAAAAGGAAACTCTCTCTTGGATCGAAGAAAAGTCTTCACCACAAAAGGTATCTATAGGAGATGATTATCAATATCCCATCAAGGGAATTGGTGAAGCAAGCTACAAGCTTGATTCTGGAACACCCTTGAAAATGAAAGAAGTTTTATATGTACCAAGTTTAAAGAAAAACCTACTCTCTATCTCAGCACTAGATAAGAAAGGTTTTAGAGTGGCTTTCATAGATGGACAAGTACTCATGTGGTCCAAAGGAAAATCAATTAAAGATGCAATTATCATTGGTGAAGAAGAAGGAGGTCTCTATAAACTCAAGGGTCATCCAGAAGCTGCCCTTGCTCGTGAATTTTTTAGCCCCAGTGAGCTATGGCATAGAAGATTAGCTCACATTAACTATAAATCCTTACCCTATGTAAGCAAGGTGGTCATAGGATTACTAGATTTGAAATCTGATCATGATGGCTCATGTAAAGTATGTAAGAAAGGGAAGAATGTCAAGAACCCCTTTCCAAAAAGTGAAACAAAGACTAAGAACACCTTGGAGCTAATACACTCAGATGTATGTGGACCAATGCCCACCACTTCTCTAAGTGGGTTTGAATACTATCTTTCATTCATTGATGACTATTCAAGGAAAACTTGGATATACTTCCTAAAAGGTAAGAATGAAGTCTTTGGAAAATTCAAAGAGTTCAAGGCTCTAATAGAAAATCTCTCAGAAAAGAGAATCAAGATTCTCATAACAGATAATGGCGGAGAATATACTTCAAAGGACTTTGAAGACTTTTGTAAAGAAGCTGGAATTAAAGGGGAACTAACCACTCCCTATAATCCCCAACAAAATGGGGTGGCTGAAAGGAAAAATAGAACTATCATGGAAGCTGTAAAGACTATGATACATGACCAAGATCTTCCCATGTATCTATGGGTTGAAGCAGCCAAGACAATAGTATATGTGCAAAATAGACTATCTCATAGTGCTCTTGATTTCAAAACTCCAGAAGAAGTGTTTACAGGAAAGAAGCCTGAGGTAAGTCATCTTAAAATATTTGGGTGTCCTGTGTACATCCACATTCCAAAAGAAAAGAAAACCAAGTTGGATCCTTCTGGTAAGAAGGGATTATTTGTTGGTTATTGTGAAACATCCAAAGCCTTCAAAATTTACATACCAGGTTTTCATCATATAGAAATAAGTAGAGACGTAACATTTGATGAAGAAGCAGCTCTCAAGAAATCCAGGAAGTGCCAACTTGAAGAAATCTATGAAGAAGATACATCTCCTAGAATCATAGAGGCTGTACACATCCCTGAAGCAAAGGATCATGACATGCTAGAACCACAAGAACTTCCTATTACATATTTATCTAAGAAAAGAAGGCCAGCATGGGCTAGAGATATTATTCAAGGAGATGAAAGATATGGAGCTCCTGAAGGCTCCACTAGAGAAACAGAGAAACCAAACCTAGTGTCCAACTATGTGGCCTTGATGTGTGATATTGTGGATCAACAACCTACTAGCTATGAAGAGGCAGCTCAGAAGAAAGAATGGGTAGAAGCAATGACAGAAGAATATCAGTCAAGAATGAAAAATGATGTTTGGGATGTAGTTCCCAAACCAAAAGATAAGAGTGTGGTTTCTTCCAAATGGATTTTCAAGATAAAACATGCTGCAGATGGCAGCATTGAAAAATACAAAGCAAGATTTGTGGCCAGAGGATTCTCTCAGAAGGAGGGAATTGACTATGAAGAAACATTTGCACCAGTTGCTAGGTATACTTCAATTAGAACTATCATGGCACTTGCATCTATGATGAAGTGGAAATTATATCAAATGGATGTTAAGACAACCTTTCTGAATGGTGTAATAGAAGAAGAAGTATACATAGAGCAACCACAAGGATTTGAAGTTAAAGACGGGAGAACTCATGTATGCAAACTGAAAAAAGGCATTATATGGGTTGAAGCAAGCTCCTAGAGCTTGGTACGGAAGGATTGACAATTTCTTAACAAGCATGGGATTTACCAAGAGTAAAGCTGATCCCAATCTTTATCTCAAAGTAATGGATGATGAACCAGTTATACTGTTGTTATATGTAGATTATCTATTTCTAACCGGAAATGAAAAAAAAATTATTGAAAGCAAGAAGAAGCTTTCTTCAGAATTTGAGATGAAAGATCTCGGATTAATGCACTACTTCTTAGGTCTAGAAGTATGGCAAGAACCAAAAGGAATCTTTCTTAATCAAGGTAAGTATGCTGTGGAGATTCTAAAAAGGTTTGATATGTTGGAATGTAAACCCATGGCCACTCCCATGGACTCCAACCTGAAGTTATTAGTTGATGACTCATCAGAGTTAGTGGATCTAACTCAATATAGGCAGATCATTGGGTCTTTTATGTATTTAACAAATACCAGGCCAGATATATGCTTTGCTGTAAATACCCTAAGTCAGTATCTAGTAGAACCTAGAAAGGTTCACTTAATAGCTTCACAACATGTAATGAGGTACCTAAAAGTTACATTAGATTTTGGTCTATATTATCTTGGAGGCCATGAACTCAGATTACATGGTTACTCAGATTTTGATTGGGCAGGAAGTGTCTCAGACAGAAAGAGTACATCAGGTGGATGTTATGGTCTTGGATCTGCCATGGTCTCATGGTTCAGCAAGAAACAATCTAGTGTGGCACTCAGTACTGTTGAAGCAGAATATATAGCTGCTTGCTCTGCTAGCTGTGAAGAAGTGTGGCTTCAGAAGTTATTATCTGGAGTGTTTGACTTAGAAATGGATCCCACTGTGATTATGTGTGACAATCAAAGCTGCATTAAGATGACAGAAAATCCTGTATTCCACGATAAGTCAAAACACATAGAGATATGATACTTTTATATATGAGATATGGTGCAGAGAGGAGCTATCAAGCTCGAGTATGTGAACACTGAGGATCAAATTGCTGACAACTTGACCAAACCTCTGTCTCGAGTGAAATTTGAATACTTCTGAGACAAGCTCAGTGTACTTCAAAAGGAACCTCCTTGAAAGGGGGAGTAGCATAGTCACTGATGATGAGATTGTCTCATCAAACAACAAGGTTGATGATGAGGTTACCTGTTCACTACCCCTAGATGCTTAGGAATATTTAGATTTAGGACTCTTATGCTTAGAACACTTAGTTTTTACTTTTACATGCTTTTAATGATAGATGTATACATGCTTTTGATGATAGATGTATTGGTGAGAATACATGCTTTTGATGATAGATGTATACATGTTTTTGATGATAGATGTATTGGTAAGAATACATGCTTTTGATGATAGATGTATTGGTGAGAATACATGCTTTTGATGATAGATGTATACATGTTTTTGATGATAGATGTATTGGTAAGAATACATGCTTTTGATGATAGATGTATTGGTGAGAATACATGCTTTTGATGATAGATGTATACATGCTTTTGATGATAGATGTATTGGTGAGAATACATGCTTTTGATGATAGATGTATACATGCTTTTGATGATAGATGTATTGGTAAGAATACATGCTTTTGATGATAGATGTATACATGTTTTTGATGATAGATGTATTGGCGAGAATACATGCTTTTGATGATAGATGTATACATGTTTTTGATGATAGATGTATTGGTGAGAATACATGATTTTGATGATAGATGTATTGGTGAGAATACATGCTTTTGATGATAGATGTATTGGTAAGAATACATGCTTTTGATGATAGATGTATACATGTATTGGTTAGAATACATGCTTTTTATGATAGATGTATTGGTGAGAATACATGCTTTTGATGATAGATGTATTGGTGAGAATACATACTTTTGATGATACATGTATTGATTAATGTACTTGTATGGTTTAGGATACTTGTACTTGTATTGATGAGAATACATGTAAGGATTGTATCATCCTTGAACTTAAGTTCTAAAGCGAGCCGTAGACAGGTGTCTTCGAGAAAGAAGAGGGAATGTATCATCCTTGAACACTTGTTCTAAAGAGAGCCGTAGATGTATGTCTTCGAGAATGAAGTCCTTGGTGGACATGTGAGGATTGGATCATCCCTGGACTTCAGTCCTAAAGAGAGCCGTAGACATGATGTCTCCGATAAAGAAGTCCTGAATGAACAGGTAGGGGATTGTATCTTCCCCGGACTTCGGTCCCAGAATTGAGCCGTAGACATGATGTCTCCGATAATGAAGTCCTGAATAAACAGGTAGGGGATTGTATCTTCCCCGGACTTCGGTCCCAGAATTGAGCCGTAGACATGATGTCTCCGATAATGAAGTCCTGAATGAACAGGTAGGGGATTGTATCTTCCCCAGACTTTGGTCCCAGAATTGAGCCGTAGACTGAGTCTCCGATAATGAAGTCCTGAATGAACAGGTAGGGGATTGTATCTTCCCCGAACTTTGGTCCCAGAATTGAGTCGTAGACTGGGTCTCCGATAATGAAGTCCTGAATGAATAGGTAGGGGATTGTATCTTCCCTAGACTTTGGTCCCAGAATTGAGCCATAGACTGGGTCTCCGATAATGAAGTCCTGAATGAACAGGTAGGGGATTGTATCTTCCCCAGACTTTGGTCCCAGAATTGATCCGTAGACTGAGGTCTCCAAGAATTGAAGATAGGTACGTGTGAGGACTGCATCGTCCATGAACTGGGTTCAAAATGTACATGATGGGATTGTATCGTCCCTAGACATGAGACTTGTCTTAAAGTGATAAGGATTAATCATCCTGGAACTTGATCTGGATTGTATCATCCATGGACCTATGTCCTAAAGAGAGCAGGATTGACCATCCTATAAACTGATGATCATGTGATGACGATGCTGATGATCGTGTGATGATGATACTGATGATCGTGTGATGACGATGCTGATGATCGTGTGATGATGATGCTGATGATCGTGTGATGACAATGCTGATGATCGTGTGATGACGATGCTGATGATCGTGTGATGACGATGCTGATGATCGTGTGATGACGATGCTGATGATCGTGTGATGACGATGCTGATGATCATGTGATGACAATGCTGATGATCATGTGATGAAGATGTTGATGATCGTGTGATGATGCTGATGATCGTGTGATGATGATGCTGATGATCGTGTGATGACGATGCTGATGATCGTGCGATGACGATGCTGATGACATTGATGTTCCAATAACTGGTTGAGTTACTGATGATGATGAATTGAAGAAAGCTTCCGATGATTTATAGATGTATCATGTATGATGTAGTCGATGACTCCTTGCTCCTGCAGACGTTGTTATAATATCATTCTCGTTAAGGGGGAGTGTTGAATATTGTAACTTCTAAGAATATTATATTTGTACATTATTATTCTGGAGATGTTCCATCCCTCCGAGGTGACTCTATTATGTATCCGGAGATGTTTGTTCCTTCGAGGATTTGTGGTAACTAGGGTTATTAGACCCACCATGTGGGGGTCGGCCCTGATATTATATTTTTGGGGTTATTAGACTTCTCCAGGAGAGGTCAGCCCCATTAGGGTTTTTAGTCAGTTAGAGATTAGTATAAATAGAGGAGGAGAGCTCCTCATTTATACACTCACTCACAAACTCAGAAAAGTAGCGCACTTGTCTAGGAGGTCTGCACAGGAGTTGGAGAAGGAGGTTAAGTCTTGGAGCACATCTTGTATTTTGGTTGATCATCTTATTGAGGAAAGCTTTGCTAGGTTTCTACCCCATGAGGGTTTCCCAGGGTAAATTCTGTGTCTATCTTGTGATTATGTTTCTTTCAGTGATCTTGCTAGTCTATTTGGTTTAAACTTAACAGATCCATGTGGACCCTTCTTCATACAGTGATAACGAAATTTCAGGTTATATGGAACATTTGTACATTTGAGAGAGAGATGATTGGTTGTACCTTCCCCACCCTGGTTGATTTAATTTTGGTCCTTACACATTGTTGTTTATTGGTCGTGTGGTACCTTGTCTTTGGCGTGTGGTTAGTAGGGCCATTTCTCCCATCTTTAGTTGTTTGTACCACCCTTTAATATTTTTGGTCCTTTAGGTACTATGGTTGTTTGTCCCCTTAATGACCCTAGAACCCCACTTATGATTTATGTTATTATTTATGACTCCTTTTTTTTTTATTTGTTATTTTATTATTTTACTTTTAATTTTTAATTTTTATTTTATTTATTTAATTTTTATTTTTATTTTGTATTAAGTCGTTCCTTCCTATTTTAATGGAACCCTATTTTTTTGTTGACTGGTCTGGATGAAGGTAGCCGTGGCAGTTATGAGATTGTTATCCTAAATCTTATGGAAGTCCGATCTGCCTTCTTGAAGGCTAACTTAAGACCGATATGTTGTTTTACCTATGGATAAACTTGATTTGCTATTTAAGGGTTTGTTTTTTATTCTGATAAATTTGATGTGCTATTTAAATCCTTCACTTGAATTTCGTTCACCTCGAGCATGCTTGTGTGAACTCAATATTTTGTGTGGGTAGATCATAACCCTAGATCTGCCTCTTTTATGAAGACTGTGAGTATGATTGAGGAGGGTCATGAAGCGTTAAGTTTTATCCTAGCCTACTGCATGCCCCTTTGAATTTTAATCTATTTGTTGAATGATTATTTGAGAATTTTTTATACTTAGCTTGGAATGAGTTCTCTTTGTTTGTGTTAATGTTGAATCTTGTATTTGCCTAGATCTTTCCTGTTAATACTTGTCCTGTCAGACAAAATTATTGGTGATCAGATCTGGGTTTTTTTTAAGCTTTTACTTGCACTAAGACTTTTGTTGTAATCATTATTTGTGATTTATTTAACTTTTTTTATGTATGTAATTGTATTTATCTAACTACTGTTGCATACAACCTTTCTCTCTCTCTATCTGTGGTTTGTACTTACCTTTAAGTAGGGTTAGTGGGTTCCTAGTGTTGGTTGACCTATGAGAGGTACATTTTTTACTGAAAGTAATATTTATGAGTATAAAACAGGAAGGTTCCACATTACAGGTAAGTACCCTAAACCTATATTCTTTACTCATGTTAATGTTGATTAACTATTGTTAGTAATGACATGTTACTGGAGATTACTTTAACTCAGTGAGCCAACTAGTAGTGTTAAAGTGGAAAAGTAGAAAGAGATGAAAATTATGTTTTGTTACTATTGTACTATTTAGTTTCAGTACTTGTTTATTAGATGTAATTTTGTATTAAAGTATATTGATTTTTTTATTCTTCTGCATAAAACCCTAACTCTACCAAAAATTAAGAAAATGTAGATAAAATATTTGAAATCCCAATAAATATACTTACTTATAATGTTGGTAAACAAAAGTGATAATATCTCAATTAGAAAACAAAGACTGATACATCAATTACTTTTCAAATATCATAACATCAAGTGTATGCTACACTAGATTTCGTCCCTCCTCTTGAATACAAGTTGTAAAGGTCAGCGGTATTGTTGGAATAGTTGAAATGATATTTTAACTTGGAAATAGTTGTCTGATTACTTTTTATAAGGAAACATGGAATGAATTGGGTGGTTGGCATGTATTAAAGAGAAGGAAATCCCTAGACTGTTGGGAATTCCATGTTTCATGGTAATAGTTGCATATGTGTATGCACATGCACATACAAATGAGAATATGTGCATATGCATGAAACTAATACAACAAAGGGTGATAATAACAATATGGAATCACTTCCCTATCCAGTGGTCCCTAACCATATTAGGACTCTTTATATCTATTTCATATTTCCACAAGATTCTAAAGTTCATGGTTATCTCATCATATTGGGAATGTCAATGTGGTTCATATGAAAATTTCAATAAAAAATAAAAGTTCAAACACATTAATAAGGTAATAATCAAAATTTTCGGTCTCACTTGAGTGCTAGAGGGTGGAATGATTTAACTCCATTTTGGAGTTAAGACACCATGCATTTATCGTACTGTTTTGAAAATAAGCCATGCACATTAATTTTAAAAATATATATATCAAAAATATCTAGATGGACCATTAAAATTTGAGTGCTTATGAAATTATTATCTCTCTGAGGATAATATAACAATAATATACAGAAAAAAGATGGGGAATATATGGTAATCCAAGGGCTCATCATACCTCCCAATTGGAACATTGCATACATATATGCAATATAGAAATAAAATATCCCAAAGCTAGTTTCATGCTTTAATAATTCTTCATCTTCAAGTTGTTGCCGTTTGCATATCTCCCTATGTTTTTAATATGGTACAAATTGTATAATGGTGTCTTTGTCATGATATCCTAATTCATTTTCCATTGTATTCCATCTCTTCTTCTTCTATCTCTCTAAGTCAATTATATGATTAGTATATTTCCATGATGGAGTGGGGTGTAGCAAAAGTGGGAATCTAAATCTTAGGCCAATCTTTTGATAGTGTACACATACAATTGCGATTTGTATAGAGAAATTTTTAGGCCTTATGGAGAGTGAGGTTTTTCTCTTTTGAGTGCAGTTAACTCCTCCCACTTATTTTGGAATAATTATAACACTCTATCTCGGAAGTTCCTCATGGTTCTTTGATATTGCAGTGTTCCTTCGTCTTGTTCCTCTTTTAGAATTGGGATCACCTTTCCACTTTTTAATATCCAAATCTCAAAGCATATTCCAATATTTTATGTCCACTTTTTTATATCCAAATATCAAATCATAAATTCCATTATATTTAAAAGTATGTCTCACATAGTTTATCAACCCACGAGCTTGAAATTTTGATGATTCCTTCTTATACGAACTTGAGGCATTAAAAAATCAATTTTCGCCATTTTTGCCAATTTTGAACATGCAAGACAATTAAAGGAAAAATCCCTTGCGTATCCACACATGCATTTTCAAGCTTGGGGGAGGCATGGTAACTATGTATGATGATAGTGGAAAATGCATTCCTTAATGCCTTGTAATTTTCTAATATGAACTATGCATGCCCAACAATGTCCTATTTGAACTTTTTTCCCATGGTGCAGGTAGAACCAAACAGGTATTTCTCATATCTATCTTCCTCGAGCGAGGGGAGTTTAGGAAGAATAGAGGAAATTGAGACATCCAGTAGGTCTACAAGATTTATATCAACTAGATGTCAAACGATCAAAACAAAATTCCATAAGCACGTGGAATTTTTTCTCATTGAAGGGGGGTCATGTTCCTATGATGATGAGACAATAGGCGACATCGAGGTGCCCTTGAGGTACAAACATCTAGTGAAAACATGGGTACCCAAGGATCTTCCTCAACTAAAAACATATTTTTGTGTGAACGAGAGGATATATCGAATTGCACCATTGTCATTACATGGTTTGGGTTTTTTATGCATGGATAGCAAAAAGGTCGGTTACAACATATGTACTAAATCGATGGAGTATGTTGAACCCTATTACAACTACAAATATTGTATGCGACTGGTCCAATATACACGAAGTATGTGAAAATATGGATTGTCAGCAAATTATTTACAGTTGAAAGACAATGATCAAAATAAAGGAGCAATGTTGTACATTGACGGAAGGCCAAAGGCTACAGGGAATATTGCAGGGTTTATAAACAGTACACAACCAGGGTCTACAATTAAGCAACCCAACTGCATATTTGCGGGGAGTGAAGGAAATTTTTTTTTTGTATGTGTGATTAAATCAATAGTTGCAGGGGAAGAGTTCATTATTAATTACAATTTGAATCGAATAGATACAAACACGGTTACTATGGGAGTGGTACATATAACAATTTACCCAACCTTTTATTAATGAATTTAACATCTTATGGATTTTCCGTTAGTCTATTTTTATAATTTCATCAAAAAAATTATATATTTACTTCGCAGGGTAGTGATCAGGGCATCTCCCTAGCAGTTGGTCAGAGGATTACAACATCCTTGAGGCAACATGTATACATCTTTGCAATTGTAAAAATATAATATGAAAAAATAGTTTTTTTATTGTGCTTTTTCATGAGTATATTCGTTTCGTTTAGATAATGTTATATATATATATTTGTTGTAGATTGTTGATCGGGGAAACTACTCGGCTTTTGATCAAATGACAACAGCCTCATGGCAACAGGTATACCTGATTGTAATTGTACATTTCAAATACATCAATATGTTTTCTTACTATGTTTTTTCCGTCAGTATTTTTCTTTCATTTAGATCATTTTTTCTATGCTTTTCTTGCAGGGTGTTGTTCGGGGCACCTCCCCAGCAGTAGATGAGACCATACCAGCCTCGAGGTAGCAGGTATACATCGATGCAATTGTACAAATTTAATATGAACAAAAAGTTTTTTTTGTTGTGTTTTTTAATGAGTATATTCGATTCGTTTAGATAATGTTATCTATATATTTGTTGCAGAGTGTTGATTGGGGAAACGGCCTGGTTGTTGATCATATGATAGCAGCTTAGGGGAAATAGGTATACCTAATTGTAATTGTACAATTTAAATACATCAATAGGTTTTCTTATTATGTTTTTTGCGTGAGTATTTTGGTTTCGTTTTTATATGTTTTTGTTGTAGGGTACTGATCAAGGCACCTCCCTAGCAGTAGATCGAGGCAGGTCCCCTACCATTGACCAGATGAGTAAATGATCCTCGAGGAAACACGTATAATTCATTGCAATTGTAAAAATATAATATGGAGCATCATGGTTTTTTTGTTATGTCTTTTTCATGTGTATATTGGATTCATTATGATAATGTTTTCTACGTTTTTTTGGCAGCAGGATGATCGGGGCAAGTCCCCAGCTGTGGATCAAACGAAACTGTTGGCAGGAGGTTTGATGGGGAAATGTCGCAGTACCGTCGACGCTGCGACACATCAGATGAGGGCGCAAAAGGAGTATTTTGTGTTAAAGAATACCGTAGTTGGTGGGTTTTGGGTCACTTGGACCATATGTTATGTAATAGTGAGTCAGTTGTACAGCGGTATGCGGGTTTTTGGGGTCATTTGGACCGCGTTAGTTAGATATTGTGTCAATTGTCTATAGTGTCGGTTAGGAAGTTGTTTGTAAGTGGACAAATATTGTAATGGCAGAAGCCTATAAATAGACGAGAATTGTAAGTGTTATATAGAAGCGGAAGAATAGATAGCAACAGAGACAAGGAGATGTATGTGTATGGAGATCTATGTTTTGCTTCTGGTACATGATTGTGACAGTAATATAATGATGATGTTTTGGTACGATCTTTGTGCAATGTTGCGATATATGAATGTTGTTTGATGCACTGTCTGCTTACTTTTGCTATGATGATAAATGTTGTGATTAAGTAATATGTTCCATGTCGAATGTGATGATAAATGCTGCAATCAAGTAATATGTTATAACTCCTTGCTGAATGATTAAAGTTCCTGTTTAAGTACCGCAATAGAGTTAGTCCGTGTAGCCACAACTCTCCCCCTCCCTCGACGGAAACATGGTTCCATCTGCTCTTCCTAGACGCCTCGGGTGAGACCTCATCCACTCTGCGGGTGTTGCTGGGTGGGCTCAAACCTGCTTGGGGCGGTGCCCAGGGAGACTGCGGTATGTATCGACAGTGAGGCAAACCCCTGTCGATCGAGGTCGCGTTGGTCAACAAATGGTTATGTTGCTGGGACCGTGTGCAAAGTATAAGGAGGTCATGCTGTGGTACCCGATGAAGCCAGAGATACAGAAATGGTTCGATCAGAAGCTCCAGGAGTTTGCTGAAGAAGAAAGTTGGAACACGCTATTGATAGTAGATCACTGGCTGGGAAGATATATTCACGACGGACCATAGGAATGGTTTTTCTGTGAATTCTTGATCATTCTATACGAATGGTTGTCGAAGTTGACCTTCCAGAAGAGGAACTTCCAGGGTGGTGAGCCGACAGCTTGGACCCCAAAGTTGATTCAGGAGCTGCAGGAAGTCAATAATAAGGCATCGCGGGCTGTTGAAGTTTGGCTTGATAGCATCTTGGAGGGATATATCACTGAATTTGCGGTCGACACAAAGAAATCCTATAGTGAAGCTGAAAGATACTTCTTTTGAGGACCAAAGGGAAGGTTTCTACTGTCGCTCCAACTGTCGATTAAGATGCTAATATATTAAAAGGGCATACTAAAGATGCACCTTGATTAGTAAACAGCCTGGTGACGGAGGCCGTGGGTACCGCAACTGCGGGGGAATGGTACATGGAATGGTAAGGGGTAGATGGGTGCAGACCATGACGAGACTGTGAGCGAAGCCGAGGAAGAAAGTGGTCTTACAAGAGGAGGAGCGAGGTTTCAACAGGAAAAGAGGAAGAGGACGGGAGAAGGTCCTGCTGTGATCGAACCGCAAAATTGCGAAGGAAGATCACACGGAATGAAGTGGCCTCACAGTCCTGATAGGGATGACCAGGCTACGCCCAAGAGAGAGTCAGGACCAAACCCCGGCACCAACGTACCCACACCTCTGCTCACTGACTCACAAACAGCAAGAAATACCACTTCGATACTGCCAAGTTCGTCAATTGGTAGTAGCACAAGGACAGGAGGAAGGAAGCCCAAAATGGCGGGCGATGATGCTAAGTTACCGTTGTTCCACAGAAGTGCGACAGACAACCCAGAACAATATTGGTTTTTGTGTGAAGCGGTCTAGACCATGAAACAGATCATTGATGCCAATGTTAAGAAAGGACAGCTAGCCATGACTTTGTGGGGTCGTGCATTAGATTGGTTCATGAAGTTTATTCTAGTCCCTACGAGGTCCCCAGAGAAGTCACTGGATGAGATTTGGGATGGGCTGATTCCTGAATTTAGATGGCCTAAGTCGGAGTCCCAATACATTACTGAATTGAAGGAAATTAAGCAGTATCCCAATGAGACGGTATGGGATTTAGACCAGCGATTCAAGACGCTGATGGCAAAGGTTAGTTTCGATATGAGCGTCGTCCAACATAAAGAATGGTTCATTGCAGCACTATTACCCCACATTCGGCTGCCTCTAATGAGCAAAACATATTGACTCCTAGTGAATCTCTAGAGATTGCAATGCAATTGGAGGCATCACCGATTGGAGATAATGCAGCCGGGATGTCACAGATACAAACACAGCTCGCTAACCTGACTATACAATTGCAAGATTTAAAGAAGAACAAGGAACAACGCGATGAAGTATGGTGTATGCGATGCCGAGGAGAAGGGCATACAAAGGATAATTGCCCGTATTTCCGTAATTATTTGGTGTCAGGCGCGCCAAACCCGTTGAATGGCGGCAGTATGCCGTGGTGTCGCATTTGTCATGTGTTTGGGCACAGTCATGATAATTGGCCATATATGCAGAAAATGGTCACAACCCCACGAAATCTTTACTGCACATTCTGCAACTCAGTGGGTCACGATGACAAGGATTGCCGTGCATATGGGTTGTTACAGGAGAGGATGTGTGATGCATTCTACGTCAAGGACAATCAGCGCGCTATGCAACAACCACAAATACAACCGCAAGTAGCCCAGCCACTACTGCAACCGCAGATGCAGTTTGCACCACAGCAACAACAACTGCAGCAGTTCATGCCGCAATACACTCCAATGCAGATGACCCCCCCACAGCCACAATATGTACAGCAACTGCAGTATGCACCAAAAGGGCAAGGGATTCCACCAATACCAATGCAGCAACAATACCAGTAGCAGGGCGGCTACCGGGGACGATATAGGGGCGGACGTGGTGGTGGATTTGGTCATTGAGGAGGAGGCCGAGGTGTTCGTGGACCTGTTCAATGTTACCACTATGTGGTATGGGGGAATTATCAGCGCAACTTCCCACTGCTACAGAATCAGTGTACGTTTTGTTTTGGTAATGATCATACGGTTGAGAATTGTCCACAGTTGATTGCACGATGGCAAGCTGGGAACACTCCGCAGCTATAGAATCGGGCCCAGCCACAGCAACCAATACAGAACCCAATACAACAACCAATACAGAACCAACCCCCACGACCACCGTCGAACGCCAATCAAAATCTCAATCAACCAGGGAATCCGCAGCAAAACTAGGCACAGGGTGCAAATATTGCGACCATTTCTACCAAACCGCGACCACAAGATGCTTTGGTGGCTGTTGTCACTCGTGGAGGAAAGACGACTCGGGAGGATGGTTCACGACCACTGATTTGGTTGGCCGGTCAGAAGACGGTACCTTTCGACATTGATACGGAGCCAGAAACATTCCTAGAAGCATGTCGCACCTTGGAGAAAGACCGCGGTAAGGCTGTTGTTTGCAATATGCTGCCTGTCATTGATACTACATCAGATGCTGATTAGTCTCCACCACCAGGGACATTGCAAAATTTTCTTGAAAGTTGTCTACTATTGGCCCGAGACCTGGCTACACTGGTTGAGATTGAGGGATGGTTGCAGCAATTTCTTAAAGGATGGCAGGAGTCGGTAGTAAACTCCCTATAGCGACGGAAGACTAGCAAGGAGATGCGAATGAATATTCAGATTGGTGAATATGATGTTGACTCTGTGACTCTTGACCTTGGTTCGGATGTTAACATCTTAACCAAGTAGGCGTGGAAGGAGATGGGGAGTTCCCCATTGAGATGGTCTCCTGTGCAGCTTCGGTTAGCTAACCATGCGAAGGTAACACCTATTGGATGAGTTTCGTGGCTCACGATTGATATTGAAGACATGAAGACTTATACTGACTTTGATGTTATTGAAGTGGTTGAGGGACGAAGCTCTTATCCGGTGCTCTTGGGGACCGGATGGGCTAACGATAGTGGAGCTGTAATCAACTTCAAGAAGCGCATGATGACCTTTGAGAATCAGGATTTCAGAGTCATAGCCCCATTGGATCCGGCTGAAGGACGCCACTACATGGAGCCTGTAAAGGAGGATGATCCTACTAGATGGGATCATGCATTTAATATTTCTGAATATTATATTCATCCTACCACCTACGGTGAATTGGAGTGGCGTAGCGAGAGCTCTGTGTCTTCCGGCTCTGACAATGCATTAAAACATTGGCAAAATCAAATGCATGAAGTATCAGTCCGGAAATGTGGTTTAGTTACGCAATCCTTATGTCGTGTTGCGACAGAAACGATCACATTTCCTGTCTATGAGGGGTTTCCTGGCCTAAACACCTTTTTAGTAGAGTTTGAAGATCTTGTCCCAGAACCACAGCGATTGCTGGCCTTGGAGGAAGCACTGAAGGCTGCTCCAGCACGATGGTGGGTGACACATAAGAAATTCATTAATGGTTGGTCACAGTTTCGAAGGCTAATGTTGGTTCGGTTCGTAGATACTGAGGTTTATCACACTAGCAAGTACGATGGCCAGACTGATCCCAGTGATCATGTGATGGAATGCCAACGATTGTGGGTAGCGCGACCTAGAGATGAGTGGGTCCATGCTTTTGTCCATACTTTGGATGTGATACCGCGCTCGTGGTACACTGCAGCCAAGTTGCGCCGAGACATTACACCATGGGGGGAGTTGACGATCTGTTTCACTCATACGTTCACTTTTGCAGATGCCAACCCTGATGTCCATAACGCCTTGCAGCTCATCCGCGACGTGGTACTTCAGGTTGTTCCGGCGGCCTACCCTGTCGACCTACACACACATTGTCAGATGCAGTCTCTCATGGAGTGTTTGAACATCAGTGGTGTCCTGGAGGATGATGATGATCCTCAAAATGTTAACATTCCCAAATCTGAAGGAAGTCACGATGTGGTCCCACCTGTTGCGCCAAGTAATCAATTCAGTCAACCATTGCAACTTCGCAAGATGAATATCGGCACCGAGGCTACTCCCAAGTTTGCTAATGTTGGGGATTATTGGGACGATGAGATGATGAGTAAGGTTACTGAGTTACTTCATGAGTTTCAAGATGTGTTTCCCATGAAGTTTTCCGAAATGAAGGGAATCCTGGGTGATTTAGGAGAAATGAAGATTCCATTGAAACCAGATGCTAAGCCAGTCCAACAGGGACCTTATCGACTGAATCCGCGACATAAAGAAAAGGTCAAGGTGGAACTTGATCGCATGTTGCATGCTGGTATTATCGAACCTATGGAAGAGTCTGAATGGATCAGTCCTATGGTGGTGCAGGACAAGAAAACAGGAGAAGTACGCATTTGCGTAAACTTACGGAAGTTGAACGATGCCTGCTTGCATGACCCTTTTTTGACCCTGTTTACTGATGAAGTACTTGAAGGAGTGGGTGGCCAGGAGATGTACTCTTTCACTGATGGATTCTATGGCTACCATCAGATTCGCATTTCCAAGGAAGATCGCCATGAGACAACTTTCGTTACTGAATGGGGTTGCTTTCAGTACACGGTAATGTCATTTGGTTTGAAGAATGCACCTGCGATATTCTCCTGGGTCGTTGTTGCCGCATTCAAAGATTTTATTCAGAAGTTTTTACAAGTATATATGGATGATTGGACCATTTATGGATTGATTCGTGATCATCTGGCCAATCTACGGTTAATGCTTGAGCGATGCCGACAGCACCAGATATCGCTGAATTTGAAGAAATGTATTTTCTGTGCACCCTTTGGGATATTGCTGGGTCATATCATATGTAAGCAGGGATTGCTGGTCGATCCGGCCAAAATTGCACTCATTTTAGGGTTGCAACCGCCAACCACCGTTAAGTAGTTGCACGCGACCTTGGGTCATACGGGATATTATCGCAAGTTCATTAAGGGGTATGCTGTGATTACTGCCCCTATGGAAAAGTTGTTAAAGAAGGATGCGGCATTCCAATCGAGCTCGAATGTCAGGATAGTTTCGAAATGCTCAAAGCAAAGATGGCGTCGGCCCCAATCTTGGTCTTTCGAAACTGGAGTAAGAAATTCCATGTCCATGTTGATGCTTCATCGATGTATTAGGGGTTGTGTTGGCTCAACCCGAAGAAGGAAACTTTGATCATCCCATTGATTTTTCTAGTCGAAAGATGTCCTCTGCAGAACGCAATTACACTACCATGGAACGAGAAGGTCTGGCCATGGTTTACGCGCTGCAGAAATTCAAGCACTATTTGTTGGGTGGCCACTTTAAAATGTTTACTGATCATTCTGCATTGAAATACTTGGTCAATAAACCTGTGTTGGGGGGGAAGATCTGTCGTTGTCTACTTTTGTTTCAGGAGTTTGATTTCGAAGTCATTGTGAAACCAGGGTGGTTGAATGCTGGACCAAATCATTTGTCATGGATTGACATAGGAGATGAACCAACTAATATCGAAGACGGGTTGCTGGATGCCCAACTATTTCATGTTGCTTTTGCTGATCAATATTTTGATGACATCCTTCAGTTTTTGGTGACCGGCACTACGCCCGCTGACTTTACCACTACTCAGAAGAAGCAGTTGGTCGTCAAGGCTACTAAATTTCAACTAATCGCAGGAGAGTTGTATAAATTGGGCACTTTTGAGATATTGCGCATATGTGTCTTGCCGCATGAGAAAGCGCAGATACTGGATGAGGCACATGGTAGAGTAGCAGGAGGACATTATGGCGGTCAGGAAACTACCCGGAAGTTACTATGTGAAGAGATTTGGTGGCCCACATTACATAATGATGCGACAGACTATGCGTGATCTTGTGATGTTTGTCAGCGAACTGGAAAACCGTCCAAATGCGACGAGATGCCGCTGCTACCTCAAGTGACATTGCAACCGTTTGAAAAATGGGCTGTGGATTTTGTAGGACCGATCCATCCACCAGGGAAACGCACAGGTGAGAGGCATATTGTCACGGTGACAGATTACTTGACCCGATGGGCTAAGGCAACACCTGTAGTTGATTGCTCTGCTACAACAGTTGCTCGATTTTTGTTTGATCACATTATCACTCATTTCGGCTACCCCAAGATAGTGCTGAGTGATCAAGGCAGCCACTTTCTTAATCGCACTATCAACACATTGACGGAGGAGTTGCAGATACAACATAAGAAAAGTACACCCTATCACCCACAGGAGAATGGAATGGTGGAGGCGTTTAACAAGGTGTTGGAGCATACGTTGACAAAGATGTGCAATGCGAACTGCGACAAATGGGATCTGAAAATCCCAGCAGTGTTGTGGGCCTATCATACCACATGTAAAAGGTTGACTAGTCAGACACCTTTCAAGCTGGTATATGGGAAGGAAACAATTATGCCTATGGAGTACATTGTTCCAAGTCTACGAATTGCGGCTATTACGAGCATGGATGATGTCGCAGCATTAGATGAACGTCTAGCACAATTGGTAGAGCTGGAAGAGGATCGATTTATCACTGGATTTCACCAAGGGGTGGAGAAGGATCGCCAGAAGGCATGGCATGATTTCCACATCAAAAGTAAACAGTTTCAGCAAGGTGACTTAGTGTTATTATATGACAGCAAGTTTATGAAACATCCAGGCAAGTTGCAGATGCATTGGTTGGGTCCATATCGCATCAATAGTATTACTTCAGGAGGAGTGGTTCGGTTGCAGCGGTTGGATGGGGCGATGCTCCCCAAGATGGTTGTTGAGATATTGTAACTTCAAATAATATTATATTTTTACTTTATTATTCCGGAGATGTTTCATTCCTCCTTGAAGATCTTATTGTATATCCGGAGATGTTTATTCCTCCGTCGGAATGTGGTAACTTGGGTTATTAGACTTCCCTAGTGGGGGTCGGCCCTGTATGTGTTATGTGGGTCAAAGGGTTATTAGACCACCCTAGAGGGGTCAGCCCAGTCAGTTGTAGTGGGGTATTTAACCCATTGGTTAAATACGAGCCTACATGTCTTGTGTAAAAGAAAAGTTGGAGTAGTGTATAAATAGAGGAGGTGTGTTCCTCATTTAATACACACACTCAGTCACTTGAGAGAGGCGCACTTATGGAGGAGAGGTCTGCTATGGTGGAGGAGGAGATCATGTCTTTGGTTTGCATCTTTGTATATTGATGGTCATCTATATTGAGGAAGCTTTGCTGGGTTTTCTACCCCATGAGGGTTTCCCAGGATAAATTTGTGTGTCTTGTGTTTATGCTGTGCTTGTTGTTTCTTCAGTGATCCTGTATATGCTATTATTGTGAAATGGAATGTAATGCTTCTATTTTCTATCTTAGCATATTGAATTTTAACATGGTATCAGAGCTAGCCTGAAGGAAGGCAAGGTATGGCACTTACGACACTTGCTTTACTTACGACAATTTGAAGGTTAGGGTTTTATATAGCAAAAACCAGTCATCGTGGAACTTTCTCTATAAATCCATTTATGCGAAGGTTCAGAATATGAAACCTTTACAGGTTGTATATAACATCTCCAGGTATCTTGTTTCCAAAGGGAACCCTCAGATTCGTTGTAATTTGTAAGTTATGATCAGTACAAGTTAGGGTTTCTGCCTCTTCCAGATCTCAGTCAAAATCAGGTGACCTTGGAAAAAAGGTCATATCTTGGGCTAGGAAGCTCCAAATGATATATCGTAAAAAGTGAAAGGTAGTACACAGACTGTAATATCGCAGGAAACTTTTTCAGAGGCCGAAGTTGAACCAGTGACACGTGGAACGCCGTACAAGTTCGGATCTCCTATTTTATCCCATAAACAGGTCACATTGCGACACTTGGCATAACTCTCTCTCAGAGAGTCCAATTGAGGTCATACCTATCAGGATGGAAATATAACAGGGCGAGCTATCTCAAGAAATGCTTTCAGAGGCCGAAGTTCAAACAGTGACACGTGGAACTCCGTACAAGTTCGCTCTCCTGTATTATCCCAAAACAGGTCACGTTGCAACATTTGGTATATCTCTCTCTCAGAGAATCCAATTGAGGTCAGACCTGTTGGGATGGAAAGATGACAAGTCAGGATACCACAGAAAAAGTTTTCAGACCCTGTGGAGCGAAAATTTCAGAGTTATAGCAGAAACAATCAGGTACATATTTTTCTCAAAACAGAATTATTTTTTGAGCACCTTCATTCATGGCTTCCGGAATTTAGGGTTTCGGAGAAAGTTAGAATTTTTGGAATCGGAATCCACAGCTGAATGCTACTCAGGAAAGTCAAAATTTAGAGACCAAGATCAAATTTTTTGGTTGGATAGAAGACCGGGCTTGATCAAACCCCAGTTCGGGATTTTGATCGGAAAGATGGAAAATTAGGGCTTCAGCAAAAGTTGGAATTTTTTAAGTCTGTAACCACGACTGGAAGCTCCTCAGAAAAATAAAATTTTAGAGCCTTGGATCGAACCTTTTGATTGGACAGAAGGGTGGCCTTCATCAAACCCTAGTTCGGGTTCCTATCCAGAAGATCCAGAAATTTCGAAGGCAATTTTTGAGGGGTCAAATTTTGGAGATTTCAAAATTGAGTATGCTAGTTTGATCAGCTCAGCAAGACACATCCTTCCATCCATTCAGAAGTGTGAAAGTCAAAGATTGAATTTTTAGGGTTTCTCTAGCAAACCCTAATCAAGCTCCAGATCAAGTTTCAGGGGGAGTTGAGGCTAAGGCCTTACATAAGAAGACTACAAGAAGTCTCGATAGGTATGACTTAAGGAGGTTCAGGTATGTCTTGAAATCTGATTCTTGATTAAGTTCATGATGTGTTTGTCTTCATTTTATTTATTAGTACAATCTTGATTAATGTTAGAATTGTCTTATCACCCTAGTAATAGTATGAATGTATGTGAATGATCGAAGACATTCATTGATTACGGCTATATGATTGTACTAATGCATTATGGTGGTGTGTGAGGTTGATGTTGTCTGCTAACAAGATACAGGTACATCACAAAAGACAAATGAAGTTCCATGACCATGACAACATGAAGACAAAGACTCATCCATAATCTTTGTTCTACTTACGAGGTATGTATGACTTTGTTATATTATGCTTAACCTATGAGACATGCAGGTTCTAACTCAGAATCTCTAAATCATTGAAGAGATTGTTTAGGTATGTTGTACATAACTAAGCAGGTATACTATTCCAGGTATGTTTTCTTATGTCAAGTTAGAATTTTCCCTTGTGTTAGGATCCCTTATATAAGTATACTTGGTATGATTGGTTATGCTTATTCATAAAGTTAGTAATCAAGGGTTTATGCATATTATGTCTCTTATCTTGATGATTTAATTAACCAGAAGAGTACTATGATCAAACAAAAATATGCCTGAGTAAAAGAAGACTTCCTTGAAACTCTGAATACTAATGATCATGACTATATATATTCAAGATTATTTAGAATTAGAATTTTTTGATAATATTGAGAATATACTAATGAATGTATGTTTGTGTATGAGATCATGAGGATGACACTAGTGCACACTTGAGCATGCACAGTGGCACAGAATGAATAGAAGTTCAAAAGACATATAGAAGATCAAGCGGGAGGCAACCACACAAACACAAAAGATAAGTATTTAAGTTGTTATTTGAAATAATAAATGATATTGTCTATAATAGGTTGTATGCATATTTGTATTCCTATAATATATCATACTGAGTGTAAACATTCATAGAGCATTGAAACAGTATACTACTAATATGCATATGATTGGTAAGTTGGACAAACATTCCATTGTTGCTTGTCTAGAATGAAACCTCTTTGCTGACATGCTGAGAGCTGTGCACACTCTCGATAGTATGTTCTGGTAGAGATGGAAGGCATCTAGATAGCCACTGTATGCATACAGGATATGGGAAAGTGTTGTGCCAAAGTATTGGTCAAAATAGTTGCATAACTATGTAAATGATATCTGTATGCATAATAGGTTATCATGTCAATATGATTTGATGATTATGAAGTATTACTAATCATGTACTTAATTTTGATTTGTAGGAAAGATCATGATGAATGATGAATACTGAACAAGCAATGGATGTTCAATAAAAGATTTACAAATCAAACACACTATAGAAGGCTTGTGGCTTCTCCTAGAAAGAGGAAGAGAATAATGATGAAATGTTTGCTCCAAGTGGCTAGATAAGACCATTCTCTTAATGGTGTAATTAAAGAAGAAATATGAATCAGGTTTTGTATGGGTTCCCAAGATCGATAATCAATTGATGAGCTTAATGTTCACCATGGGTGATGAGGATCTCAACCTTTGCTACAAGGTTGAATATTGTTTCTATACACAGATGACATGGATGCAAGAAGGAACTCACCACAGAGTTCAAATGATATTGAGGCTCATATCAGTAGACCCATCTAACGAGAGATGGCACAGATAGATATGCAGAAGATCATTCAATGCATAGTGTGAATGATGTTCAGTCACAAAGAGAGAATTGACAGTTTCTTGATAAGCTTGGGCTTTACCAAAAGTAAAGTTGTTCCTAACCTTTACCTTAAGGTTGTGGATGATGAACATATCATACCATTATTGTATGACGATGATCTCTTTCTGACAAAGAATGAGAAACAGATCATGAAAAGAAAGAAGAAGATGGCAGCAGAAATAAAAATGAAAGATCTCAGATTGATGCATTACTTCCTAGGTCTGGAAGTATGGCAAGGCTCAGAAGGAATCTTTCTCAACCAAGGAAAGTATGCTGAGAAATATTAAAAGGACTTGATGTGTTGGTATGGCCACTCTTGAAGTTAATAGCAGATGACTCATCAGATTTAGTGGATAGAACTCTGTACAGACAAAATACTGGGTCATTGATGTGTCTAACGAATACTAGGTCAAATATATGCTTTGCTGTGAACACCTTGAGTCAGTATCTAGTGGAAACTAGATGTGTTCACCTGATAAGCTGCAAATCATGTGATACGGTACCTAAAGGATACAATAGACTTTGATCTATATTATCTTAGAGATCATGACTTCAGATGGCTACACAGATGTTGATTGGGAAGGAAGTGTATCAGACAGGAAGAGCACATCGAGAGGATGTTATTGTCTGGGATCAGCCATGATCTCGTGGTTGAGCAGGAAACAATCTAGTGTGGCTCTTAGCACAAGCCGAATATATGGCTGCTTGCTCTGCTAAGTTATGAAGCAGTATGGCTTCAGGATTGTTTGACTTAGAGATAGACCCAACTATGATCCTATGTGACAAACAGAGTTGTATCAAGATGACAGAGAATCTAGTGTTCCAAGATATGGTGCAGAAAGGAACCAAAAGTTCGAATTTGTAACAAGTTACCAACGTACTAGCCAAACTTCTACCGATCCGATGTACTAACCAAACCTCTACCTCAAGTAACGTTTTTCGAGACAAACTTAATATAGTTCAGAAGGACCCTCCTCGAAAGGGGGAGTGATGTGATAACTCATGATGAGATTACCTGCATCGACAGTGAGGTCGATGATGAAGATACCTATATTAGTGATTCCGACAGATAGGTTGGTGGATGGTCCTTAGAAAGGGTCTAAGGTGACAAGGGGATTGCATCATCCTTGAACACATGTTCTAAAGAGAGCCGTAGACGTATGTCTTCGAGAATGAAGTCCTTGGTGGACATGATAGGATTGCATCATCCTCAAGAGAGCCGTAGACATGATGTCTCCGAAAATGAAGTCCTTGGTGGACAGAATAGGATTGCATCATCCTGAAGAGAGCCGTAGACATGATGTATCCGAGAATGAAGTTGCTAGTGGACAAGATTGGATTGGATCATCCCTGGATCTGTGGTCCCTTGAATTGAGTCGTAGACATGAGGTCTCCGGTAATTGAATGATAAGACTGGATCGTCCCTAGACTTCGGTTCAAAAGGTACATGATAGGACTGGATCATCCCTGGACTTCGGTTCAAAAGGTACATGATAGGACTGGATCGTCCCTGGACCTTGGTTCAAAAGGTACATGATAGGACTGGATCGTCCCTGGACTTCGGTTCAAAAGGTACATGATAGGATTGGATCGTCCCTGGACCTCGGTTCAAAAGGTACATGATAGGACTGCATCGTCCTTGGACCTCGGTTCAAAATGTACATGACAAATCCTAGAATTGTTCTAGGTTACATCCATCATGAAACAGGGTTGGCTCTGTAGATGTGATACATCCAGCATGAAACAGGGCTGGCTCTATAGATGTGATACATCCAGCATGAAACAGGGCTGGCTCTGTAGATGTGATACATCCAGCATGAAACAGGGCTGGCTCTGTAGATGTGATACATCCAGCATGAAACAGGGCTGGCTCTGTAGATGTGATACATCCAGCATGAAACAGGGCTGGCTCTGTAGATGTGATACATCTAGCCTGAAACAGGGCTGGCTCTGTAGATGTGATACATCCAGTATGAAAAAGGACTGGCTCTGTGGCGGTAAATCCTAGATCTGATCTAGGTCACATCCAGTATGAAAAAGGACTGGCACTGTGGTTGGGATTGCATCGTCCCTAGACATGAAACTTGTCTTAAAGTGATAAGGATTGATCATCCTGGAACTTGATCTGGATTGTATCATCCATGGACCTATGTCCTAAAGAGAGTGGGATTGATCATCCTGTAATATGATCGGGTGTGTTGCAGGATATGATGCTATGTATTAGTGAGAATACATGCTATTGATGATAGATGTATTAGTGAGAATACATGCTATTGATGATAGATGTATTAGTGAGAATACATGCTATTGATGATAGATGTATTAGTGAGAATACATGCTTTTGATGATAGATGTATTAGTGAGAATACATGCTTTTGATGATAGATGTATTAGTGAGAATACATGCTTTTGATGATAGATGTATTAGTGAGAATACATGCTATTGATGATAGATGTATTAGTGAGAATACATGCTTTTGATGATAGATGTATTAGTGAGAATACACGTTTTTGATGATATATGTATTAGTAAGAATACATGTTTTGATAATAGATGTATTGGTGTGGATACTAATACTGATGATCCAGATGTTGTAGATCGAGATGATCCAGATGTTGTAGATCGTGATGATCCAGATGCTGTAGATCGAGATGATCCAGATGCTGTAGATCGTGATGATCCAGATGTTGTAGATCGTGATGATCCAGATGTTGTAGATCGTGATGAACCAGATGTTGTAAATCGAGATGAGACGACGATGATGATCGTGTGATGACGATCGTGAGGATTCAGATATTGATGTTGCTATAGTTGTTTGAGTGCTGCAGAAGATAAATACTCAGTACTAAAGATGTTGATGTTCCAGTATTGAAGATGTTCCAGTAACTAGTTGAGTTACTGATGATGTTGAGAAAGCTTCCAATGATTTATAGATGTATCATGTTGATGACTCCTTGCTTGTGCAGATGCTGTTATAATATCCTTCTCGTTAAGGGGGAGTGTTGAGATATTGTAACTTCAAAGAATATTATATTTTTACTTTATTATTCCGGAGATGTTTCATTCCTCCTTGAAGATCTTATTGTATATATGGAGATGTTTATTCCTCCGTCGGAATGTGGTAACTTGGGTTATTAGACTTCCCTAGTGGGGGTCGGCCATGTATGTGTTATGTGAGTCAAAGGGTTACTAGACCACCCTAGAGGGGTCGGCCCAGTCAGTTGTAGTGGGGTATTTAACCCATTGGTTAAATACGAGCCTACATGTCTTGTGTAAAAGAAAAGTCGGAGTAGTGTATAAATAGAGGAGGTGTGTTCCTCATTTGATACACACACTCACTCACTTGAGAGAGGCGCACTTATGGAGGAGAGGTCTGCTATGGTGGAGGAGGAGATCATGTCTCTGGTTTGCATCTTTGTATATTGCTGGTCATCTATATTGAGGAAGCTTTGCTGGGTTTTCTACCCCATGAGGGTTTCCCAGGATAAATTTGTGTCTCTTGTGTTTATGCTGTGCTTGTTGTTTCTTCAGTGATCCTGTATATGCTATTATTGTGAAATGGAATGTAATGCTGCTATTTTCTGTCTTAGCATATTGAATTTTAACACTGGTAAATGGTCACATGTTGAAGCCCTATCGCTCGGGCTTGGAGCAGTGCCATGTCTGAGTCGCATCAAAAAAAAAAAAATGGTTGTTGCAGGTTTCTTAGTGACAGATGGCGCACCAACGGTAGACGGACTGCGTAAGTGGGAAGGCTTGTTCCACCAGTTTGGAGACTCATGGCAGTATTGCGACCAGGACCGACGCCAGCTTTTGTTGAAGTATTTTTGTGATGATTACGAAGGATTTGGGAGGTACGGGGTAGTGTTGTGACTATTGTTCCACTAATATCTTGTCACCGCTGCCCATCATCCCTATACATGATTGCACCTCACAGATTCGGCCGAATTACCACAAGCCGACAGCATGTTTTTCACATGGCACACTGGGCCGGTACGATCAGCACAATGTGAGGAGATTGCTCACACGTCGGCACATGGGATCTTCAATGACAGCATGGTCACCCCCCATTGTGTCAGTCGGTGGGTTCACACATGCAGATGACAGGAAGTGGGGCGTCATTCCCACTATCGTGACCCAGGAATGGTCCAGCTATAAGTAGTCAAGGTAGGTGGTAGTTCGCTACAATGATGTTGTTCTGAAATAGAGTGGTTATGCTAGTTGATCAGTTTGCGAGTTGAGTTGTGAGGAATTCCAAGGAGGTTGTGGAAATGCTTCACTTCGTTTCTCGTGGCAGCACCAAAAGGGCCCTGCGAGCCCGAACGACGAGTGTCCCTGAGCGCCTTGGTACGGCGGGTGCATTTACACTTTGTTATGCCCAAGCCGAGGGTTGGTCCAGCATGGCTAAGTATGCAGTAGTTGTTCGAAGGATTGTGCTCTTCTCGACCCCTGAGCTCGGTGGGGCGGTAGCTCCCCGCCAATAGTAGGAACCAGTTGCCAGTGCGAAACAGATGTGCCAAAGTCATCTGCTAATTTTGCACCTTGGTACTGTTCGTCCTCTTTTTCTTCCCATCAGTACCATTCCAAGAGACTGGAGGATGAGTTTGCGAAGTACATGACAGAAAGTCGGACAATGACCATTTTTGGTTAAAATATATGACACTGAGTCGACGATCAGTGTAGCAGAAGAAGTAGCACAACACCGCGTGATCCAAAAAGCAAGAACAGTTACCGGAACATAGTTCAGTTTGACTGCACTATGTCCAACAGTTGACGTGGCTCAAGGGCGAGCCACAAGATTGTGTTGGGTTCCTATTAGCAGGCGGTTTGATGGGGAAATGTCACAGTACTACCGACGCTACGACACATCAGATGAGGGAGTGGAAGGATTATTTTGTGTTAAAGAATACCGTAGTTGGCGGGTTTTGGGTCACTTGGACCATATGTTATGTAATAGTGAGTCAGTTGTACCGTGGTATGCGAGTTTTTGGGGTTATTTGGACCACATCAGTTAGATATTGGGTCAATTGTCTATAGTGTCGGTTAGGAAGTCTTTTGTAAGTGGACAAATATTGTAATGGCAGAAGCCTATAAATAGATGAGAGTTGTAAGTGTTAGATAGAAGCGGAAGAATAGATAGAAACAGAGACAAGGAGATGTATGTGTATGGAGATCTATGTTTTGATTCTGGTACATGATTGCGACAGTAATATAATGATGATGTTTTGGTACGATCTTTGTGCAATGTTGCCATATATGAATGTTGTTTGATGCATTGTCTGCTTATTGTTTCTATGATGATAAATGTTGTGATTAAGTAATATGTTCCATGTCGAATGTGATGATAAATGTTGCAATCAACTAATATGTTATAACTCCTTGCCGAATGATTAAAGTTCTTATTTAAGTACCGCAATAGAGTTAGTCTGTGCAGCCACAACTCTCCTCCTCCCTCGATGGAAACATGGTTCCTTCTTCTCTTCCTGGACGCCTCGGATGAGACCTCATCCGCTCTGTAGGTGTTGCTGGGTGGGCTCAAACCTGCCTGGGTCGGTGCCCAGGAAGACTGCGGTATGTGTCGACAGTGAGGCGAACCCCTGTCGACCAAGGTCGCGTTGGTCAACAGACACCAGCATCAAGGCATCAGGTATACCTAATTGTAATTTTAGGAATCTATCATGATCGATATGTTTTTTTAATATATTTTTTTATTTAGTATATTGCTTTCACGTCAATAATGTTTTATATATTTTTGTTGCAGACCACTAATTCTACGTATGATCCAAAATCAGATCAACTAATAGATTTTGATCTGGGTGAGATGATGCACAATGCTGACATTAGATATTCTATAGACCTGATTAAGATGATAGAGAAGACCTTAAAAAAAATTAATGAGGATATCCTTCAACTGCTATTCATTTAGCTGCAGACAAATGAGATTAGAGAAAAGGTTGATGTTTTGGTAAAGAGATCTCATTCCTTGAAATTAAGTTGCGGAATCTTGAATCATAATATAAATTCATTTAGTAATTTATAACTTTTACTTGTATAAGATGGTGAACTAAAATATGGTTTGAATTTCCAGGAGTTTTTGCACCCACACACTAGTGGTCAAGGCGGGGTTGGCACTAGTGACGCTCATGGAGAGTTGTCACATGAGAAAATGACTCCACATGCATCTTATGTGCCATTGTTGTCAACTGAATAATCGGAAACATGTTCCGTGACACCCCAGAGGCCAGTTGTGAGTGCACCGGCTAGTGACTGGTGCATGCCAGATCATGCAAAAGAAGGGGTATATGCAGAGACTGCTAGTATCGATATTGCTAAAGCAACACTTCCTGGATCTTCTTGTGTCACTAGCACTGGTACACTACAGATGACATTTTTGGTGGACGAAGAGCTCGTTCCAATAAACATACAGAATATCCCAAGTATTTATACATTGTTCAAGTTATTGTTTATAATTTGATTGTAATATACTGATAAAACATTGCTTTTCAACTAATGATGGCATGACCATTTTGCAGGAAATGATGTTTTTTATAGACATCTAAATGATTTTTCATTGGATATATTTGGGCCCACCATCCGCACACGGTGGGATAAACAAAGTAAAAATTTATTAGATGAGCTCAATAATTGCTTGGTTATCCTGTTCAGCAACGAGACCTTTAATCGATCTAAGGTCCTAAAGAAGGCTGGACAACATATGAAGATTGTCTGAGACCAATATAGGGTTCATCTAGAAAGGAACCCTAGGTATGAGCGCCCTCCAATGATTCCAGAAGGAGAGTGGAAAGCTCTAGTGGAATATGGAAAGGAGAGGGCTCTAAGAAAAGAAGGAAAGCTACCACCTGGCACAGGGAGGTATGCAATACTTTCCGCAATGTAATTCTAAACCTTATTATTATTAATTTTTAGATCAAATTTGAAACATCTAACGTATTTCAACACTTCAATAGGCTGGAAGGCACATCAAAGGCCATAAAGGCAAGGCAAGAAAAATTTGGTCAGCACAAGCTTGGGCTTGGTGGTTATTTGAATTTGGCAGCACGAATTGTAAGTATTGAAAAACCAATATTGCATCCAAATAATAAATTGCAAATTATTTCCATTTTATTGCACTACAAAAGGTAAATTCATGACATTATGCAAATATGCAGGTCGACCGATTCAAGGAAGTGCCCACTGAGGAAGACTTGAAGCTTGGATTCTAGCATGACATTGGATCTATTGTTGACTGCCGGAAAATATTGTCTGGGAAAACACAGTCTTCTAGTGATCCACCTTGCGCACAGGTATATAAAATCAATATAGTTTAATGAATATTTATTACTTGTGCAATCTATTAGTTATAAATATTTCCATAAACTATTAACTATGTTTTGAGCAGGAAAGCAACAATCCACTTAATGTCGAGGATGGATAAAAACCAATTGAAGATAATTCTTCGAATCCTGGTAATTAATTTATTCATATGCTACAATTTTAAATATTGCATTGCAGATGGTGAATATTAATTGTACTTTTCCATGTTTTAACTGTAGAGCATGTAGAGGGTGACACTGTACAGGATGAGCCTAGACAGGAATACGAAGTACATGATGTGGCCACAACAGGTGAGAAAACACCTTTGTAATGTTTTTTTTAAATGAAATACTTGTCATTATAAGATCAGAAGATATCAATCTAACATTTTCACATTATTGCAGCAAATTCGGACCCCTTGCCGCAACATCCACTTCGCGAGTACTCTACTAGGAATACATCACGGCAAGTTGATTAAGCCCCAAGAACTAAACAACAAGTTCTAGAAGATGAGTTTCTTGCTAATTTTGTCAAGAGAAAAAGACATAAAAAGAAGTAACTGAAGAAACACTATTTGTACTTATTTTTTATAATATAATGTCATGCATAATTTTTTTCCTGCTGAATGAATGAATGGTTTAATGAATGTTACCTTTTTTTGAATGAATGGTAAATGTTTCTTTAATGATGAAATCTGCATGTTTGCACATAATATTTTTTTCAAGTACATGCATTGGGTATGGGGAATTGAGAGTGATGTGAGGGGGGGGATGGGCCATGAGATCTTCCACCCTCACGTGGTTGGCCCTGTTCAATAGAGAATATTAAATTATTCTTGAAACGAAGAGGAGCTCAATGAGACCACATAAGTGAGACCACACTATTTTGATCACAATATTAGCCAGGTTTCAACCCATCAAATCCTTCACACATGAAAGTGCTCATCGCAAGCACACAAGGGTTTCACCATTAAATAACCACTTGTAGGTTCACCAACCGAAATACTTGTCTTTCAAAACAGCAAGAAGGAAATTTCAGCCCAATAAACCCCCTAGCTATAAGAAGTCAATTCACACCAAAGTTGGTCGCTCCGTCATCCGTATCACAAAAGTGAACATCCAAGTACATCATCCAAGTCCTCAAAACAAATCATCTCACCATGCTCACCATGCTACACAGATGTTGATTGGGAAGGAAGTGTATTAGAAAGGAAGAGCACATCGAGAGGATGTTATTGTCTGGGATCAGCCATGATGTCGTGGTTGAGCAGGAAACAATCTAGTGTGGCTCTTAGCACAAGCAGAATATATGGCTGCTTGCTCTGCTAAGTTATGAAGCAGTATGGCTTCAGGATTGTTTGACTTAGAGATAAACCCAACTATGATCCTATGTGACAAACAGAGTTGTATCAAGATGACAGAGAATCTAGTGTTCCAAGATATGGTGTAGAAAGGAACCAAAAGTTCGAATTTGTAACAAGTTACCAACGTACTAGCCAAACTTCTACCGATCCGATGTACTAACCAAACCTCTACCTCAAGTAAAGTTTTTCGAGACAAACTTAATATAGTTCAGAAGGACCCTCCTCGAAAGGGGGAGTGATGTGATAACTCATGATGAGATTGCCTGCATCGACAGTGAGGTCGATGATGAAGATACCTATATTAGTGATGCCGACAGATAGGTTGGTGGATGGTCCTTAGACAGGGTCTAAGGTGACAAGGGGATTGCATCATCCTTGAACACATGTTCTAAAGAGAGCCGTAGACGTATGTCTTCGAGAATGAAGTCCTTGGTGGACATGATAGGATTGCATCATCCTCAAGAGTGCAGTAGACATGATGTCTCCGAAAATGAAGTCCTTGGTGGACAGAATAGGATTGCATCATCCTGAAGAGAGTCGTAGACATGATGTATCCGAGAATGAAGTCGCTAGTGGACAAGATTGGATTGGATCATCCCTGGATCTTTGGTCCCTTGAATTGAGTCGTAGACATGAGGTCTCCGGTAATTGAATGATAGGACTGGATCGTCCCTAGACTTCGGTTCAAAAGGTACATGATAGGACTGGATCGTCCCTGGACTTTGGTTCAAAAGGTACATGATAGGACTGGATCGTCCCTGGACCTCGGTTCAAAAGGTACATGATAGGACTGGATCATCCCTGGACTTCGGTTCAAAAGGTACATGATAGGATTGGATCGTCCCTGGACCTCGGTTCAAAAGGTACATGATAGGACTGGATCGTCCTTGGACCTCGGTTCAAAATGTACATGACAAATCCTAGAATTGTTCTAGGTTACATCCAACATGAAACAGGGTTGGCTCTGTAGATGTGATACATCCAGCATGAAACAGGGTTGGCTCTGTAGATGTGATACATCCAGCATGAAACAGGGCTGGCTCTGTAGATGTGATACATCCAGCATGAAACAGGGCTGGCTCTGTAGATGTGATACATCCAGCATGAAACAGGGCTGGCTCTGTAGATGTGATACATCTAGCATGAAACAGGGCTAGCTCTGTAGATGTGATACATCCAGTATGAAAAAGGACTAGCTCTGTGGCGGTAAATCCTAGATCTGATCTAGGTCACATCCAGTATGAAAAAGGACTGGCACTGTGGTCGGGATTGCATCGTCCCTAGACATGAGACTTGTCTTAAAGTGATAAGGATTGATCATCCTGGAACTTGATCTGGATTGTATCATCCATGGACCTATGTCCTAAAGAGAGCGGGATTGATCATCCTGTAATATGATCGGGTGTGTTGCAGGATATGCTGCTATGTATTAGTGAGAATACATGCTATTGATGATAGATGTATTAGTGAGAATAAATGCTATTGATGATAGATGTATTAGTGAGAATACATGTTTTGATGATAGATGTATTAGTGAGAATACATGCTTTTGATGATAGATGTATTAGTGAGAATACATGCTTTTGATGATAGATGTATTAGTGAGAATACATGCTATTGATGATAGATGTATTAGTGAGAATACATGCTATTGATGATAGATGTATTAGTGAGAATACATGCTTTTGATGATAGATGTATTAGTGAGAATACATGCTTTTGATGATAGATGTATTAGTGAGAATACACGTTTTTGATGATATATGTATTAGTAAGAATACATGTTTTGATAATAGATGTATTGGTGTGGATACTAATACTGATGATCCAGATGTTGTAGATCGAGATGATCCAGATGTTGTAGATCGTGATGATCCAGATGCGGTAGATCGAGATGATCCAGATGCTGTAGATCGTGATGATCCAGATGCTGTAGATCGTGATGATCCAGATGCTGTAGATCGTGATGAACCAGATGTTGTAAATCGAGATGAGACGACGATGATGATTGTGTGATGACGATGCTGACGATCGTGAGGATTCAGATATTGATGTTGCTATAGCTGTTTGAGTGCTGCAGAAGATAAATACTCAGTACTAAAGATGTTGATGTTCCAATATTGAAGATGTTCCAGTAACTAGTTGAGTTACTGATGATGTTGAGAAAGCTTCCAATGATTTATAGATGTATCATGTTGATGACTCCTTGCTTGTGCAGATGCTGTTACAATATCCTTCTCGTTAAGGGGGAGTGTTGAGATATTGTAACTTCAAAGAATATTATATTTTTACTTTATTATTCCGGAGATGTTTCATTCCTCCTTGAAGATCTTATTGTATATCTGGAGATGTTTATTCCTCCGTCGGAATGTGGTAACTTGGGTTATTAGACTTCCCTAGTGGGGGTCGGCCCTGTATGTGTTATGTGGGTCAAAGGGTTATTAGACCAACCTAGAGGGGTCGGCCCAGTCAGTTGTAGTGGGGTATTTAACCCATTGGTTAAATACGAGCCTACATGTCTTGTGTAAAAGAAAAGTCGGAGTAGTGTATAAATAGAGGAGGTGTGTTCCTCATTTGATACACACACTCACTCACTTGAGAGAGGCGCACTTATGGAGGAGAGGTCTTCTATGGTGGAGGAGGAGATCATGTCTTTGGTTTGCATCTTTGTATATTGCTGGTCATCTATATTGAGGAAGCTTTGCTGGGTTTTCTACCCCATGAGGGTTTCCCAGGATAAATTTGTGTCTCTTGTGTTTATGCTGTGCTTGTTGTTTCTTCAGTGATCCTGTATATGCTATTATTGTGAAATGGAATGTAATGCTGCTATTTTCTGTCTTAGCATATTGAATTTTAACACTGGTAAATGGTCACATGTTGAAGCCCTATCGCTCGGGCTTGGAGCAGTGCCATGTCTGAGTCGCATCAAAAAAAAAAAATAGTTGTTGCAGGTTTCTTAGTGACAGATGGCGCACCAACGGTAGACGGACTGCGTAAGTGGGAAGGCTTGTTCCACCAGTTTGGAGACTCATGGCAGTATTGCGACCAGGACCGACGCCAGCTTTTGTTGAAGTATTTTTGTGATGATTACGAAGGATTTGGGAGGTACGGGGTAGTGTTGTGACTATTGTTCCACTAATATCTTGTCACCGCTGCCCATCATCCCTATACATGATTGCACCTCACAGATTCGGCCGAATTACCACAAGCCGACAACATGTTTTTCACATGGCACACTGGGCCGGTACGATCAGCACAATGTGAGGAGATTGCTCACACGTCGGCACATGGGATCTTCAATGACAGCATGGTCACCCCCCATTGTGTCAGTCGGTGGATTCACACATGCAGATGACAGGTAGTGGGGCATCATTCCCACTATCGTGACCCGGGAATGGTCCAGCTATAAGTAGTCAAGGTAGGTGGTAGTTCGCTACAATGATGTTGTTCTGAAATAGAGTGGTTATGTTGGTTGATCGGTTTGCGAGTTGAGTTGTGAGGAATTCCAAGGAGGTTGTGGAAATGCTTCACTTCGTTTCTCGTGGCAGCACCAAAAGGGCCCTGCGAGCCCGAACGACGAGTGTCCCTGAGCGCCTTGGTACGGCGGGTGCATTTACACTTTGTTATGCCCAAGCCGAGGGCTGGTCCAGCATGGCTAAGTACGCAGTAGTTGTTCGAAGGATTGTGCTCTTCTCGACCCCTGAGCTGGGTGGGGCGGTAGCTCCCCGCCAATAGTAGGAAACGGTTTCCAGTGCGAAACAGATGTGCTAAAGTCATCTACTAATTTTGCACCTCTGTACTGTTCGTCCTCTTTTTCTTCCCATCAGTACCATTCCAAGAGACTGGAGGATGAGTTTGCGAAGTACATGACAGCAAGTCGGACAATGACCATTTTTGGTTAAAATATATGACACTGAGTCGACGATCAGTGTAGCAGAAGAAGTAGCACAACACCGCGTGATCCAAAAAGCAAGAACAGTTACCGGAACATAGTTCAGTTTGACTGCACTATGTCCAGCAGTTGACGTGGCTCAAGGGTGAGCCACAAGATTGTGTTGGGTGCCTATTAGCAGGCGGTTTGATGGGGAAATGTCACAGTACTACCGACGCTATGACACATCAGATGAGGGCGTGGAAGGATTATTTTGTGTTAAAGAATACCGTAGTTGGCGGGTTTTGGGTCACTTGGACCATATGTTATGTAATAGTGAGTCAGTTGTACCGTGGTTTGCGAGTTTTTGGGGTTATTTGGACCACATTAGTTAGATATTGGGTCAATTGTCTATAGTGTCGGTTAGGAAGTCGTTTGTAAGTGGACAAATATTGTAATGGCAGAAGCCTATAAATAGATGAGAGTTGTAAGTGTTAGATAGAAGCGGAAGAATAGATAGAAATAGAGACAAGGAGATGTATGTGTATGGAGATCTATGTTTTGATTCTGGTACATGATTGCGACAGTAATATCATGATGATGTTTTGGTACGATCTTTGTGCAATGTTGCCATATATGAATGTTGTTTGATGCATTGTCTGCTTATTGTTTCTATGATGATAAATGTTGTGATTAAGTAATATGTTCCATGTCGAATGTGATGATAAATGTTGCAATCAACTAATATGTTATAACTCCTTACCGAATGATTAAAGTTCTTGTTTAAGTACCGTAATAGAGTTAGTCTGTGCAGCCACAACTCTCCTCCTCCCTCGGCGGAAACATGGTTCCTTCTGCTCTTCCTGGACGCCTCGGGTGAGACCTCATCCGCTCTGTAGGTGTTGCTGGGTGGGCTCAAACCTGCCTGGGCCGGTGCCCAGGAAGACTGCGGTATGTGTCGACAGTGAGGCGAACCCCTGTCGACCAAGGTCACGTTGGTCAACAGACACCAGCATCAAGGCATCAGGTATACCTAATTGTAATTTTAGGAATCTATCATGATCGATATGTTTTTTTAATATATTTTTTTATTTAGTATATTGCTTTCACGTCAATAATGTTTGATATATTTTTGTTGCAGACCACTAATTCTACGTATGATCCAAAATCAGATCAACTAATAGATTTTGATCTGGGTGAGATGATGCACAATGCTGACATTAGATATTCTATAGACCTGATTAAGATGATAGAGAAGACCTTAAAAAAAATTAATGAGTATATCCTTCAACTGCTATTCATTTAGCTGCAGACAAATGAGATTAGAGAAAAGGTTGATGTTTTGGTAAAGAGATCTCATTCCCTGAAATTAAGTTGCGGAATCTTGAATCATAATATAAATTCATTTAGTAATTTATAACTTTTACTTGTATAAGATGGTGAACTAAAATATGGTTTGAATTTCCAGGAGTTTTTGCACCCACACACTAGTGGTCAAGGCGGGGTTGGCACTAGTGACGCTCATGGAGAGTTGTCACATGAGAAAATGACTCCACATGCATCTTATGTGCCATTGTTGTCAACTGAATAATCGGAAACATGTTCCGCGACACCCCAGAGGCCAGTTGTGAGTGCACCGGCTAGTGACTGGTGCACGCCAGATCTTGCAAAAGAAGGGGTATATGCAGAGACTGCTAGTATCGATATTGCTAAAGCAACACTTCCTGGATCTTCTTGTGTCACTAGCACTGGTACACTACAGACGACATTTTTGGTGGACGAAGAGCTCGTTCCAATAAATATACAGAATATCCCAAGTATTTATACATTGTTCAAGTTATTGTTTATAATTTGATTGTAATATACTGATAAAACATTGCTTTTCAACTAATGATGGCATGACCATTTTGCAGGAAATGATGTTTTTTATAGACATCTAAATGATTTTTCATTGGATATATTTGGGCCCACCATCCGCACACGGTGGGATAAACAAATTAAAAATTTATTAGATGAGCTCAATAATTGCTTGGTTATCCTATTCAGCAACGAGACCTTTAATCGATCTAAGGTCCTAAATAAGGCTAGACAACATATGAAGATTGTCTGAGACCAATATAGGGTTCATCTAGAAAGGAACCCTAGGTATGAGCGCCCTCCAATGATTCCAGAAGGAGAGTGGAAAGCTCTAGTGGAATATGGAAAGGAGAGGGCTCTAAGAAAAGAAGGAAAGCTACCACCTGGCACAGGGAGGTATGCAATACTTTCCGCAATGTAATTCTAAACCTTATTATTATTAATTTTTAGATCAAATTTGAAACATCTAACGTATTTCAACACTTCAATAGGCTGGAAGGCACATCAAAGGCCATAAAGGCAAGGCAAGAAAAATTTGGTCAGCACAAGCTTGGGCTTGGTGGTTATTTGAATTTGGCAGCACGAATTGTAAGTATTGAAAAACCAATATTGCATCCAAATAATAAATTGCAAATTATTTCCATTTTATTGCACTACAAAAGGTAAATTCATGACATTATGCAAATATGCAGGTCGACCGATTCAAGGAAGTGCCCACTGAGGAAGACTTGAAGCTTGGATTCTAGCATGACATTGGATCTGTTGTTGACTTCCGGAAAATATTGTCTGGGAAAACACAGTCTTCTAGTGATCCACCTTGCGCACAGGTATATAAAATCAATATAGTTTAATGAATATTTATTACTTGTGCAATCTATTAGTTATAAATATTTCCATAAACTATTAACTATGTTTTGAGCAGGAAAGCAACAATCCACTTAATGTCGAGGATGGATAACAACCAATCGAAGATAATTCTTCGAATCCTGGTAATTAATTTATTCATATGCTACAATTTTAAATATTGCATTGCAGATGGTGAATATTAATTGTACTTTTCCATGTTTTAACTGTAGAGCATGTAGAGGGTGACACTGTACAGGATGAGCCTAGACAGGAATACGAAGTACATGATGTGGCCACAACAGGTGAGAAAACACCTTTGTAATGTTTTTTTTAAATGAAATACTTGTCATTATAAGATCAGAAGATATCAATCTAACATTTTCACATTATTGCAGCAAATTTGGACCCCTTGCCGCAACATCCACTTCGCGAGTACTCTACTAGGAATACATCACAGCAAGTTGATTAAGCCCCAAGAACTGAACAACAAGTTCTAGAAGATGAGTTTCTTGCTAATTTTGTCAAGAGAAAAAGACATAAAAAGAAGTAACTGAAGAAACACTATTTGTACTTATTTTTTATAATATAATGTCATGCATAATTTTTTTCCTGCTGAATGAATGAATGGTTTAATGAATGTTACCTTTTTTTGAATGAATGGTAAATGTTTCTTTAATGATGAAATCTGCATGTTTGCACATAATATTTTTTTCAAGTACATGCATTGGGTATGGGGAATTGAGAGTGATGTGAGGGGGGGGATGGGCCATGAGATCTTCCACCTTCACGTGGTTGGCCTTGTTCAATAGAGAATATTAAATTATTCTTGAAACGAAGAGGAGCTCAATGAGACCACACTATTTTTATCACAAGATTAGCCAGGTTTCAACCCATCAAATCCTTCACACATGAAAGTGCTCATCGCAAGCACACAAGGGTTTCACCATTAAATAACCACTTGTAGGTTCACCAACCGAAATACTTGTCTTTCAAAAAAGCAAGAAGGAAATTTCATCCCAATAAACCCCCTAGCTATAAGAAGTCAATTCACACCAAAGTTGGTCGCTTCGTCATCCGTATCACAAAAGTGAACATCCAAGTACATATTCCAAGTCCTCAAAACAAATCATCTCACCATGCTCAACGTCTTCATGTTAGTGCTCCTGTCAACAATAGGTCCATTTATCACCGATAAAACCTACCCTATATAATATATAGTCTTTCCAAAATAAGATAATTTTTCCCATACTAGAGATTACATGATTATGATGGTTCAGTCTTATCCAACTATGTCTAGATGGTCAATTGTAAAATGCTTTCTACTGTGTTCTTCCCCCAAGGGGTCCATTAACTTTGTGATAGTTAATTACCAATCAAATAAATGGATCTTCAAAGGATCGATTTCTCATCAAATATTACAACTATTTATCATGCTTGAGATAACAATTAAGTGTTATTAGTGTGGTTACAATACATTAGATTGGCAAAGTATAAATGTCCTTGTCAACAATGCAATATAGGGCAGTGATCAAGCTTGTATTCTTTAGTAACAAAACCAACAATATGAAGAAACTAAAATGACATTAAAAGGGACCAACTCATTGAATTGAATGACCCTAAATATTTTCATATTTTATATTGTCCTAAGTATTGGCATATCTTTCCAGTTCCTAGGTCATTCACTATGAAAAAGCCTAGAATTAGCACCTCAAAATTCTTTGTTCACCTATTGGTCACTTCTTCATGATGCCTTTTCACAAGGATTCATTCTTCTTCTTATAGGTGGGAGGTGCCTCAATTTTTTCCTTCTTCTATGTTCAATGTCAAGTGAACCCAAACCCAACTCAGTGTGCAACCAACTCCTCAAAGTCTCCAAGGCCTTAAGAATGTTCAACCATTGGGTCCATGTTGTCAACAAAATGTGCATAACTACCCAAGGAATCCCAAGTATTTAAAGAATTCCATATCGTCAAGTAAACTATCAAATCTTATCAAAAAACAACGTATGGATAGTGGAAAATGAATTACAGTGTTAAAATAGGTTCTCTTAGCATAACTCTTCTCAACTAATGGATCCTTTTCATGTCATCTGAACCTCTATTTATACTTCATTTTGGGTAGAAAAGTATTATAACTGTCACCCTTTATAACAAAATATTAAGAATTCTTCCATTAAGGGAAGAGTTTGAGGGATTTTATAAGAGGGAAAGTTCATTTCTTTTCCATTTATTTTTAAGGGAAAGGAGGTAAATGTAGTTTCAAAAATAATAAAAGTCAACAATGTAAGAAGGGTCCCACCATAATAATTCTATTGGATAAGTCATAAAAGGAGTAATTATATTACATCTCATCTAATAGAAAACCAAGCATTTAAATTTTTTGAATGGATCAAATAGCTCCAACAATAATAGGCTTATGGCATTCTCAAGTAAATCAACACCACACTCAACATTAGATTCCACACCATTATAATTTTAGTTACAAAGTGTACGCAAAAAAGTGACTTACAAGTTACCACAAGAAGATCAATCCACTTCCTTAAAGGTATTAAATTGTCACCAAGTAGTGGGTGAGAATTGACATGAACTTATCTTAATTCCATTCCTTGATTCACATATGAAAAGTCATATGAAAATTCGTGTTTGTTTTCTTCATTTGTCGTGAATATCTATAATATGGGTCTTCATCTATGTCTAGATTTGTTTCATAGAAAAACAATGACATTGTGGACTTGGGACATGATCACAATGACAGAAGTTCACCAATGAATACATATCAAATGTAGACTATCATATGTTTGAAACTTCATTTTCTTTTGGTTTCAATCGTTGGGGGTAAACAGTGGTTGGGGTTAATAATTTGCATCTTAGATGTTTGAAACTTCATTTTCTTTTGGATCAAATCATTGGGGGGAAACAATAGATGGGGTTAATAATTTTCATAAATATCTTGGAAAAATTGCAAGGAGAGGAGGCAACCAAATTATCGCATCCAGTTCTATGCAAGACAACTGAACATTCTAACTCGTTTTTATCTTGACTTGTGAATAAAGGTACAATGAAACGTTTTCCAACTTTAACCATTTTCTTTTGATAGTCAATTGGTATCATGATTATATTCTTTGTAAATATGTAGATAGTCAATTGGTATCATGATTATATTCTTTGATAGTCAATTGGTATCATGATTACCATGTAATTTGTATTACCATGAATATTTTCAGTTTGAACTAATGTTGGTGATATTGGAATTTGGAAAATGGGATCAAGTGAAAAGTTAACTCACAATTCATTCAAATATTGGGATTTCCCTAGTCACACAATGGTTGTGCAGGTGTAAATATCACATTTAGTTTTATCTTTAACTGATTTGGGTGAAGAAACATCCTTTATACTTTATTTTTCACAACACAAGTGCTTTCCTATTAGGTTAGTAATTCTTAGCAGTATAGTGATTTTGATGACTCAAACACACTTCTTGTTATGTGTTTAGGGGGCTCTTTCAAATCAATCAATTGTGTAAATGAACCGATGTATTTGGAGCCCAGATGGAGCATTTGTTGGTATGCATATTTCCCTTCTTGGTGTATAGTGTTGGAATTTATATCTTATGTCATGACAATTTATTCATATGGTAGACTGAAAAAGCCATTATTTCCTTAACAACAACTATATGGGAAGCACTATTTTGATATAAACTAACTTGCAGGAGTGGCATTTGTTTTAGTATATAGTTCACATATATTCTTATAATGATGCTTGTGGAATTTCTTGGTCGTTATGTCTCCATTTCAACATTTTTCTTAGCTATTGAATCTATAGATATTATTCTTTGGAGGCTTAGTCTTTACTTATTTTCCTTTTCCCTTGATCCTTGCTTGCAAGTTTTATCTCTATCATTTTAAGACCAAAAGGGAGCAAGGTTTTATCTCTGCCAATTTAAGACCACAATTTTAATAGGATTACTGAATCTCAGTCCTCCAGTGATTAGTTGTTTCCTTAACATGAAGTCAGGCATTATGGAATAAGGTTTTTAAATTCTCACTCATACTCGTTTCGATGATTTTTGATAAAATTTTAGCGCAATATGATGATCGTAGTGTAAATTGCACTATTATTAGTGAATTAATAAAAATATATATTTAGTAATTGAAATATTACACCCTCTTATGCTTTCTTCTTTCTTCATATCGGTTGAAGGAAAATACAAGCTATTGATAAATATCATACCAATACAAGATAACCAATAAGGTATACATGCAGCCTAGGTGAGTCGAAAACCATTAGAAGGAGTTAATCAGTAAGCATTTCAATTGTAATTGAGTAAAATTGTATTTGTAGAGCATATAATGTTGTTTGCCCAGTTTGCACTTTAGAACTACACGAATAAACAAATCCTTATAGTAATTTTGAATATTGGTATCTTTCCATAAGTCTAATAACAAAGACCTGGCCTAGTTTGCACTTAAAACTACACGAAGAAAAAAATCCTTATAGTCATTTTGAATATTGATATATTTCCATAAGTATGATAGCAAAGACCATAATGTTATCATAAAGTATAAGTATTGGAAAATCCAATGGGATATAAGAACCCCATTTACAGATCATATGACAAGTCTCTATCCAATAGATTTAGCGGAAAAAAGACATGATTGTGGACCTTGGTCCCAGGTGAACCCCGTTTGGAATTACTATTTTTTTTTTAAATAGTAGGAAAAAGAGCATACACAAACCAAAAGGGTAACAAACCGAGAATAAAATAGTTTATAACCTATAATCTAATTAAGGAAATGCAATAGACCTAGCATTAAAATTGGAAGAGGTGAATGGAATGATTGCTTCCTCAGATTTCAAATCACTAAGGATCAAAAAGAAATAGAACTAACCTCCTCGGCTAGATATCCACGCCTTTCCAAAGAATCGGTATCACAACTACTGTAGCAAGTCAATCAGTTAATGAGGGATGTGGATGAATGGAAATCAAAGTTAGAAGAGTGTGATATAAAGGTTGTGTCAATAGAAAAACATACATACAAAAGGATAGAAAAGCATAGTAATCAAGGGAATAAGCTCGATGAAATATAAAATAAGTGGCATGAAGAGAATAAATAGGTTTTGGTGTTGAAAGAGGAGATAGAAACATGGAATAGAAGGCATGAGAAGGCCTTAACTGAAGCAAGAATGGTGAAAACCTTAAGAGAAGTCAAATACATAGTGTGGGATATGTATTCAAGGATCTTCCATCATTAAGAGTCCACCTCCAATGTTATCTAGAATTTGATGCCGTATACAAACAAGTCTTGAAGTACCTCAGTAATATAGAGAAAGGTGTACGTCCCAAGAATAGGGTGGGAAACATAAAAAAAAGGAGTGATTAATAAATACACTCCCTATATAAGCCCTGAAATTATTTGGAATCAAATATAGGACCTTTGTATACAAGGAAATAGAGATATGTATAAACAAGTGCAATAGTTGGAGGATTACCAATCAAAGGGAAATGGGAGTAGATAAGCGAATTAAATATTTCTTGAAAGGCATTGGTACAATGATTAACCATGGTTCGCCCTATCCTCAAAATGATCAGTTCAACCTGCACCCTGTTGATATTTACCAAAGAATGGTAAAGGATCCCATACCTCATTTGATAGATGTTCCAAATAAAACAATATTTGATATTCCATTGAAATATGTAATCAACTACATCCTTCAATTTCCACTAGGGACTTGATGTTGAGGTTGACTCAATTCCTAGGGAATAATGATTACACCCATCTCATAGAGTTAGACGAGTCTTTATGAATTTTGAAGGGAGGAAGGAGAATTGATGAGTTTTGTTAGTGCTTGATAAGCATAAGTACCTGACTATGCTACCAAAGGATAGCATGGATAGGTACCTAAATTAGTTATTGAACTGGAACAAAGACTTATAATTATCATTCAAGGACCTCTCATCCTCCTTCTCCTAATGTGGAAGGTGCAAGAAGAACAAGGAACCAATGATTTGTATAGTAGGATCTTTCAGTATGTAATAGAGAATGATGGAATAAAAGTGGTGCATGTATTTTGAGTACTATATGTTTTTATTTATAACCATTGTAGATGAGAGAATCAAAAGAGGGAAGAAAGAAAGTGGTTGTCAACCTATTTTGGAATTCTCTCATCATGATTCATCATATTTCCCAATGATGTATTATACTAGGATGCACCAATTGTAGATCACACTCATGCCATCTCAATTATGGACCATATACCACATAGAGAGAATAAAATCTATAAATAGAATCCTCGACTACAAAGAAAACTATTAATATAATTCATACCATCAAGTTACCCAAAAAAATTATGAGCTAAGTGCAATGGAATCTACAACATCGGGGTCATCTCTTTTTTAAGTCTCATCCTCCTTTCTCTCTATAAACACTATCCGAGGGCCATTTTTGGGGGAGGAAAGACAATAGGCCTAGAACTAATATTAAAGAGTTATTCCTAGTGCCTTGTATTGTAATCTAAAGAACATTTTTTTATTATATTGTGTAATTAGGACCAAGGAAAATTTGTCACTAGATGTAGCAATAAATTAACATGCATGTTATTATGGTTTCCTTCCATCTTAATTATGTCTTCCATATTGTTAATGGGAAATCTGTATCTATGTACATCTTTCCCATTTTATTTTCTATCTGTCATGAATGTAATTTAGAAAGATTGCATGTCTAGCTATGTTATTCATTATATATTAATGATATTACATGTGTTTTATAGTTATGAAGTTGTGATTAAGGTGCCCTAGAGGCATGTTGATGCCTCGGGTGTGCAGGATAAGTGCAAGGTGCTGGAATGGGTTCCAAGGCACACAACAGAGGATGAAAACCCAGCTAAAGGCTTCGAAAAACCCTACGCAAGGGCAATTCTATCCTCGAGTTGTTTGGTGTGGTAATCACCCATGGATATTTGGCCTCCACTGGCACTCTATGAGTAAGGGGTTTGATCAATCAGATCAGTTTCCCAAATCGGGAAACAAAGGTATGGAAAACAGTTAGCAATACGAACTCAACCTACTTAGAAAAAAACAACCTAATGTTAAGTTAGATCTATTCTAAATGAAAATCTTGGTGTTTATGCAGATCAACCTTGAGGTGTAAGAAAACAATCAGTCTATCACCTTTAACAGAAATTCCTTTAGATGAGATATTTGTTGACTTAAATTATGATTTATTTAATGAAAATTAAACAATGATAATCCAAGCTTAAAGACCATCAAGATATAACCTGTTATCCTTTTGTTGATTGAAAAATCAACAATGATTGAATATATATATATATATATATATATATGTGTGTGTGTGTGTGATCAATTGCAGAAATCAATAAAGAAAGTATTTAATTAAAGAAACTTAATCAAATATTTTCTTCATACACACATCAGTTATACAGAAAAACCAATACAACAGATCTATGTATTCATTATATATCTAACAAGAGATCATATGTATAGTGGATGACAATATGGAACATAAAATCAGAAATCCTTAATGAAATTTAAGTGATAATCAGAAGATGAATCCGAAGATAACATTACTGCATTAAGATGTCTTGTACAAAAATTACAATGACTCTGGCCACAGAGTATCCTCAGTCTTATCTCCTGTTGAATTACAATTCCAAAAATTCCAACCCCCTTCCTCCATGAGGTATTCTTCCTTAAATATTACAACAAAATACAAAAATGAATCCTACAAAATTGGGATTCCAAAATCAGAAATGAGTCTATTCCAAGTATTGATACAAGAAACCTTGCCACTTTTTGGATTGGATGATTTCCTTCATCTTTCAAAAAGATTATTAAAGAGATATTCCTCAATTAAAAGGATCCTCACATCATAATCAAGAATTCCGCCCCAACCTGTTCATTATCAGCAACAGATGATTCGGCTTGTAGAGAATTCACCACAGGGACTTCTGGATGAGAAACTATGTTCTAAAAAACAGAGAAATCTGTTAAAGGGTCCACGTCAGAAGAAATTGGTGGGCTATCAGATTCTTCATTGATTATATTGTCACGTATAACAGTATCATCTTGATCAATTGGCTCTTCAAAAACATTCTTTTCCTTCCTCTCTAGGAATCGCATACAGACAGATGGGACTTGAACATCCTCTTGTTCGCCATCACTGCTTGAATCAGGAATACTTGCATCAAAAGGCGGTGATAAAGGTTCTTGATACAGCAGAGACCGAAGTTCTTCATTCTCGAAACACGGATGAAGGGATTCATTTCCTGTCTGCATATTGCTCATACAAAATACGTAAAGAAGAATCTTACAACATAAGTATGCAAAATTTTCCTCTTACAAAACATAAAGGACAAACTTAAGGCTTTCATATTCATTGCCACTTTAAGGCCAATTGATAGAATGGAAAATGATTGAGCAGCGCTAGTCACAATGGTCAAATTATTACGATTGGGACACTGCAATCATGCAAACTATAACAAAACGAGTTATAACATGTGCTAACCGGATTTGAATCCATGTGGAAGTACAAAATCAATCGAAATTTTCATGATTTAGAAAGCATGTGAAAACTCATCATTACAATTATGTTCATATCAACAATCATAGCCTTGGATTTGAAATAAAATGCAAGTTGAGGTGAAAAGATGACTGCGGAAAGGCTAAGACAGGAGTTCAAGCACATAAAATGCCATCCTGATTTCAACTGCGAGATTGAATGCAGATTACTGATTTAATAGAAAGATTAGAGTCACACTGCGGAGATTGAAAAGATGTAACCTGTAAATCCTAGGAGGATAAAATTAAATAACAAAACAACCATTTACAAAAAGCCACAAACACCAAACTTCTAGACACAATGCGCAGTGTGAAAACAACTCATCCTAGAAAAAGTTGAAAAACCAACAATAACGACCTTTAGCAACTAAACTCACAGTAAAATCAGCTTAGCGAATTAATTCGGTGAGTAAAAATGATAAAGAAAAGTAAATAAAGCCTATATTTATCAATTTACCCAGATTAAATCACGACCGTAGGATTAAGAGAAATGGATGGCTGAGATTGACCAATGCGAAGTGTGGGATCGGGTTCAAACATAATAAAAAGTTTTATTTACCACTCCCGAAATCCAAAAGTCGAAACTAGCGGGTTTCGAGTTTCGGGTTTCAAAATACAACCAAATCGAAAACAAGTTTCTGAAAGCCGCAACCCGAAAATTGCGGGTTGTGGGTTTCGGATTGCAAATAAACACAACATTAAAATGAATTCCCGAATTCTGAAACGCGACATTGTCAGGTTTCGGGTTTCAGGTTTATTAAAACTTGCAAACGGAAATCCCGGATCCCAAAATGCGACATCGTCGGGTTTCGGGTTTCGGGTTTATTAAAAACAAACAAAAGGAACAAAATCTTGCACCCGAAACCTTCGGGTTTCGGGTTTCGAGATGACGAAAATCCCAGAGCAAAAACAGCAATTTCTGCACCCGAAACTTTCGGGTCTCGGGTTTCGGGTTCTCCAAATTTTGGGTTTCGGGTTTGCCAAGATAAATGACAAAATAGTCAAAATTTAAAGATTTTGCAAACCAAACACTTAAAGAAACCTAGACCAAGCAGCTAAAATGAAGTACAGGTACATGGGCAGTAATGTTTAAAGACATCTAAACCGAAAAATCATATTTTGAAAGAGAAACTTACCCATATACCTTGAAATTGATTAAAATGGGGTTCCCATGGTTTAAATAAGCATGGGATCTGTTGTGGCCACAACAAATGGTGACTAGCTAGGAAGAACCAGTTATCTCTGCAATCAAATCAAGACTAAAGACAACATGTTAATCAACCAATTTCTTTAAACTTAATTCAGATAAAATACTCAAAAGATAACAGTCGACATATAGTGAACATAAAATTGGATAGATCTCAAACAGTGACCGTTTTAAAGATAACACTCATATGGTAAGGAGATTTAGAGAGTAATACCAAATCTTTACCATGATGTAATCATTGAAAACCAGCTTGTGTTGAACCTGGGGACAGTCTTAGAAATGCTCATGGATATCCTTATTACAAATCACCTTGGTTTATTAGTTGCATGTATATTCAGTGATACTTCTTTATCTTTTCTTTTTGTCTTTTCTTTCTTTTTTTTATTTTTTTATTTTCTCTTTTATATATATATAAAACCTTGTTGATACAAGACCACTGTACTAACTTGGTGATCAGATGAAACATCGCCATTCACAGGCTTGATCTAGAAGCTGGTCAAGATAGCTCGATGACGAGACTCCTTGTCTTTTGGGTGTAAGACCAAAAGAAATTATCATGGCTTGGTAACCATATCATGATAACTCCAGTCCAAGATCAAACCCATGATCATAGAAGGGATGGCTTGTGATAAGACCCCCCTGTTCTTGGTGGTTCTTGTATACAACAAAATCTCATGATGAAAGACAAAAAAAATTATTTTGGGATAGGCTACAAGGCATTACCATGGCTTGGTGACCATATAGTGGCAATGTTACTCACCAGTGCTTTGCGGATCATGAATGGACCGACCTGTAATAGGATCTTCCACCTTCCAGTAGAACTGAAAGTCATCTTCCAAGTGTGGTGGCTTGATGTGAAGATGTCATTCCACTTAAACACCTATGAACCTAATGGGCTAGCTTGATAACAAGACCACCCACCTTGTAACTTATAATTTAAACAAAATTCATATTCAAAGTGATTGTAAAAGGATCCATGAGCAATCGGATCTAGTCAGGTTATTATGATATGTCGTTCAACCATGAAACACCAGATAGAGAAATGATGACCATCCTCCAAACCTCAATTACTCAAATGAAGCATTGTGAAAGATAATGATCAAAGTGAAAAGTATCCAAAGTTACTACACTTATTTGACTGTTTATTCTTCATATTAGATTCTAATCAAAAGCCAGAAAGTAAGATTGATAACAATGTTGAAACTTCAGAAGCAATTGTTGCTAAGAAAAGTGATTATAAGCCATTACCATATGTGTGAAGCCTTATTAATGAAAACTGAAACAAAACAAGAAGACTAATCAAAATGTCAATGCAAGAAAACAAATGATTGAAAAGCAATCCACACCTATGTACAAGTGCACGAGATTGTTCAAACAAAATACTTTTTCAGAAGAGACACGTTCACTGGGAAGGTGTCTACAACTCCCTCTAGTGTCTGTAATTGAATAGTGTTGGGACCAATCTTTTATGTAATAATGAAAGGTCCTAGCCAAAGGCGCTGAAACTTGGTGTACTAGTTCTTATCTTTATGTTGCTTATCCCACCTTAGAGCCAGGTCACCAACAGAAAATTCCCTGTCAGATGAAGATTTTTCATCAAGCCATCTTTTCACCATCTACTGATGATGGTACAATTTGTTCTTAGCCATTTCCCTGTCCTCCTCTAGCTTCAAGAGAGTGTCTATTCTATGCTAGAGAGGGGAAGAATCATCTTCTTGGACAGACTGGGCCAATTGTAGTGAAGGGATGGTGAGATTAGCAGGAAGGATTGCTTCTTTGCCGTAAACAAAGCAGTAGGGGGAATTTGCAATAGCTGCATTTGGGGTTATTCGATCTGCCCATAAAGCATTATATAACTGTGTGTGCCAATCTCTGTGATGAGAAGCCACAGTCTTCTTGAGAATATTTATCAAATTCTTGTTTGACGACTCAGCCAAACCATTGCCTTGTGGGTAATAATTAGCAGAGAACGTAAGCTTAATCCCCTTTTCAAAGGCATATTCGGTTATATCAATTGAAGAGAAGTAGGATGCATTATCAAAAACCAAGTACTCAGGAGTGCCGAACCGTGTGACGATCTGACTGTCAAGGAAGGAAATTACTTGACTGGCATTACATTGTTTAAGAGGGGCTGCCTCCACCCATCTGGTGAAGTAATCAGTTGCTGTAAGAATATACTTATGTTGGAGGGACGAAGCAGGGTTTATAGGCCCGAAAAAATCCAGTCCCCATTGTTGAAATGGAAACTGAATTGTGATTGGTTGAAGAGGAAATGCAGGTTTCTTAAACTTGCCCGTGCATTTCTGGCAAGGTTCACACTTCCTTACATAAGCATAAGCATCCTTAAACAACATGGGCCAATAATATCCATCCCTGAGAATCTTATGTGCTGTAGTCTCACCTGAAAAATGGCCTCCAGCAGGTCCTGCATGAAATTGGAATAAGATGTCATCATTCTCATGTTTTTCCAAGCACCTAAGAAATACTCCATCATAATTTTTCCTAAAAAGAACTTGATCAATAAACTGATAAGGAGAAGCTTTTAATCTCAAAGCCCTTATTTTCTTAAAATCAAGAGTTTCGGGGGCAAACCCATGGTTCAAGAAAAATATGATATTATCATACGATTCAGATGTCGGAGCATCGATAATGTTAACAACACCTGAGGGAACTCCTTCCTCTTGATCCCATTCGGATTGCTGCTACGTAGGGTCATTAGATTGAGCGGTGAGAAGACAAAGACCTTGTCATTTGAAAATTTTAGCTGGTCTGATCTCAAGATCATATTCTTGTAGGGCCGTCATCCAATGGTCCCTCTTTTCACCTAACTCATTCTGGATGAGGGCATTTCTAATGGCAGAGTATGGAACAATGACTTTAGTTCGAGACTTCAGCAAGTAGGGCCTGTAATGTTTGACAGACTTATAGGCCGCATAGGCTTGCTTATCAATCTGTGAGTAATTAAGCTCTGCACCTTTGAATGTTGAGCTCATGAAAGAGATTGGGATTTCTGCATCATCGTCATGCTTTTGTGTCAGGACAGCTGCATAACAAAATTCAGTGGAAAAAGTATAAAGAATGAAATCCTTATCATAGTCTGGAGACATGAGAGTAGGAGCTTCAGCAATAGCCTTTCGAATTTGGATAAACGCATCTCTCTGTTCCTGAGACCAAGTAAACTGCACATCTTTCTTGACCAAAAGTTGTAATGGTTTAACAATCTGGGAAAAATTTGGTACAAATCTACGTACAAAATTAATCTTACCTAAGAAGGATTGCATTGCTTTGCGCGACCCTGGTAACCCAATCTTTGAAATAGCCTCTGTGCATTCAGGATCAATAATCATTCCTTCTTTCGAAACAATGAAGCCCAGAAGCTTTCCTTCTGTTACCGCGAAAATAGATTTCTTGGGGTTGAGAGAAATGTCGAATTTCCTGCAATGGTCGAAAACCTGTTTCAGAGAAAACACATGTTCATGTCGCCTTTTGGAGTAAATAGTGATATCATCAAGATAAACCATGACAGAATTATACGTTAACCCTCGTAAAGCTATTTCCATAGCTCTCTGGAAAGTAGCTCCTGCATTGATTAACCCAAAAGGCATCCGCCTATAAGCGAAAGTGCCCCAAGGGGTCCTGAAAGCTGTTTTTAATTGGTCATCCGGAGCAACCATAACCTTGTTATATCCCGAAAAACCATCTGGGAGGGAAAACATCTCCGACCTGGCTACCTTCTGTAGAATCTGTTCCATAGGTGGAACAGGATAGTTGTCTTTCTCAGAATCCCAATTCATGTTCCTGAAATCGACACACAGCCAAATTTCACCACTTTTCTCACGGATAAGCACTAAATTAGATATCCATTGAGTGTGTCTGATTGGAAAGATAATTCGAGCAGTGAGCAAATTTTCCAACTCCTTTTTCACCGAGGGATCTAAGTTGGGGTGCATTTTCCACAGCTTTTGTTGAAATGGCTTAGCTTCTGGTTTCATGGGTATATTATGAAACATGAAGTTAGTGTCAAATGTTTTCAATTCATCATAAGTCCAGGCAAAAACATCTTTATACTGCTTACACAATGCAATGATGGCCCTTCGTTCTTTAGGGGTACAATCAACTCCCAAATTGATAAAACGTGGTTCCTGCTCGGTGCCCAGATTGACTCGCTCATAGTTCAAGGATGAGCTTTGAGTTTTACAATTAGTTTGAGATTTGAACTTGTATTGCAAATCATAAAACTTTTCTAGACTGATCACTAACTTTGGGATAACATTTGAGAGATCAGCAAGTGACTTTTCATGTTCTGCTTCATCAATGGCCATGTCTTGGAATGTATCCTGAACTGTGAGGAAGTCAAGTATCTTTCGGTCATCATCAAACACTTTCCAATTAGTCACATTATCTAGAATAGAGGTTCTGTACATCAATTCAATGGAAAAAATTTGAGGAGACAGACCTTCTGGCGGGATTAGTCTAGACGTTGTATTTGCTAACAGGTCTGCATCAAAATTTTGTGATCTGGGAACTGATTTAATATTGAATGCTAAAAATGAGTTGGTTAAATCCCTTACCATCCTCTGATAGTTAGCCAAGCGTGGAGATAAGCAGTGTATTTTATTTCTTACTTGCTTGACTATAATTTCGAAATCTCCATAGCATTCAATCGCCTGCACACCTAAATCAACAGCCTTCTTGAGTCCCTGAACCAGAGCCTCATACTCAGCTACATTATTAGTGCAATCGAATTCTAACCTGCAAGCAATCATAATTTTCACTCCCTTAGGATCAACTAGGACACAACCTGCTCCAGCTCCTTCCTTGGACTTGGAAACATCAAAAAATAAAGTCCATGAGACAGGATCTAATCTAAAATTTGTATTTACATTATATACATTATGCACAATTTCACCAGAGAAAGGTATAGAAGTAACATGAGTAATATGTGATTCATTTTGCATGCTTTCTTCTGGTGAGGAATCAGCTGGGAATTCACCAAAAAAGGTATCGAATGTAAATTGCTCCACACGAGAGGTGAGATAACCAGTAGGTTTGCTTGAATCATTAATATCAGTGACTGTCTATTTCATAAAAGGTTCTCTGTTGATCTTAATTTTATTCGGTTGACCATTGTAGGGCAACCATAAGTGGGACCCGTCTGTTGCAAAGTAACCCTTAAGTTTATCTGACTAGTCCCTGCTTAACCACATCCCATAGGCTTCCGGGATGTCAGCTATCACAATGTCGACTGTCTGATGGATCCTGGGATCAGCTGACAATGTAAGCAAAACATTTCTCAACTTACCAACCACTCTGACTTTAGATCTGTCAAGTTGCACAATCTGGGTTGGGCAGGGCTCCCATGTTGCATTCAATTTCCTGCAAACAGAGAGGGGCATCACATTTGATGATGCTCCTAAATCTATCATGCAGTTGTGCACATTCCGATTGAAAATATCAAAAGTGAGCAAGAAAGGAGGAGTCCTCTTACTTGTTGGTTTCTGATCATCATATTTAGTAACAAAGTCTAGATTGTTACTTTGTGGCTCTCTTGGATGTTTGACTATCATTCTTTTTGGTAAGGAATCCCTCATAGCAGGGATCTTAAGTAGCTCAAACAAAGAGATGTTTGCTTTAACTCTTTTTAAGTCTTCAACTAGATTGTACTCCATTTCAGGTAGGACTGCATCCTTTTGTGGGACAGTCTTGTTTCTTGTGGGAACCGGAGAAGAAGATGAAGGTTCTTGAGGTCGTTGTGGTCTTGACCTTGTATTATAAGGATGTTGTGTGTTAAACACTGCCTCAGGTTCTTCTTCTTCTTCACACATAGGAAGTTCTGAAAAGCACCCCATAGCATCAACCTATGGATCACCTTCTTCTTCTTCTTCAGGTAGTGGTGGATCCGTGATGGTCTAATCGTTGGGAGTGTCATGGGTGGCTTGAGATTCTGCTGCCAATGCTCTAAAAATAGAAAAGAGTTCATCATTTGTGAGTGCATCTGCCGGATTTGGTGGTGGTGGATTTTGTGGAGGCTGGTAAGGTCTCCTGAATGGTGGCCTTACAAAACCTCTGTTTTGATTCTGATTATCATTAGTGTTCTTCTTTAAATCCACCATCTCATTTGACATCTTTTGTAGGAATTTCTTCATGTCAGTCATATCAAATGGATCCTTGTTCTGAATATTGGCTTTAGGGGCATTCTCAATCCTTTTTCTGGAAGTGGAAGGTTGTTCTTCTGAAATTTCGGGGCTTTCTTTTAGACAAAACATGTCCTTCTCAACTTGGATTGCTTCATCAAATTCTTCCAGTAAAGTACCTTTCTGTGCCCTTTTTACCCACATTGCAATAGGGACAGGCAGGCCTTTTTCATAATAAGCTACCAACAATTCTTCAGCAGGAAGAAGATTGGTAGCGATTATGTTTTTGAGATATGAAAACCTTTGGTTAAAGTCTTTTACCCTTTCTTTTCCTTTGATCTTCATGGAGGATAAATCTAAGACAAGATCTTGTGGTGTTTTTTCATCCCCGAATTTCTGGGTAAAATATTTTCGAACTCATCCCATGAATTTATAGATTGAGCGGATAAGGCAAAATACCAAGTGGCTTCTCTACCCTCAAAAGTGTAGGGAAAGAGTATGCATACTACATCCTCGTGTACCACGCTTCTAAGCTTGATTGCCTGCATGAAAGTTTTTATGTGATCCAACGCAGGTATCTTATCATCAGGGTTGAATTTAGGCATCCATTTCTCAGGATTCTTTGGTAATCTATGTTGATCTCCTAATATAAAGACTGCACCTTGGTCGAGCCAAGGTCTATTTTTCTCTTCTCCTGCCATCAGAGGTTCTCGCTCTTCTTCTTCCGAGGACGAGCTAGAAGAATTCTCACCGTCTGAGGAAGATGACAAAGATGAAGGAGGAGATGGTGGTGGACCACCAATTCCAAAATTTGGTTGAGCTTGAGTTCCTATGTGAGAGGTCTCACGGTTATATTCAAGAGAATCCGGTCGATGAATCAACTCTTGGTTTTCAAGTCGTTGATCAACTGTGTGTTAATCTTGTGTGTTTAGATCAGTGGCGTACTGAATCTGTGGGTCACTAGTCTGTGCAGTGGGAATTTGTTGATCTTCCTGACCACCAATCTATAGAATATTTTATAAATTTAAGGCTGCCAAACCACGTCGTCTTTGATCGGCAAGTCATTGTTCTGCTCTTAAGACCCTATCGGCAGATGTTTTCAGTATATGCTCTAATGAGATGGTTCCCCTTGTAGGTGATGTGAAAATGATTTCCCCTCTGTTCTCCTGTTGTATCACAGGCGTGACAGGTATAACTGTAGGTTGCACAGATGTAACAGGGAGAACTGTAGGTCGTGAATCAGTTGGTTGTTCAGATGTTGAAGCCCTGGTCTGGCTTAGGGTTTGAACCATTGAAGTATTTGTTGGAGGAGGTCTATTAGCAGTTTGCTTAGGCATGTTATACTAGTGGCCCTCCTTCTAGCGCCATTTGTTGATGCCTCGGTTGTGCAGGATTAGTGCAAGGTGCTGGAATGGGTTCCAAGGCACACAATAGAGGATGAAAACCCATCCAAAGGCTTCGAAAGACCCTACGCAAGGGAAATTCTATCCTCGAGTTGTTTGGTGTGGTAATCACCCACAGATATTTGGCCTTCGCTGGCACTCTATGAGTAAGGGGTTTGATCAATCAGATCAGTTTCCCAAATCGGGAAACAAAGGTATGGAAAACAGTTAGCAATACGAACTCAACCTACTTAGAAAAAAACAACCTAATGTTAAGTTAGATCTATTCTAAATGAAAAGCTTGGTGTTTATGCAGATCAACCTTGAGGTGTAAGAAAACAATCAATCTATCACCTTTGACAAAAATGCCTTTAGATGAGATATTTGCTGACTTAAATTATGATTTATTTAATGAAAAATAAACAATGATAATCCAAGCTTAAAGACCATCAAGATATAACCTGTTATCCTTTTGTTGATTGAAAAATCAACAATGATTGAATATATATATATATATATATATGTGAGCAATTGTAGAAATCGATAAAGAAAGTATTTAATTAAAGAAACTTAATCAAATATTTTCATACACACATCAGTTATACAGAAAAACCAATACAACAAATCTATGTATTCATTATATATCTAACAAGAGATCATATGTATAGTGGATGACAATCTGGAACATAAAATCAGAAATTCTTAAAGAAATTTAAGTGATAATCAGAAGATGGATCCAAAGATAACATTATTGCATTAAGATGTCTTGTACCAAAATTACAATGACTCTGGCCACAAAGTATCCTCAGTCTTATCTCCTGCTGAATTACAATGACAAAAATTCAACCCCCTTCCTCCGTGAGGTATTCTTCCTTAAATATTACAACAAAATACAAAAATGAATCCTACATAATTGGGATTCCAAAATAAAAAATGAGTCTATTCCAAGTATTGATCCAAGAAACCTTGCCACTTTTCGGATTGGATGATTTCCTTCATCTTTCAAAAAGATTCTTAAAGATATATTCCTCAATTAAAAGGATCCTCACATCATAATCAAGAATTCCGCCCCAACCTGCTCATTATCAGCAACAGATGATTCAGCTTGTAGAGAATTCACCACAGGGACTTCTGGATGAGAAACTATGTTCTCAAAAACAGAGAAATCCGTTAAAGGGTCCACGTCAGAAGAAATTGGCGGGATATCAGATTCTTCATTGATTATATAATCATGTATACCAGTATCATCTTAATCAATTGGCTCTTCAGAAACCTTCTTTTCCTTCCTCTCTAGGAATCACATACAGACAGACGGGACTTGAACATCCTCTTGTTCGCCATCACTGCTTGAATCAGGAATACTTGCATCAAAATGCGGTGATAAAGGTTCTTGATACAGCAGAGACCGAAGTTCTTCATTCTTGAAACACGGACGAAGGGATTCATTTCATGTCTGCATATCGCTCATACAAAATACATCAAGAATAAACTTACAACATAAGTATGCAAAATTTTCCTCTTACAGAACATAAAGGACAAATTGAAGGCTTTCATATTTGTTGCCAGTTTAAGGCCAATTGATAGAATGGCAAATGATTGAGGGTCACAATGGTCAAATTATTACGATTGGGACACTGCAATCATGCAAACTATAACGAAATGAGTTATAACATGTGCTAACCGGATCTGAATCCATGCGGAAGTACAAAATCGATCGAAATTTGCATGATTTAGAAAGCACGTGAAAACTCATCATTACAAGTCTGTTCATATCAACAATCATAGCCTTGGATTTGAAATAAAATGCAAGTTGAGGTGAAAAGATGACTGTGGAAAGGCTAAGACAGGAGTTCGAGCACATAAAATGCCAGCCTGATTTCACCTGCGAGATTGAATGCAGATTACTGATTTAATAGAAAGATTAGAGTCACACTGCAGAGATTGAAAAGATGTAACCTGTAAATCCTAGGAGGATCAAATTAAATAACAAAACAGCCATTTACAAAAAGCCACAAACACCAAACTTATAGACACAATGTGCAGCGCGAAAACAACTAATCCTAGAAAAAGTTGAAAAAACAGCAATAACGACCTTTAGCAACTAAATTCACAGTAAAATCAGCTTAGCGAAGTAATTCGGCGAGTAAAAATGATAAAGAAAAGTAAGTAAAGCCTATATTTATCAATTTACCCTGATTAAATCACGACCGTAGGATTAAGAGAAATGGACGGCTGAGATTGACCGATGCGAAGTGTGGGATCGGGTTCAAAGATAATAAAAAAATTTATTTACCACTCCCGAAAGCCGAAAGCCGAAACTGGCGGGTTTCGGGTTTCGGGTTTCAAAATATGACGAAATTGAAAACAAATTTCGAAAGCAGCAACCCAAAAATTGCGGGTTGCAAGTTTCGGAATGCAAATAAACACAACCTTAAAATGAATTCTCGAATTCTGAAACGCGACAGTGTCGGGTTTCAGGTTTTGGGTTTATTAAAACTCGCAAACGGAAATCCCGTATCCCGAAACGCGACATCGTTAGGTTTCGGGTTTATTAAAAACAAACAAAAGGAACGAAATCCCACACCCAAAACCTTCGGGTTTCAGGTTTCGGGATGACGAAAATCCCAGAACAAAAGCAACAATTTCCGCACCCGAAACTTTCGGGTTTTGGGTTTCGGGTTCTCCAAATTTCGGGTTTCGGGTTTGCCGAGAGAAATGACAAAATAGTCAAAATTTAAATATTTTGCAAACCAAACACTTAAAGAAACCTAGACCAAGCAGCAAAAATGAAGTACAGGTACATGGGCAGTAATGTTTAAAGACATCTAAATCGAAAAATCATATTTTCAAAGAGAAACTTACCCATATACCTTGAAATTGATTAAAATGGGGTTCCCATGCTTTAGCTAAGCATGGGATCTATTGTGGCCACAACAAGGCACTAGTCATGTCTAAGCTTTGGTTGTTTTTTTACTTTGTTTACACTATTTCATCTTCAAAATAATGTTTAAAACCTCCCCAAATCAATAGAGATCAACTCCATGAACCATAGATTTCTACTGTAAATTGAATCAATTGTGCTTCATAAATGTTAAAGGTCATCCTATAGTGACATTCCACATCATCTACCTTAGAAATATTAAGGGTACCCCTACTTTGTCCCTACTTTGTTCCAAGGACTGACTCAATGGACTAGAGTGGCATAGGAAGGTGCATCCTGCATAAGACTCCTTGGCCTTGCAACCCTTTGTACATACACATTTTTTCCTTTATCCCCTTTATTTACATTATCCTCATTTCACAATCACATCCTTAATTCAGAGAGAGGAAGAGGGACAATGAAATAGAGGTAAGAGTCACCAATTGATTCACCAGGTGGGTAATGAGTACAACCTGGGGAATAAAAAATCAGAGTGGCATCATTTTTTAGGAGTGACTCAATTCACTCAACCCTTGGTATTCTACATAAGCTTCTCTCCCTAGGTTAGAGAGGAGGAGAATCAACCAAAAAGCAATAGCATTTTATTTTTTATGTTACAATATGTATATGAGTACATGATTTGGAGATAATGTTGTAGGTTAAGGTTCATTAAATCCTTAGATTCATAAGAATAGAAATCATTTATTTAAAAAGGAATGCAGCAGACCTAGCACTAAAATTGGAAGAGGTGAAGTTTGTTTGGAACTACTATTTTTTTTAAATTCCCCAATGCCGTCACATATCCGACGGAACCTCCAGTAAATCCGATGATGTTTCCATATCTCCGATGGAAAATGTCATCGGACTTTGTCATTTGTCTGTGGTTACATCTGTTAGAACTTCGACGCCTCATTCGTCGGATATCCGACTTAGGAGTATGTAAGTTTTGTAGGATATCCGACGTATTCTTGGTTGGATATCTGACCCTTCCCTATGTAAGTTAGGTTGGATATACGACAGAACATCCGATGTCTTCTTGGTTGGATATCCGACCCTTTCCTATGTAAGTTATGCAGGATATGCGACGGAATGTCTAACTTCATCTTGGTCGTATATCCGACCCTTCCCTACGTAATTTATGTCAGATATGCAACGGAAAGGCAGACGTATTCTTGGTCGTATATCCAACCCTTCCATATGTAAGTTATGTCGGATATGCGACTGAAAGTATGATGTCTTCTTGTGTCATTTAATCGACATTTTAGTGTTGGATATCTGACGAGAGCTTGTTGCTGTCGGATATCCACTGAAGTTGAACCAACATTTTAAAAAAGAAAGGTTTATCGGACTGTCGACAATGTGATATCGAAAATCAGACATATATGCCGTCAGATTTTGGGTTCATATTTTCATGTTTCAGGATATATTGAAGTTGTATTAGGTGTGGTTGGAGCGTAAATATGTTCCGCTTGCATGTGTATCCCTCCATATCATGGTCAAGAATCCTCCTCTTTAGTGAATGCCATGACTAATCGTGAATGTATATTCAGGAAAAAACAAGCTTAAATGTAGATTTTAATAGCAAGCTTAAATACAGGTGGGAGTTGGTTTGATTTTAAAATGGAGTTGTCTAAAAATTCGACGATTTGGATTGGACGGTCATTTTTAGCCGGAACCCGACATTTTTTTCTATTTTTCAAAATATAAATTTAGTTGTGTTTTATTCAGATTTTTTATGGTAGAAATGGATTCAACACCTTCAAAAACCCCTGGGGCACCCAAAATTCAAGAATTTGAGAGCTGTAAAATAGATTTTGCAAAATTACGACCAGATTTTTCAAAATTGTGCCCAGAAAAATCATTTATTCCAACTCAAATCGTAGAATTTTTAGACTACACATTTTAAAATTGGTTTCCTTTAAACCAACTTAGATTAGATTTGATAAAAAAACGTAGATATATTTTAACTTGAGTTATAAGCTTTGAGAGGGATTTAAAATACTCCATATTTATCCAACTTGGATACTAATTATATTCTATAAGGTGTATTTTTATTTTTTAATTTGTTACTGATATCAAAACGATATGGATTTGTAATAGATGTCGTTCAAAACGATATGGATTTGTAATGTTTGGGGATGAGAATGCGTAAACTCGGGCTATGATAGAGATGAATGGAATGTTTTGTTCCTCGAGACCTATGCAAATAAGTTTTGCCACAAAAAAAGACTACATGTTATTGCACCAAGTGAAACGAGTTGCTCTACAACCCAGTATGGGGGAGATCCTGTAACGTTTGTCCATGTTTGTCCTTATAGTCGGCCATAATAAATAAAGTTTGTCTTTAACATAATAATAATAAAAATTTAATGAGGTGTATTAGGAATCCCAAATACACATCCGAACTAGACGTGGCTTGTAGTAGTGCTGGCAATTTCTGCTCCCATAAGTTTATGGTGTTGGAGTTTGTGAGGTTCACTTTAATTCTATTTGACATTCTGGAGGTTGATAGGGTGTGGGTTATGATTATCTTTTTCTTCGTTTAAGTATACCCCTAAACGATCATAAAGTTTTATGAGTTAGTCCCATATTAAACAAGGGAAATAGAAGCAAAGCTTCAAGTCCCTATCATTAGAGTTAGTTTAATTTGTATATGTAATGACTATTAGTATTAAGCTAACATGGATTTCATTTGAGAAGTGAAAGGCCTATTATTTAGTAGGGATTTTTCTGACATGTGAGAGAATGATAATTGTTGGATGCACGTAATCCCTACAAGTGTTCTTTATTTATGTATGGATTGTCATTAATATATATGGTTTTATTTTTTGTCCCAAATTTCATTATCATTAGAACTAAATATAATTAAACATTATATCCAACGAATTTAAAAAGGTTTGTGAAATCCTCAATTTATGAATTTATGTTGGCAATTTTTTGCAAATTTTGCAAGTTTTTTCTTGAAATAATTTAATGGAGCTCATAACTTAATTGTTATGGGTGAGAACAATGTGTAAAAAAACATACAACTAACAAATTGTGATTAATGAATTAAATATTTTTTCACAAACCAATTAATGAATTGAATATATAACTTTGATGTGAAACAATTTTCATTTTCATTAAGGATTTGGGATGATAAAAAACAAACTCATTTATTCAGATAATTTATTAAATTAATTTTTTTTACAAAACTATCTAATGTGAAAAGGTAAGTACAATTAATTAAATTAAAAATTGTTAGAAAAACTATCCAGTGTGAAAAGGTAATTACAATTAATATTAAATGAACCATTAGTTTGGTAGTTTAGATCATTATTAGACAATTCACAATATTTGTAGTCTAGTTGTGTAAAGCTAACAAGCACGCAAAGATGGAGATATACGACGCAGAATGTGACACACAGTAGGAATATAGTCCTCCAGCAGTTCTGCTTACGCTTTTTTTGTTGAGCTAAATATGTGATGAGCAATTAAAGAGTTTGAACCTTTAATGCTTACTCCTAAGCCGCTTGAGATTGGAAAGTTGATGGGAAACGTACTTATTATCGTCGAGCCACTCATACAATAAAAAACCAAAGTGATGATTCCCTACCATGGGGCAAGGCGAAATCAACTGAAAAGGGTATCAAGTCGTGTGTTACAGTAAAGGCATTCGAAACCATACCATAGTGCAGAGGTAACATGTCTCGACCTCCCTATGCATTATAATTAATGAGGAGTGGAAGCCTTATTATTGACGGCCAAAAAAAGAATTCAATTATATATAAGAACCATAGAATTCAAAAACACCGCTTCATGCGTCGCAACTTGCATCTATAAGTATTTATAAAATTATAAAAAGAAACTTGTTTCAATTTTTATTAAGAAGGTAATTAGTGTTAAAATTCTGCACTTACCCACCCACAGTAGGAATATAGGAGGCATCCCTCCAATAGTAGTAGCTAGCCACTTGTCCGAAAAGATGTCTCGACCACCCTACCCTATTCGTCCCGGTCATCCAAAAGCATGTTTTGACCAGTTCTAGGAGCCGGCTATTTGCTTCTTATATTCCATCGATAGTTAGTTCAAATGTGCCATGATTTCCATCGATGAGCCACAAGCTACCATGAGATTATTGCTCTATGCTTAAAATTAAATGCACATATGGTTTTCTTGGTCCAAGCAACAACACGGTAGAGGAAAATCTCGATTCTTGGCGCAGATATGAAAGAGTGATTCCTTCTATTTCTAAATACTGATTAATCAGATAGAAAGACAAAGTGCCTTAATTAGACATTGGACAGATATGGCATTTAGTCCTTTTGGTCGGGAATTCAATTAGTGTTTGTAACTAGCGGGACAGCAGACTCTGACAAGGTCTACCGAGGTTGATTGGAACGACTATGCCCCACATTATGCTCATTACATGACATGCACAAGACATGAAAATACTGCTGATATTGCTAGTCATAAAACACTGGGGATATGAAAGGTGTTGTAAAGTCTTTTCCTTCATAATTTAGTCGTTCATTTCACAAGTGCCATAGTTTACTTATATAAATGAATTTAATTATATAAACTATACTTGTTTTTAACATTTCAAATAGTAAAATTAAATTATTATAAGCATGCATCCAATGCTTCTTTTTAAATCTGAATGTAAACCATAACCAGGATTCCCTCACCCAAACAAACTTACCTTTGAACAAAGACTTATATAACATTGTTTGCATGAAATTTACAGTCACATAGAAACCATGTTTCTCATAACCAGATGGATTGTAGTCAAACCACAACCAATTTAATGTTAAATTTTGAGCATTAATTCACAATACTCTAGGATATTTACTGAGAGAATAACATATACAGTATATCAATGCATAACAATCACAATAAGCATCACAAGCATCACAAGAATCAAAAGCATGAGAGACAAGAGACATAGAGTTTCCGTGGGGAAAACCCTAAGGTGAAAAACCCCACAACTTCCTCAGAGATAGAGAGAGCAATGGCTCAACCAAAGTACAACCAAAATACACTTGAGATAGTCTCCTAGAGCAGATGATCCTCCTCCTCACTAGTGCGCCACTTTTTGAGTTAGAGAAGTGTGACCTTTTGAGTGATACCAATAGAGATCTCCCGATATCTATTTATACTTAACCTGTTTGCCCAGTTACACTATGGGGCCGACTTGTCTATCTAGATACATCCATAATATAATATATATTTCAGGGCCGACCCCATACATGGTGGTCTAATAACCCATCGGCAAGTACACACACTTGCGACACTTGTCAATCCACATGACGACACTTCCTTATAGAGGAATAACACATCTCTTATAAGGGTACAATAAATATATATGAAATACATAGATGAAATACATTCCGAAGTTACATATACATCAACACTCCCTCTTAACTAGGAAGGTATTTCTCAACACAGTTCTGCTAGACAAGTCTTCTTCTCAGGATCATCGTCATCGATGCATCGTCATCATCATCATCACTGCTGCTACTATCTCAACCAATCTCTGACTCTACTCGTCATAGGAAGTTCTACAGAGCAAGTCCTTTTTCATACTGGATGTAGGCCCACCACCTGCAGGTCTTCATCATCTGTGCGAACGGTCTGATAGAGGTGGCCTCTCAGGACTAATTTTATGTGCGGATGCAATACCGGAAAGAGTATCCCAGGAACATTTATGTGCCTAAGCACGATCGGCAAGATCTCCCAGGACTAATTACATGCATCTCCTCCACAATACCTTTAAAGAGCATCCCAGGAACATTTATGTGCCGCAGCACGACCGGCAAGATCTCTAAAGAGCATCCCAAGACTTATTAAGAGCATACAGCTCAACCTCTCGGATCTCCAGGACTGATTACATGTGGATAGACAAAACCTTTAAAGAGCATCCCAGGAACATTTATGTGCCCCAGCACGACCGGCAAGATCTCTAAAGAGAATCCCAGGACTAATTACGAGCACACAACTCAACCTCTCGGATCTCCAGGACTGATTACATGTCTCCGTAGTAATACCTCATCCAAGGACTGATTACGAGCACACAGCTCAACTTATCGGATATCTGAGGACTGATTACATACTACATAGCAATACCGGAAAGAGTACCCCAGGAACATTTATGTGTCGCAGCATGACCGGCAAGATCTCCCGGGACTGATTACATGCTATTTGCACAACCTGCCACATATCATCTCTGACCTCCAAGTATCAATCTGATACTCATGATCCAACGGATCATCATCGCACGAGGCATCATCTTGATGCCCATGATCATTCTGATCATCATCACTGTACCATCCTGGTACATATCATCTGGAGCAACATCCTGAAGCTCATCATCATGATCAACCTGATCATACAATGCATCCACCTGATGCATACCAAGTATCTACCTGATACATATCATCATACATGATCCATCTGATCATACAGTGTATCCACCTGATACAAATACAAATACATGATACATATCCACATACATGATCTACCTGATCATACAATGTATCCACCTGATACATATACATATACATGGTCCAAGCATCCAACATGATGCATATACAAATACATACAAATGATCCAACTTATCATATCCAGCATCCAACATGATGCATATACAAATACATACAAATGATCCAATCGATCATATCTAACATCCAACATGATGCATACATATAAATGATCCAACTGATCATATCCAGCATCAACACGATGCGTACATACATACAAATATAAATGATCGAACTGATCATATCCAGCATCAACATGATGCATATAAAGAGCAGTAACTGGAGCATCATCCTGATGCTCATCATCCAGCGCTTACATCCACAGCCATGTGAAGGATCCTCCTTCCAACATGCTTGGAATGGCTTCAGGAAATGTGTCCATCACTTTTTCCTCAAAGTGTCGTCGATCTGAAGAACACCAAGCCTCTCCCTGAAGTACTCGAACTTCACCCTGGCTAGTGGTTTCGTCAGCACATCTGCAATCTGCTCGTCCGTCGCAACATACAGGAGCTTCACAGCTCCTCTCTGCACCATATCCCTGATATAGTGATATTTGATCTCTATCTGTTTCGACCTGTCATGAAACACTGCGTTCTCAGACAGCTTCACACAACTCTGGTTATCACAAAAGATACCAGTATCATCCAGTGGGAGATCAAATAACTCAGACAGTAGCTTCTGTAGCCATACTGCCTCACAACTAGCTGAGCAGGCTGCAACATACTCTGCCCCAGCTGTACTCAGTGCTACGCAGGACTGCTTCCTGCTAAACCAAGAGATCACACCTGATCCCATACTGAAGCAACACCCAGATGTGCTCTTCCTATCTGCAGCACTACCTGCCCAATCTGAATCAACATAACCCTACAGGTTAAAATTTTGATTCGCTTCATACTTGAGCCCATAATCCACTGTACCCTTCAGGTACCTCAGGACATGCTTTACAGCAACCAGGTGAACACTCCTCGGATCCGTCAGGAACTGGCTCAATGTGTTCACTGCAAAGCAAATATCTGGTCTTGTGTTCGTTAGGTACATCAAGGACCCAATCATCTGACGATACATAGAGACATGAACCGGCTCAGATGAAGCATCACATAGAAGCTTTAGATTTGATGCCATGGGTGTGGCCATGGCCTTGCAATCCATCATCCCAAATCTCTTCAGGATATCTACTGTGTACTTCCCTTGACCAAGGAAGATCCCACCTGAATTCTACCACACCTCCATACCTAGGAAATAATGCATCATTCCCAAATCTTTCATATCGAACTCAGCAGCAAGCTTCCTCTTAGTATCTGCAATCAATCTGTCATCTCCTGTTACAAATAAGTCATCCACGTACAGAAGTAGAATCACAGGATTTCCTTCCTCAACCTTGTAGTAAAGATTGGAATTCGCTTTACTCTTGGTAAAGCCCAAACTAGATAGGAAACTTTCCATCCTACCATACCAAGTTCTGGGGACTTGCTTGAAGCCATACAAGGCTTTCTTCAATCTACACACATATGACTCCCTATCATGTATTTCAAAGCTGAGTGGCTACTCCACATATACTTCCCCTTCAACTACACCATTCAAGACAACAGTCTTGACATCCATCTGGTGTATTTTCCATTTCATTGTTGCAGCCAGGGCAAGTACTGTTCTGATGGAAGTATACCTGGTTAAAGGTGCAAAATTTTCTTCATAATCTATTCCCTCTTTCTGAGAGAAGCCACAAGCTACGAATCTTGCTTTGTATTTCTCTACACTGCCATCTGCAGCATGCTTGATTTTGTAGATCCATTTGGAAGTCACAACAGACTTCTCTTTAGGTCTTGGGACAACATCCCAAACATCATTTTTCATTATTGATTGGTATTCCTCAACCATAGCATCTTTCCATTCTTTCTTTTCCACTGCTTCTTCATAACTGGAAGGTTCTTTGTTCATAATGTCACAGAGTAAAGCAACATAGCTGGTATGTGATATGGTTCTTTTCTTTGCTCTGTGTTCTTCTTCTGGAATGCCAAATCTTTCTGCATCTTGAATGAGCTCTCTAGCCCATGCAGGTTTCCTCCTGTGATATTTATCCTCACGAGGTGGATCTACAAGTTCTTGCGGATCTTCAAACTCACGAACAACTTCTAGAATTGCTTCAGTCATGGTGGTGTCTTGAAATCTAGTTTCCTTAGGTTCTTCATAAACTTCGATAGGTGCCTTCCTTGATTTGATGAATGCTGAGTTTTCATCAAATGTTACATCCCTATTGACATCAATCTTCTTGAACCCTGGAAAGTATATTATGTAAGCCTTCGAGCTTTCACTGTATCCCACAAAGATACCCTTCTTTCCTGAAGGATCTAGTTTGGTCCTCTTTTCCTTTGGGACATGAGTGTATACTGGACAACCAAATATTCTGAAATGGATGACTTCGGATTTCTTACCAGAAAAGACCTCTTCTGGTGTCTTGTTGTCCAATATCTTGTGGGGTGTTCTGTTCTGCACATATACAACTGTTCTAGCTGCTTCTACCCATATATGCATAGGTAGATCCTAGTGATGCATCATTTCCCTTGCTGCTTCCATGATTGTTCTGTTCTTCCTTTATGCAACTCCATTCTGTTGAGGATTATAAGGAGTAGTCAACTCCCTCTTAATCTCTGAATCACTGCAAAGCTTCTTGAAGTCACCTGAGGTGAATTCTCCACCATTGTCGGATCTGAATGTTTTGATCTTTTTGTCAGTTTGATTCTCCATCAAGGTTTTGAATTCCTTGAACTTATCAAACACCTCATCTTTGTTTTTCAAGAAGTATACCCAAGTCTTCCTGAAGAAGTCATCAATAAATGAGACATAGTAAACATACCCACTTAGTGAACTGCATGACATAGGACCACATACATCTGAGTGGATGATTTCCAGGATATCTTTTGCCTTGCTTTCACTGCTTGAGAAAGCCTCCTTAATATTCTTACCTTTTGCACATCCTTTGCAAACACCTTCATGTTTGGTCTTGATTTCAAGAAGACCCTCTACAGCCTTGCTTGCAATTGGAAGTGCCCTATAGTGCATATGAGCAAGTCTTCTATGCCAAAGTTCACTTGGCTCCATGGATTCATGCACCATGGCATGTTCAGGTTGTCCTTTTAATTTATACAAACCTCCCTCTTGCTCTCCAATCACAACTGCATCATCTATGGTCTTTCCCTTTGGCCACATTAGGACTTGGCCATCCACAAATGCAACTCTCATACCTTTTGCATCCAATGCAGAGATGGCGAGTAAGTTCTTATTGAGCCCGGGTACATAAAGGACTTCTTTCATCTTCATAGATTTTCCAGAATCTAGGTTGTAGGAGGCTTCACCACTTCCTTTGATGGGATATTGATAATCATCTCCAAGTTTCACTTTATGGGGTGATTCATGTTCAGACAAATTTACAAAGGATTCTTTAAACCCAGTCATGTGTTTGGAAGCCCCACTGTCAATTAACCAATCATTACAACCATGGGAGATAGTACCTGTGAGAGCAGAGATTAGAACATACTCTTCTTCACTTGATGAGTCATCATTACTATCATCACTTTCTACCCTAGCCTTCTTCTTTGGAGGTTCATCATCTTCGGCAGCATGAGGATGGTACCTTCTTTTGTTACCCTTCTTCTTGCTGGAGTTGTTGTTGTTGTGGTTGTCCCTTTTGTTCTTGGGACATTCTGAAGCAAAGTGACCCTTCTCATTACAAGTGAAACACCTTAGATCTTTCTTGTCTTTGTAAAAATGATGAGAAGATTTCTTCTTATGATGGGATGGCTCCCTCTTGAACTTGCCCTTCTTAGTGTGAGCTGTGAGAGCTTGATCTTCATTTCCCATCTTCTCTTCTCTTGCCACAAGCCTTGCTTCTTCTTGAGAACATTCCTCCCATAATCTGCTGAAGGAGATTAATTTCTTTCTGGCACAGATCCCCTGGATAAAAGAGTCCCATGACCTAGGTAGGCTATTCAAAGTAGTCATAACAATTTCACCATTCTCCACCATTTCATCTATAGCTTCAAGTTGTTCCTTGATCTGAGAGACCTTGGAGAAATAGGATTGAATGGTTTCTCCATTCGACATCTTGACCCCTTTTAATTGATTCCGCAGGGTCATCTTCTGATTTATGTTCTTTCCTTCAAATAGCTTGGTCAAAGAGTCAAACATAGCCTTGGGTGTCTTTAGAGAAGACACCTAGGGTATGAGATGGTCTTTGATAGAAACAACAATGATTCTCTTTTCCTTTACCAAGTTCTTCTTATGCAATACCTTAGCCTCTTCATCCTCTGGGATAGGGATGTCTTCTTTTATATATGAGTCCAATTCATTCTCTTCCAAGATTAACCCAATCCTATACTTCCAAGCTCAGAAGTTATCAGCCCCTTCAAGCTTATCCTCAAACTTGGTGTGGTGAGACATCTTAAAGAGTACTTCAAATGGAAATAGAAAATATTTAGGTCTTACCACTTGAAATGCTGAAAACTGGATCTAGTCCCGGATTAGGGTTTGTCGAAAAAACCCTAAAAATTCAAAATGTGAATTTCAACTTTCTGAAAGGATAGAAATATGCACCTTGATGAGCTGATCAGCCTGATGTATTCAGAATTTGAGATCAACAAAGCTTTACCCTTCAGATTTTCCTTTTTGTCCTCCTGGGTTCACTTGGGAGAGCCTTAAATTAGGGTTTCAGTTTCCCGGAGATCTACCTAGCCAAAAATCTCGATCCAAAGCTCTAAACTTTGATTTTTGCAAGGCGCTTCCATCTATGTATTCATATTTCAGAAATTCCTATTTTTGTGGAAACCCTAATTTTTAGGGCCAAATCTGAAAATGCTCTAAATTGAATTTTGATTGGATAGATAGATTCTCCTTGATGAGTAGATTCAATCTACTATACTGTGTTTCCAAAACCGGTGGAGAGAAACCCAATAAACAAGAAACTCAAGTTTCCGTCACTGCAAGATGTCTTCTTCTCAGGTTAGCTCTGATACCATGTTAAATTTTGAGCATTAATTCACAATACTCTAGGATCTTTACTAAGAGAATAACATATATATTATATCAATGCATAACAATCACAATAAGCATCACAAGCATCACAAGAATCAAAAGCATGAGAGACAAGAGACACAGAGTTTCCGTGGGGAAAACCCTAAGATGAAAAACCCCACAACTTCCTCAGAGATAGAGAGAGCAATGGCTCAACCAAAGTACAACCAAAATACACTTGAGATAGTCTCCTAGAGCAGATGATCCTCCTTCTCACTAGTGTGCCACTTTCTGAGTTAGAGAAGTGTGACCTTTTGAGTGATACCAATAGAGATCTTCCGATCTCTATTTATACTTAACTTGTTTGCCCAGTTACACTATGGGGCTGACTTGTCTATCTAAATATATCCATAATATAATATATATTTCAGGGCCGACCCCACACATGGTGTTCTAATAACCCATCGACAAGTACACACTTGCGACACTTGTCAATCCACATGGCGACACTTCCTTATAGAGGAATAACACATCTCTTATAAGGGTACAATAAATATATATGAAATACATTCCGAAGTTACATATACATCAACATTTAAAAAATAAGGGTACAATAAATATATATGAAATACATTCCGAAGTTACATATACATCAACATTTAAAAAATAATATCAAACGATCCTAGATAAATCATGCCCCCTATAACATTCCCTTACAAATCAAACTGCCAGGTATTCACAATGTTTTAAAAGAATACTCATTGCAACTCAATCATATCATTTATGATAACCTTCGTAATTCACTAAACAAATCATGTAAAATGGTAGCATCCTTTTCCAAACTACCTAGCATTCAAAATACATCATATGAGCTATCAGTGTATTTCTTTAAACAAATATTCAATTATATAATTTTCTTCAACAGGCATTTCAAACAATATCAAACACAATCAGTCCAAGAGAACAATGCTTCAAATTTATGGGAAAAACTCAACAATGGTGAAAAATATATTCTCATCAAAAGGAAATCATTGACATCAAGCTCCCAAGAAGGTGACAGCGGGCATTTCAACTATTATTGCGGGCATATTGAACCCATGACGGGAATTTTCATGTTAATTCCAACGTTTTCAACCTTTACTGAGGGAAATTTCAATCAATTGCATGCATTTACTAACTAACCGTGGGCATTTTAAGTCTGGATTGCGGGCATTTTTATGACTAACTGTAAGCATATTTCCTTGACTATGTGAATTTCAATAAAAAACATTTTCAACAAATAACTTATACACCAACACTGCGGGAACTTTAAATAATGACTGCAGACAGCCCAACCCCACTCCAGACATTTGAATGTTTAAACCTTCAAATCGGATTCAGGGTTTGAAACCGAAAACACATATATTGTAACAAACATTGTAAAATCTAAATGCAATTCTTCAATTCATATGGCAGTCTTTCCATGACTTTCAGTCTAAAAATAAACCCACAAACCATTTGTTTAAATTACAAATCAACAAGAACCAACAGGCTGTCACAACTTTCAGAAAGTTTGAGGTTAAAACCTTTGGTAGCATAAATCACTCTTCTTGTGGCTTATGATTCAATGAACCACACAAAAACCAGTTAATTCAAAGACTCCCTTATTTCTCCGGGATGTTTAAAACAAACCAATGTCACAGGTTGAACAATGAGTTCATACAAAGGAAAGAAAAGATTTTGGTAGTTCAAGGAAGAGTCAAAATAAGACCCTAACTCTGCATGCAAGCTTGAACAAGGCTCAACATCAATATTTTTTACTGGTACATAAGTTAAGGTTCAAAACCAATTTGACATAAAATGGGCGCATGTGCATATAAATCAAGGAGGAATGACTGTAATTCATTTATTTAAAGAGTGAACAATTTATTTTGTTTACTGACTGTAAAAGATCCATGAGTGACTTATTCCAAAATAAATAGTGTTATGCAGACTAACAACAATCAATATCTGACATTTTTTCCTTCAATTAACTCAAGACAAGGCACATGCAAAGCACGATACCAGGAAGGTAACAAAATTGAAAACAATGGTTTCAATTACATCAATTAATCGTGGGCCTATAGACTTTGTGGCTTTTCACCAAATAGCCACGTCATAGATTTCATGTGGCTTATCACCAAATAGCCATGTCACTTATCCAGGAAGAAAAGGTGAGGAGAACATATTCCGAATCCGAATTCTCCCGAAGCGGCTCGACAGTCCTGGACGCTTCCAGAATGGATCGAAAGCCTCCATGTATTTCCTCTCCTTCTGCATCGAGTTGTGAAGAGCATTTCGCATTCATACTCTGCAATCAATCTGCTATTTTGCAATCGTTTTTTCCAGAGCTACTGTTCTAGTTAAACTCAGGTTAGCGATTTGCGATTTGGTTGTTTTCTTTTTGATGTTTTTAAGCAAATTTCTTCACAATTTGAATCTTGTCATTAAAGATTATGCGGGCAAATAACTGTATTTTCTGTCTAAGCTTTAATACAAAAAAAAAATCCAACGACCCGAACTCAATTGGTCTTCACAAGTTAATAGACCGAGGAAGGGAGGATTACCATGGACATTCCCTTTTTTCTTCCTCGTCTCTACTAATCTCCATGCCATGGGAAGTCTTCACCCACAGCAAGCACACAACGCCCGTGTTAGTAAATACAAGGAAAATAAAATGTGCAATGGATAAAATAATACAGTAAGCAAGAAATAAAGCCAATAATACACTTTAATTAGAACAAAGATGGTCCCAGCAGTACTAATGTTTGCAGGAAATGCTCATCTTCGCTTTGTGAGGTAAAAAGGATCATAGAATTTCCACATGCACATTTACCTCCTCTTCCTGCCAATACTTGATGATTCTCAGACACGTCGTGTATTCAATCACCGTATGCTGCTAGATTCTCATGTTTGCTTAACCATATTAAACACCCTACGAATTAAATAGAAATGACAATATACAGTTGTATTCAACTGATGGCCCTTAATTAATTTATCATATCAACCATGAAAATACCACAGTCTATGCCATCATTTTCAGTGTTAGTTTCAGTTTAGATCTAATCAGACAGCCAAAATACATAGGCCCTAGATGACCTTACATGAAAAAACATCAACAAAAACTAAAACAAGACAAAAAAATCTAGAATCCTTTACCTCAATATCCCGATGCTTTCGGTTAGTAGCTACAGGTTATGTTCTATGAGCTTCATTATCTACAAGACACTCTGGTAATGCAAAACAATTTATATCAATGCTTGGAAGCGGCATAAAAATGGAAAACGGTGATAATGCTAAAACAGAATGGCATGTAAATCATAATACATACCTCTAGGCTGTGCACAGAAGAGATCGTTGTGTCTTGAAGTGACATATCAACATTCTCATAATGATCCTCATCCTTATTCACTTTTCTCATTTTATTATTCCTGGGAATCATATACTCTGACGGGTTAGAACCAATACATTCCAACTACTCACCATCATTGAAATGAGCATCACCAAGTCCTGCGCAAACTCAATGTCCTTTACAGGAAGAGGCATCTTCTGCGCAAACTCAATGTCCTTTATAGGCAGAGGCATCTTTTGCGCAAACTCAATGTCCTTTATAGGCAGAGGAATCTTTTGGAGAGGAGACGAGGCAACCGAAGAAATGGAAGATTGTGAGGCTGCGGATGGTCCAAAGGTGACAGATATCTTAGCAAGTTCAACTCGCAAATACACAACGTTCTACTCAAGAAACTATCGCCATCGCTCAGAGTAAGGAGTAAACAGTAGCCACCACTCAGAGTATGGAGCAACCAAAATAATCTAAGCCTGAGGACTAGTGTCTTCCCATAGACTGCACGCCAGCCACCTAGGACCAAGCGTCGCAAAGTATTTTCGGTGTTGAGAGCTGAGCAAAAGAAATCGTGTTGTGAATTACGGGATGTTGTTACTAATCTAGCCCATGCACAGCCTAAGCAAGATGCCCTTAGGAGGCGACCTCCTCGCCTTTGCATGCAATCTGCCACGTAGCACTAGCATTTGGCATGCACACTACCGCCAGCGTCAAGGGACCACGACACACGCGTCTAGCATGCAAATGCTAAGCAAACGAGGCGGAGGATGCCAGGATTGCATACTAAATAATAAAAAATGGTGTGGCCTTGGGTTGAGGCCAAATAAGGCTCCAAACTACCTGATTGATCATAACAGAACCTAGCCTAAAAAAATTTGGTTAAAACGTTTTGGTAATAGTGCCAAAGTAATGCAGGAGCAAGAAATCGATTCCAAGAGTCCCGGCGCTGCGCCTGCGGGCAGGGACTAATAATGAAAATTAAAATTCTAATGTTTACTCATTGATTTCGGAAGGTCAAAGTTCATTTAGAAATTGCAGGACTACATGAGCATGCATATTAAAAAAGAAAGTTGAAACGAGAAGTTAAGGTAATCATATTTATTATATTTACGTATTTATTCTATTTAATATTTTCGTAGTAAGTGCGTAAGCTTAAAGATTTTCCTTTTAGAAAAGCTGATGTTAATTCTATTAACTTTTATCATATGTATGTGTTTGTGCTTATGCTTTTGTGGTGAAAAGCTTATGTTAATTATATTAACTTTTATCATATGTATGTGTTTGTGCTTATGCTTTTGTGGTGTCTACTTAACATTTTTGTAAACAATGATACTTTGTGTTAAAGTGGAGTGAAGTAGGTGATAACAAAATAGAAATAAAAGAAACTTCAATCACAAAGAGTATTAAGAACAAAGAGTATTAAGAATGTCTTTGTTACATGGAAGTAAGTTGTATAGAAATTTAAGACGAGAAACTTATTAATTGTAGTAAAAAAAAATGATATTATTAGTAAATGGGATGTGATTTTCTGATTGGAAAATTAAGTATGATTAAAAAATTAAGTAAAATTTGAATAGCACATATAGAGAGACAAAGCAGCTATGTCCATCATCATGATAGTGACAAATTACATAATTCCATTAATCAAAGATGTGGTTTATTGAAGGGAACATGCACGGAGATGGTGGGCCTTTTAGGTGAAATCAAAGTTTTACAAAACTTGTTCACATTATAGAAAACGATAATGCACTCACACTTACAAAAATTAGATTCGACAACTCTGAACTTGTCCACGTACTTGACATGTAGGACAAATAACAATTTTACACACGCATTCTTCTCTGCAAAAAATCATGTGTGATTTGTAACTCGTGAGTTGGAAATTGTGCTCATGATGATGTTTTTTAAAAATGATTTTGGTCTCACCACAATATCATTACTATCGAACTCTATTTTAAAAACACAATGCCACATGTTTTTGTCTAGTGAATAGCAACTATAAGTGTTTTGTCTCATTAGTTAATGATTAATAGAGCACCTAGGATAAGTTATCCACACCGAGTATGGTGAAAATGGACAACATACACAATAGAATAAGAAGATCAACTTAAGAAAAAAGAAGCCTGATGAAATCATCCAATGAATTAGAGAAAAAGCAAGGGAAGACATGGTGAATCGAAGGCATGCTTCAATTCCAATTGAAGTTGGTGGACCTTTAATGTGCAATCAAAGTTTTATGAAACACACTCGGGTCAGTGCAAGCTAATGAGGGTCACTTTTGGCGTGTTAGATGCAACAAAAAACTGAAAAAGCAGGCATCCCTCAACTTACTTGGAATTTTGAGCTACTTACGCAAAATATCTTGCATTGAGTAAAAAAGATGAAATGTAGAAAATTGAATCACATTTCCGAATATATAACTTTTATGTATTGAAAATTTGCATAGCTATGTCAAGTTTCATTTTTCCTAACATACACTTTTTATTTTTCAGGCAAATGATAAGGTATATGTTTTTGTGGGTAGAGCCTTTGAGGGCCTAAATGATGGAATCAAGCTACAAAAATCGCATGCATGTAGAGAACACATAGCACTTGTGCGCCATTATTTTTTGAAAATTAAATTAGTAATTTTATAAATTTTTTATAATTGTCTAAGTGATCAAACCTCGAAAATAGTACCTCTTTTGTGGGTAGAGCCTTTGAAGGTCTTAATGCAAAAATCTTGAAATGGGTTTTTCATAGAATGTGGAGGTTAGTGTCCTCTTGTGCATCATACAATTTTTTTTTGAAATGATTGAGAATTGAAAAAGTTATGGAAGAAACACTAACAGTGTGTTTCACGAGTTAAGGAGGTAGGACAGAAAAGAAATTGAAAGAAAATAGGAAAAATTAATATTTCAAAATAAAAGTTACATATTTGGAATTTGCAGAAAAAATGCTATGTGTGTCTAAGATTTCGTCAAAAATGACTCTGTGTAGCATATTGTAACGAGTGGCTAAGCACAGGCTTCTCCAGAAACTGGAAGAAATACCCAATTAGCTTTGGTTTTTCATTAACATAGCACAGGTTTGGAATTACCGAAGCAAACTCCAAAGCATACACATAGGATTATTGTTGACATGTGAGCATGTGACTCGGCCTGTTTAAATTCAAAAATATTGCCGCACTTTTAGATGTACATAACGTGTACGCGTTATATAACTACATAACGCGTACGCGTTATATAACTACATAACCCGTACGCGTTATATAGTTAAAAAACACGCTCGCGTTATGCAAATCATAAAATACATTTAATAGTTGAGAAAGAGGGGGTGTGGAAGACTCAAGGGAATTTTTGTTTAATATTTGAGAAGGGGTGGGGAAGGGTCAAGGGAATCTATGGTTAATATTTAATAAGGGTGGGGAAGGGTCAAGGGAATCTATGGTTAATATTTAATAGGAGTGGGAAAGGGTCAAGGGCTTAGAAGGATGTTGGAAGCTTGAGTGGGGAGAGATGAAGGGAATGAGAACATGATGGGCTATAGGGGGTGAAGGGAAGTGGAGCTTGAGAGCACTATTAGGAGTAGAATAGGTTCTGAAGAGGTATAGGGTTAGAAGTTGAAAGTGAGACTTGAGTGACAAGGGGGAATGGATGGAGGCAAGGGGGATGTGAGAGAGAAATAAAGAATACAAGGGGGGGGGGGAGACATAGAGCGAGGGAGGGAGAGGGACAATGGGGAGAAATGGATTTGGAGGGAGTGAGAGATAGATGGGGATAGAACGGAATAAGAGATAGGAAGGGAGGGACAGAAAGTGTTGGTGGGAGACATGCAAGGAGTGGTGGCAATGGAGAGAGAGAGAGAGAGAGAGAATATGAGAGGAGGGGGAAAGGACATAAAGTGTGTGAGAGAGAGGGAGTGATGGAGAGATTGGGATAGGTTGAGGGAAAGATAACATGAGGGAGGGATAGAAGGTGAGAGACAGGCGATGAGAGAGGGAGGAAGAGAAGGTAGGGTGAGGGATGGAGGGAGAAAGGTGGAGATAGATATGGATGGAGGGGGGATGGGTTTGAGAATGGAAAGTGACATAATGTGTGTGCATGTGTGTGTGTTTGAGAGAGAGAGAGAGAGAGAGAGAGAGAGAGAGATTGATGGTTGGGGAGAGAGAGACTAGAGGGAGTTGTGAGCATCATATTCTCCATCAACATCATATTCTTCATCATCATCATCTTCATGACCATCATCGTCATCATCAACATCTTCATCACCATCACCATCATCATCATATTCCTCATCAAATCAACATCTCCATCATCATTATCATCATCTTCTGAACATCATCATGATCATCATCTAAACAACACCATCACCATCATCATCAACATATTCATCATCATCACCATCACCATCATCATCAAAATCTTCATCGTCATCACCATCACCATCACCATCACCATATTCATCATCATTGTCATCTCTAGGTTCCCCATCAACATCAACATCTCCATCATCATCATCTTCTTCATCATCATCATCATCATCGACATCTTCATCATCATCACCATCATCATCATCATCATCATCATCGACATCTTCATCATCATCACCATCATCATCATCATCTTCCTTGAATCAGATCAACATCTCCATCATGTCACCATCATCTTCTTCATCATCATCATCATCTAAACATCACCATCACCATCATCATCATCATCAACATCTTCATCATCATTACCATCACCATCATCATCAACATCTTCATCGTCATCGCCATCATCATCATCATCATTGGCATTTGTAGGTTCCTCATCAACATCTCCATCATCATCATCTTCTCCATCATCATCATCTTCATCACCATCATCATCAGCATCAACATCTTCATCATCATCACCATAATCATCATCTTCATCATCATCAGGTCAACATCTCCATCATCATCATCTTCTTCATCATCTTCACCACCATCATCATCATCATCATCTTCATCGCCATCTCCATCATCTTCAACATCTCCATCATCATCACCATCACCATCATCATCATCTTCATCACCATAAACATCTTCATCATCATTGTCACCTCCCCCTTCCTCATCAACATCTCCATCATCATCATCATCATCATCATCACCATCTGAACATCACCATCACCATCATCGTCAACATCTTCATCATCATCAGCATCACCATCACCATCACCATCAAAATCTTCATCATCATCACCATCACCATCTTCATCATCATTGTCATCTCTAGGTTCCCCATCAACACATCTCCATCATCATCATCTTCTTCATCATCATCATCTTCATCACCATCATCATCGTCATCAACATCTTCATCATCATCACCATCATCATCATCATCTTCCTCATCAGATCAACATCTCCATCATGTCACCATCATCTTCATCATCATCATCATCATCATCATCATCATCATTACCAACACCATCATCATCAACATCTTCATCGTCATCACCATCATCATTGGCATCTGTAGGTTCCTCATCAACATCTCCATCATCATCATCTTCATCACTATCATCATCATCATCATTGGCATCTGCAGGTTCCTCATCAACATATCCATCATCATCACCATCATCACCATCATGATCTTCTGAACATCATCATGATCATCATCTAAACATCACTATCACCATCATCGTCAACATCTTCATCATCATCGCCATCGGCATCATCATCAAAATCTTCATCGTCATCACCATCACCATCACCATCTTCATCATCATTGTCATCTCTAGGTTCCCCATCAACACAACATCTCCATCATCATCATCTTCTTCATCATCATCATCTTCATCACCATCATCATCATCATCATCAACATCTTCATCATCATCACCATCATCATCATCATCTTCCTCATCAGATCAACATCTCCATCATGTCACCATCATCTTCATCATCATCATCATCATCATCATCCGAACATCACCATCACCATCATCATCAACATCTTCATCATCATCACCATCATCTTCATCAACATCATCATCTTTATCATATTCATCTGCATCATGATCATCTTCATTGTTATCACCCTCCTCCTAATCATCATCTTTATCATCTTCATTTACATCATGATCATCTTCATTGTCATCACCCTCCTCCTCCTCACCATCTTGTGCACTTATGCGTACGCGTTTTGTAGTTATATAACGCGTACGCGTTATGGTTACCTATCCTACATGTCCAATGACATGTCAGGCTCGGGTCTTACCATGGCAGGTGCTAAATATCAGAAACGTGTTATGCTTTATGTATCAGGAACGAGTTTTGAAAAAGTAGCATTGCATCTAAAGTGACCCTCATCTTCTTGCACACACCCACTCACGTTATAGAAAATGATCACGTGCTCGCTTTTACAACTAGATCCGACAACTCCGAACCTAGCCATGTACATGACAAGGAGGCTAATGCGTGCGATATTGTTTTTTAAAATGATTTTGGTCCCACCACAACATCACTATTGTGGAACTCTACTAAAAAACATTGTTCTACAGGTTTTGTTGGGAGAACAACAATTGTAAGTGTTTGTCTCATTAGTTTATGATTGATAGAACACCCAAAACAAGTTATTAGTGTCAATTATTATGACAACGGGAAACTGTAACATACCCAAAATCCAGTAAGACTTATTAGGGAAATAGGGTAAAAAAAATTTCTTTAAAAATCATTCCAACATCAAATATGTTAGGCTCATTATTAATATGATTATTGTAATCATTGATAAAGTATATTTCTCACCATTTTTTACATAGAAGAAAACATGTAAATTGATTCTACAAAACTTTTGATACTTAAATAACATTGGTGAGCTACTTGGTTTATTATTTAAATCCTTAACTTCCACTTCATTAAACATAATCAATAACATATCTCATCTCTATTGTCCACGGATTGAAGGTGACTTGCAAGAAAGAACAATTTTTGGCTAGCAAATGAAATGGCCAGAATTTTTAGTGGTGCCAGAAAAATCCACATGATGAAAAACCTCGGTAAAATGAAATTCTTGTCCGTTGTTGACACATATCTCATCTCTATTATCCACGGATGGTCGAATGCCTTCAACAGTGTTCAAAAAAATTGGAAATAACATGAACGAGCTGCTACATATTATTCTCACTTACTTCTGGCCGGAATTAACTCTCTTCCCTTCAAAGTCCATTGTTCCGTCCAAGAAGAAATCAAATCGAATGAATGGGCGGGACAGTTCAAATCTAAATCCTATCACGCCTTGAAGAAATTCAAATTTTAAATTTACATGGAATTAATGCATATTGCATCCATCCATATCTTATGGGTAATCGACATCCATTGGGTAGCTAATACCCATCCATGGAAAGTGGGATGGATTGATGCTACCGCCGAGCCCCCTTTGTTGCATGTGCGGAGGCTATCAGAAGTAAGAGGAAGGAGGACATTAAGCGATGCACATTCTCCATCCTTCGTTCTTCCTGTTCTTTTTCATCGATTGCCTACACCACGTCCCCATTACTATATTTTTCTTACGGCTTTCTTTCCTGTCACACGGGCCGTGGTGAAAGACAGTTATACTCGCCGCCTCCCTTGTCAACTCACCTTGCGAATTTAAGTTTGATGGAAAAGCTAATGAATAGCTCTAGAGTACCACGCAACATGTTGAAGTCATATTTATTAATACCAGGGCTCTTGTCAGGGATAGTTAATACCCTTCCCATAGCTCACCAACTCAGCTTTGGGTCAGGACTCGGGTGGGTCGATGTGAGGACAGTTAATTCGCCCTCTCTCTCTGTCACTGACCTCGGGAACAATGATCATTATTTTTAATTTCAAAACGAAGGGTGAAGGGCTTATGGTCATTTTACGTTCTAACTAAATTAAATGTCATTTTAAAACTACTAAAAGAATTTTGAAAGGAAACTAAAATGTAAATGAGACTAGATGTGATGAAGTAAAAAAATAAATAATAACATAAATTTTATAAAAAGTAAAATTAAAATTAAAATTGAAATGAATTTGGAAATTTCTTTAAAATATATAAAACATCACATATAATATAACATAAAGTTAAGAGTAAGTTTTTTAGTTTATTTTAGTTCAATGAGTTATTTTTTAGTTGAATTTACCATTGCCTCCCATGGTTTTATTTGAGTTTGTAAAGCTCTTTTCAAGGCTTATAACTATGAGAATGAGTTTTAGCTTTCCATGCCTAAATGTGACCTTGACCTAGGTTTGAAGGAGGTTAAGATTGCATCTTGTGAAGGTAATTGTTCTTTATTTTATGAGACACATCAATATGTATAACATTCTTTTTTATTAAATGGAAATTTTAATTATTAAATTAAATATGTTGAACTTAAATTATTTTTAGGAAGTCAAATGGATCCATAGGTTTGATTAATTGAATATTACAATGGAATTGTTTATTGAAAACAACCCAAAAGTGAATCTTGAGCCTAATGGAAAGTTTAATTGGAAATAACAAACATTTTATGAGCTTGACTTTTAATTGAATGATAGGGTGCACTTTGGCAAACCAAATATTTTATGAACTTGACTTTTACTTGATTGATAAGGTGCACTTGCAAGAACAAACATTTTGAGCTTGACTTTTACTTGAATGATAGGGTGACTATTTAGGATTTTCACACTGAGTAATCATAATTTAGGGTTTTTTTATTAGATTGTGTGAAGGTTTCCACGTTGGAATAGGGAAATAATTATTCTGCTTAAAATATCTCTCGCTGCCATTCTTTTCTTTCATCTAATATTGAATCCCATTATTCTTGTTTAGGAAAGAAAATATTAGTGTTGGTTTAAGAAATATTATCTCCATTGTTAAAAAAAGAGGAGAAGAAATGGTGGAAACACTTGTGGACTGCCTTTACTTAAAAGTGGATTTGTTTGTGGTTACTATTTTTTTTTTTTACTATTTCATTTTTACTATACCCTTTATGAGTTTTAGTGCCTCCAATTGGGCAAGACATGGATTTTGGTGGCATGGAAAAAAATATTTTGGTCTTGGCTCAGATTCGTAGGAAGCAAGGATCTTTGGGATCATATTGGCTTTCTTATGGTGATATTAATCTGATAAGGGTTCTGGCAATGGAATGCAACATGTATATTTTGTATCTAAACAGTGCATGTATAGTCATGAATGATACTAAAGACAGACTGGTATGGAGCAAAAATATTAAAGGTGGTGTGGTTAGTGCAAAATTGGCATATAATGTTAAATTGAATGAATCGTTGGAGGATTCAACAAAATGATGGGCTAAAGAAATATGGCAATGGAGTCTCCCATTAAAAATCAAAGTGTTTACTTGTCTCTGTCTCCATAATAAAATTTTGTCATGGGACAATTTACAACGTAGAGGATTCTCGGGGCCAGGTGTTTGCCTTCTATGTAAGCAAGATTCAGAGACTATTAACCATTTGTTTAATAATTGTTCATTTACAAAATCGGTTTGGTTTGGCCTCAATTACATGTTTCATTTGAAAGACTTTTGGAGCAGCTCTAGTTTGGACGAAAACCTAATAAGATGGAAAAGGAGACTTGTTAAGCTAAAGGAATTTCCTCTTTTTTTTTCCATTTGGGAAATATGGAAAATCAAGAACAGAGTCATTTTTCAATATATTTCCCCTTCTGCTATGTTGTTCAGCTCAGAATATTTATTAGCCTAAATTTGGATGAATTTGTCCCATTGAATATTTTGATGGAGCTGAAAAAGATAAAATTTGCTGAGTTGGTATCTTGATTCAAGTAAATCAGTTTCATAAGATTAAGCTTTGGATGGGAGGAGTTTTTGGTACAAATACTAGATTTGAACTGCTCGCTCTTTGTGGTCTCCTATGGATTTCTTGTAGACGTGGATTCCTAGACATTTAGATTGCAAGAGATTCTAAGGTGGTTATTGACTGGATACATGGAGTTTTAGATATGCAGTCTCTTCACTTAGATCACTGGATGACTAGAATTAAGGACATTATTCATAGATTTTATAATATTTCCTTCTGTGATATAGTATAGGGAATATAATGAAGAGGTTGATCGCCTTTCAAAAAAGGCTATTGGGGAAATGAATGGTTTTCACTTCTTTGAGGAGATGAGAGATAATCGGCTATTGGATTTTGGATCTTATAATGTATTTTCATAAGCTTGTCAGATTTTCTTCAAATACTATATTATATGTCTTTTTGTCCTAATAGTATCAGCTATGGAGTTCCTGTCGGAAAAAGTATGTAAGGCTTATTGTGGAGATGTTTAGTATTATGGAAGATGAGGGTGCTATGTTTTGACTTTTAAGAAGTTAGGAGGGAATGTTTCCTTAGTTTTTATTAAGGAGATATCTTGACAAGATGCCCTCCTTTTTTATATAATGCAGGAAGCAACTTTGATTCAATATGAATATCAAGATGTTTTTTTTTTCGATGTGGAAATAAAAAAATTCAGAATTTTTTGACTAAGTTACTCCACTGGTGATGATGCACCTTGGAACTCTCTATTGTTTCCTTCCTATATTTTTGGGTAAGTTGTGTCCATGGTGGTGATTCATTGTGAAATCTTTTGGCTATGTTCTATGGTCATTAGTGAGGTTGTATTCTACAGGATTTTACCCTAGTTTCCACCATTGGCATCATTGGTGGGGCTCTATTCAACAATATTTTTGGTTAAGTTGCCGCCATTGGTAAGGATCTATTCCACAAACATGAGAAAACCAATAATTTAGCTCAGTTAATGTTGTTGTTGGGGATCTACTCTTCTTTATTTTATTCTATGAAATTTCGACATGCACATGTCTTCCAAGATTTGAAGATCAGAGGGAAAGAATATCAATGTAGTTCTATCAACCAATGAATCTCTTTTAATTTGGACTTAGACATGTCTTCTAGGATTTGAACATCAATGGAAAATAATGCCAGTCCTGCTCTCAAACCAACCAACCTCTTTTAACTAACCAATTAATTTTTATAAACTCCTTTGGATTTCCATAATTATCCTCATACATTAATTAGTATTACATTGTATTAATCATGTAAAAAGGAGATAAATCATACATTAGTTATTATTATCGTCAATATATTAATCATGTTAAAAGAGTTCAATATGAAGGGAAAAATGGATGGAATCAATTTCATCTAAAATATTTTGAAAATAAAATATTGACGTCAAGTTTTTTAAATCTCTACAATTTATGGGCACTGGTTTATCATGTATTTTCTCTCATGGTAAAGATGGTACCTTTAAAAGCATAAGTACTTGTATAAATTGATTTCAAATTAAGAGGATTTTGAACTACAAACTACATTACAATTAACAAAAGATTTGTTTTGTGTCTTAATATAAATATTGAAATTTAATTGAAAATGGTTTTATTTTTTTTTATAAGCTAGATAATTGTATTAACAAAGAAAACACTAATACAAATTAATATACAAAACTAAGAGCATCCATGGCTCACCCTCTAGACTGGAAATTGGGCCAGCCAAAGAACAACCCCAATTCTAAATCTAGCTGACATCATAGAGCATATTTGAGAGATAGTTTTTATACCCTTCCCAACAAAGGGAAACCATGGTTTCTTACCAAAATTTGAGTCCACAAAAAAATAGGGATTCATGCAAAAACTATAGCAAAACAACCCAATAGACAAACATGCTAAACATACAAAAGGAAAAGGAAGCCTAAGCATGAGGAACCTAGGACTGATTTTGATCGGTATTAGTAGGAGCTTGACACAAAATTTACATAGGAGAAGTTGTCACATCTTCCAACAGGGATTCAATCAAGAACCGAATTCCTTTATGAGTATGCTCCATATTTTGAAGAAGTTTCCCAAGCAAGATTTTGATAATCCAATAAGGCTCAAGGCCTCCAGGAGTAATCTTTGGTTGGTTAGCTTCTGAATTCCCTTGAACCTTTGTTATGACTAGTGCTTCTCCTTGGTCAATCATATATCAGATGTTCCATGGAGTGCTTTCATTGTACTAGTGTTCCATCTAGGGTTTCCTCACACCACCATCACGCCTGCTTTTGGCATGTCCTTTAACCATAATGCTAATATGTAATATCCCAACTGATATTTGTTGTCTTTTTATAGATTTTTTGATGTAGTTGTTGTTTGCTTGAGGTCTTGTTACCCAATACTTAAAGAAAATATGAATCCATGTGTCATATTATGATTGCATGATAATGCATGCAAAGTGCATGGGGTTGCATAAACCCTAAAATCCTAAGTAATCAAATATGCAATAAGATGAAACTAGAAACAATGCATGTACATACCAATGGATTTTGCTTGAGTTGTAGAACAGTATGAGGTAGACATGCAAGTCATACACTGAGAATAGACCAATATATTAGATGTCCTCTTCAAGATAATTCGCCCATGCAAAGATGGCACCTCCTTCAGTATTCAGATTGAATAATAAGTGCTCCAGAGATATGAGATGGATCCAAGAAGTATGTATTAGGCTTATAGTGTCCTTTTGATCAATATAGAAGTTTCATGCAAGCCATGCACTAGGTCTATGTCGTAAAGCGTGTGCTCCCTCAAGGATAGTGTCCCGCGCAAGGAGAGGTGCCCTCTTGGTATGAAAATCACTGATAACTTTCTCCAGAAGATGATGTAGAAACTTGTATTTAATAACAAGGATAATAATGGCCCTCTAGGAAGAATGGAAGAGACATGTAGACCAAATAGCAGCTGTAGGTCTAGATATGAATATCCATTCATTTGTCCAATTCGCCCCTGCAGAGAAGGTGAGTTCTTCTTGATCCAACCTATGGAATTCAACCTGCAGAATGATGTACTGATGAATAACAATGATGGACCTTTATGATCCAACCCAGGAAGTGACTAGGGAAGATAGTTTTCATTGTCGAAATACACTTGTTGTCTAAGGGATGCACCCTCAACCCTAACTCAGCTCGCACATCTATCAACTCTAATCTCACTGATCAATAATAAACTTAGCATGCAGAGGAACTCAATTTTTCCTTCTTTTATCACTTTGACATTGCATGCCCTGATTTTATTTTCCTTTCTATTTTGTAGTTGAGATTGCATGCACTACTTCCTATATGCATGCACTTAATTAATGTGCTTCTATTGCATGCACTATGAAATATGGCATGCATGTAATGCATGTAAGTTTATCCTTGTTCATGTGGCCCTCTTTTATCTACTGATGACCTAATAACACTGATTAGGATCTTCTTTTATCCCAAATGGTATCATTCCTCAGTCAATTCCCTGATTTCCAATACCCGCTTGAACCTATGGGAATTAGATAGGTTAGCAGGATGGTCCCTAGTGCTTAATCAGAAGAGGAAATTACATCCTTCGCTCTCGAAATTGCTTGTCCTCAAGCAACTGTAAGGCTGGGTGCTGCAGTACATGTTCCCCTTCCCATGTGGCCTCTTCTATTAGTAATTCTTTCCATTGAACCAAGTATTCTCCTATGATCCAAATCCTTAATTTTCTTTCTCGAACTTGCAAGGTTCATTCTGGAACCAAAATCAGTTTCCCCTTTTCATCAATGGGGGTAGCTTTGATGAAGTAATAATCTATTGTCCCAATGCTTTCTTGAGGTTAGACACATGGAACACATTATGAATTTTACTTTATTTTGGTAAATAAAGTTCATATGCTACCTCTCCAACTTTGTGGACTATCTTATAAGGACCATAAAATCGAGGCTTTAATTTATTTTCCCTTATATTCTTAAGGGATGATTGTCTGTAAGGATGTAGCCATAAGTATACCAAATCCCCTACCTCAAAACTACGCTCAATCTTGTGCCTGTCTACATATATATATTGTTGGTTTTGGGTGGTCTGTATATTTTATTTGAGTGCCTTGATAATATCCCAACTCTCCTGGATCCACTCCTTGGCTTTAGGATCCATGTTGTCACCAAATACTCTGGAAAAGATAAGGCATCATAACCATATAATGCTTTGAAAGGAGTCGTTCCAATGGACATATGGTATGTAGTATTGTAGCAGTATTATCTTAACTGTAGCCATTTAATCCATGTCCTCTACCTCCCTGCTACATAGTTCCTCAAGTATCCCTCAATCCACTTGTTGACTATCTATGTATGTTTGTCTCTCTGAGGATGATAATTGGTGCTCATAGCCAATTTTGTCCCTATCAACCTAAAAATCTCCTTCCAAAATGCTCCTATGAACTTACTATCCTTATCACTATTAATAGTCGGATGGAATGGCAACGAAGTGAGAGAATTTAGTTAGCCTATCAATAACCATGTACAAACAATCTCTACCTTGCAACTTGGGGAATTCTGTAATAAATTCCATTGAAATACTTTCCCATTTTTGCTCTAGAGTGGGTAATGGCTGAAGTAGACCTATCCAATGAGTATGCTCTATCTTATTCGGCTAGCACATACTGCATTCCCTCACATGCTGCATAACATCGTTTTTTAGGCCCTTCCATGAGAACCTCTCCCTAATCTGTCTCTGGTCTTAAGGAACCCCTGATGTCTTACTAATGGTGAATCATGAGAATCTTGTAGGATATTTTTCTTAAGTGCGGACTCGGGAACCAAGTATATTATGTTCTTATAGTAGATAAGGTCATTTGTCACCTTGTATCTGTCATCCTATATCTATCTGTCCAGCAACTCGCAAGGAAACTTATTTTTGGAGTATTTGACCAAAAGATGAGATCTCCAATCCATGGAAATGGTCACAAGGGATAGGGTTGTCGGTCGTCTAGAAAGGGCATCTGATACCACATTATTTTTCCCTTTTATATACTCTATCTCAGAATCATAAGCTTGGATCTTACTCACCCATTTTTGTTGTCTCTCATTCAACTCTTTCTAATACAAGAAGTACTTTAGGCTATTATGATATGTCTTGATTTTGAATCTACAACCCATTAAGTATTGTCAGAATTTTGTTAAGGGATGGAGGATTGCTAACATTTCTTTATCGTATATTGAATAGTGGCACTCATAGTCCTTTAGTTTCCTACTCTCAAATGCAATAGGGTGATTATTCTGCATTAACACTGCTCCAATACCCTCTCCTGAAGCATCACATTCTAATACGAATGGCTGGGTAAAACATGGTAAGGCTAGTACAGGGCATGAACTCATTACCTTCTTCATTTTCTCAAATGTTTGTTGTGCAGCCTTTGACCAACTGAATTCACCCTTCTTCAGAAGATCTATAAAAGGTTCAGTCATCTGTGAAAACCCATTGACATATCTCCTATAGTAAGTGCAAAGGCCCAAGAAACCTTTCAATTTCGTCACATTTCTAGGTGTAGGCCACTCTAGTATGGCTTTAATCTTATTTTAGTGTACATGTACCCCATTTTCCCCTATCACATGCCCCAAGTATAACGTCTCCCGCATACCAAACTCACATTTGGACATCTTTGCATCTAATGACTGTTCTTTTAGAATTCCCAGTACTTCATCTAGGTGCTTTAAGTGTTATTCCCATGTTTTGTTGTATATTAATATGTCATCAAAGAATACTAGAAGAAACTTACACAACTGAGCCTTGAAGGTGTGATTCATGCATGACTGGAAGGTAGCTAGTGCATTAGTGAGCCCAAACTACATCACCAAAAACTCATAGTGTCTGTAGTGGCAATAGAAGGCGGTCTTTGGAACATCATATTACCTCACCCTTATTTGATGGTATCCTGATTGAAGGTTAATTTTAGAGAATTATTTTTCCCTATATAACTCATCCATCAATTCATCTATTCTTTGAATTGGAAGCCTGTAATATTAGGTACGAGTGATCAAATCATGCAATGTGGTGGGTCTATAAGCCTTAACCCATCCACGTAAGGGGTTTAGTGAGGGCCTCAGTAAACAACATAATTAACCTGCTCTATGAAATGTCTATCACCATCACTGCTACTCTATGGGAATATGATATGAAAGCTTCGAGGACTACTTGTCTTCTTGAGCTGAGCTATCTCTCTAAAGTGAACCTCGGGGTCTTTCCCATCAAAATACTCGATGAGCCTCTGTGTGAAGTCAGCATAAAGAGGTGATAGTATTGTGACCCACCATCACCAACCCGTGGTACCACCAGTCATGGGATTCCTCGTACAAATACAAGGTAGCCAACTTTATTGCATCTTCCTCCATAACGGGGTTAAGTTGGAAGTAAGTATCCAACCTTTGTACCCAAATCTGCGTTGGACCACTCAAGGTCCATCAAAAGTAGGAATAGTCAACTTCTCTATTGTGCATAGTAATTCATAGTTTTGGTTGAAGGCCCAGTTGTATCCTCTTAGCTTGTTCTTACTTTTTAAATGACATAAGTCTGTAAAGGACATGGCCAACTGTAAATCATCTCCAAGTGCTCTGTACTCTGGTATATATGCCCCCCATTGGCTCATATGACTCTACCTGTATTATTGGCACTACGGTTTGGATGTCCAATAATTGTGGCATGGTAGGTCTGGATGATATGTTGTATAGATGAGGGTGACTCTGCATAGTAGTACGTAAGTGGCTTCCATTGTCACTTGTGGGATACTCTGTCATTGTTAGGAACATGTGGGGTATGTGGAATGGACCCTGACTTATCGGCTAACCTGTTGATTTCACTTAACACTTCCTTCTTCCCGGTAGTAAAATCCTTCAAAGAAGTGATGAGACTGTGGAAAACTATTTTGTCATCGTCTTCCATGGTCTCTTTACCTTTACCCTTTACAAATTGAGTTTCTATTTCCCTGTCTTCTAAATCTATGTCCTCTAACTCAAATTCCTCCTCTTCACTTCTTCCCTTGTTTCTGAACCTTTTCCTTCTATAAGTAATATCATGCAAGTCTCCTGGATGCATTAAACTGTTTATAATCACATGCTCCCACAGCTTGCGAGGAGCATGCTCTAATAACACTGTAATATCCCAAATGATAATTGTTGTCTTTTTATAGAGTTTCTGATGTATTTTTTGTTTGATTAAGGTATTGTTACCCTATACTTGAAAATATGAATGCATGTGTCGTATTATGATTGCATGATAATGCATGCAAAGTGCATGGGGGTTGCATAAACCCCTAAAAACCAAAGTAATCAAATATGCAATAATATGGAAACTAGAAATGATGCATGTATGTACCAATGGGTTTTCCTTGAGCTGTATAACAGTATGAGGAAAACATGCACTGAGAATAGACCAAGATATGAGATGTCCTCTTCAAGATAATTCACCCATGCAAAGATGGTTGCCTCCTTTAGTCTTGATATTGAATAATAAGTGCTCGAGATCCATGCACTAGTTCTATGTCATAAAGCGTGTGTTTCCCTCAAGTAAATCCTCCCATGCAAGGAAAGGTGCCCTCTTGGTATGAAAATCAATGATAACTTTCTCCAAAAGATGATGTAGAAGCATGTATTCAATAGAAAGGCTAATAATGACCCTCCAGGAAGAATGGAAGAGACATGCATATTGATGAGTCCAATTTTCAGGTATTTTGATAACCCTTTTTCCATAGCCAAGCTCAAGCAAATGGCGAAGAAACACACTCAATTGTGGGAAAAGTGTTTTACTTTAATTATTTAATGAAATTGTTTTGATGATTATTCTTATATGTTAAAATGCATATTTCAATGAACTAATTTTGTGGAACCCAAGCATGATTGAGTAGGTCCAGGGCATTAAAGGGAGAAACACGTAGGAAGACTAAGGGATCACCAAGCTCGACACCCTGTTCCTGACTTATAGGGGAACACACTCCAATTCAAGAAGAATCGGAATTTTGACAAGTCAGTTAGGATCAACATTAAATCATATAAATATGGACCTCTCAGGTAGCGAGAGGGCCCCTTGCTGTTATTTTGAGAAAAACATTATTTTAACGTTTTATGCCCTATTGATACTGCGAAGTACAAACCTTTGTTTTGACATGGATTTTATATTTTAATAAGAGATTGATGATTAATTCCAACCAATGTTTATAAGTTTTTATTCTCTCCTGAGTATGGGGTTGGGGAGGGACCCTCCAACACGTAGGGTCAGGAGATTTCTATTTGCAGGTATTTTTTCAATTATGCGTTTTACATTAATGAATAGTTATATTGCATATGGAGCGCTTGAATGATTTATTATTTATGTAGTAGTTTATAATACAGTATTATAGTACAGTAGAACAGTTTCGGTAGTCCTGTAGGTGCTTTCTTTCAATGCATATTTTAATCAACGATTGCATGTGTATCAGCTTTGATTTTAATACCATGGTTTATATCTGAGGTTTTTGCCTGTTTCTCATCGTGATTAATTTCTTTAGTAATAGATGGATAGCTCAAAACAATCGCACTTCGATTTAAGTCTTGGGATTTAAAATGGTTTTAGATTAGAATTCTAGTTTTAGGTATAAAGTAACCACAGACCTCGTTTTCCCCAAATCTTAGAATAGATCTGTTATGGCATTTTCATTTTCTAGATTTACCATTCTGCATTAAGTAATTTCATAAGATCATCCCCTTCACTTTCAGCATTTTAATTATTTAAAATAGATTTACTGATTTATTTCTTAGAACAGATTTACTGCTTTTGGTATCTTTATTTCTTAGAACAGGTTTACTGCTTTCAGCACTTTAATTCTTTTAATTAGATTTATTGCTTTCCAGTATTTAATTACGTAGCATAACCAGTTTTACATATTTAGTAAGAAATCCTTAGAACATCGATACCGACATCCAACTGTGACAAAGATTATCCTATAAGAGCACAGATAGTGCCTGCACCTCTAAAGTTTGTACGTCCCCTGGGTTGACATTTAAAAGTAGGCTCTTAGTAAAGTTGCCCTCATTAGGCATCCATATTGGGAGCTCACCACATACCAAATAGCACTGTTGTAGGTCTAGATATGAAGATCCATTCCTTTTTCCAATTCGCCCATGCAAAGAAGGTGATTTCTTCTTGATCCAACCTATGGAATTCAACTTGCGGAACGGTGTACTGATGAATAACAATGATGGACCTGCATGATCCAACCCTAGAAGTGACTAGGGAATATATGTTTCACTGTTGAAATACACTTGTTGACTAAGGGATGTGCTCTCAACCCTAACTTGGCTCGCAGATCTCTCAACTTAAATCTCACTGATCAATAATAAACTTAGCATGCAGAGCAACTCGCTTTTTCCTTCTTTTATCACTTTGACATTGCATGCCCTAGCTTTTGCATTCCCCGATTCGCTTTTCCTTTCTATTATGCAGATGAGATTGCATGCACTGCTTCCTATATGCATGCACTTAATTAATGTGCTTATGTCGCATGCACTATTAAATATGGCGCATGTAATGCATGTAAGTTGCTCCTTGTTACTGTGGCCCTCTTTTATCTAGTGATGAACTAATAACATTGATTAGGATCTTCTTTTGTTCCAAATGGTATCAGTCCTCAGTCAATTTCCTAATTGGAAGTACGGCCATCTCGAACCTATGGGAAGTAGATAGGTTAACGGAATGGTCCCCGACGCTTAAGCAGAAGAGGACATTACATACTATTCAATACAATTCTCACCAAAACCCAACAATCATCCACAAACAACTAGGAAAGACTAGATTGTGCAAGAAACAACCACAATGAATCACTCTTCTCCTATGTGTGTAGGGTGACTGGGAACCACTAGCCTATGCATCCTTCTATTCCCCCCATCTTCTTCTCTTCACAAATGCACATAATGCTTTGTTTCCTACCTAGACCGAGCATAATATCCCCTCTCCTGCTCAACATATTCAACATAGTACTAATCTCAACAACTTGGTACACCTTCATGCCTTGCACAAAGAAATCCTTACAATTTTTAGTTAAGTTCATTGAAGCTCCATTGAGGTGAGTCTCATCACTGCTTTGCCAACAACTTCCAACCTTAATTGTTCACATGCTCTACAACATCCATGTGAAATGTATTAGAGCTGAGGTTAATTCCTTGAGGCTTCGACACTTCCTGTGTGGCTGAGACAAATGTATCGCCTCATGGTTGAGTGTCATAGCCATTATCCACCCATCTTCTCACCCCATTCAGGGAGAAAAAGATTTATTCCTTTTCTCTGTATAAATATTCAAATTTAAGCAATGTTTTGGAACATTAACATAAGTATTTTATTATTCAAAATATTTAAAAACATGTAAATGGTGTGTGATCTAGATTCCTTTTTAAATATGGTGTATTCCTTGCTTACATATTTTTATCCAAATTTGAACCTTTTTTGGTAAAAAATAGAAATATTGGGTGAATCCATGAAGATGGGTGTCTATTTTGGGGGGGTCCCATGAGAAAATAAATATGATTTTTTCATGTTTTCCAACTTTGGGCGAATAAAAGTGTCAAGTCCCCTCCCATCAAACCGAGCCAGGGAGAGAACATGGCACTAAAACTGGGCATCTAGCCCCATGTGAATTAAGTAAACTCATTGATAATAAAAAAGACATGTACATATGCATATTGTAGAAACACAGCGGAATTAAAATCATCTACATATCTAACATACATTCAACTTTTAATGACAGTCATTAAATAAATACATTGCAGAATTTAACACAAGAGAGTACTTATCTTAAAACAGAGTAGTCCCGACAAACTAGCTATGCCGCTGCAACGTTCCACCTAACCATAGACCAATTGTGCTCATCAATCTCTCAGCACAATTGCCACCCTCGAGCTGGGAATGATTTCTACAAGGAAAAGGGAACAACAGACTCACACATAACCAAAATACACCAAAATCAACCAAGCCAATCCACGATTGGGTTTATCAGGCTGCTAAGGAAAAGAGAGGGAATGAATTGCTAAGCTAGTGAGCTCAAACACAGAGCCATGGATACCCCTACAAGATATATCTAGCTTGGCACCCACAATGCCTACACACCCCACTCAAGGAAGTATTCCCTTCACCAATACACAGTCCTTCAGGCCATACCTTCCATTCTAGTGCTGTTCAGGGTGTGCATAGAAGAGTAGCCATCCCTTTTGATCTTCTTGAGAGGTTACCTTCCTCACTAGGTTTATCAAGCCAATTCTGGTCCACTTCCACTCCAAATTTCTTGCTCACAGGTTTAAACCAAAACAGAGATGCACATAACATCAAAATCATAAGTGTTGGGCATGAAGGGAAACGTTTTTATAGAGGGATGTCCAAAATGTGGTTTCCATTAGTTGCAGAAAAATGTGGGAAACCAAAAACAAAAAGCTAAATGAGGAAACAACCCTGGGAAGCCAAATTCGTTTTCAGAAAAAACGTCCATGGACATTCCAGGGCAAAAACGACCTCCATAACAGTCCCAAATCGTGGTCCTCCTCTCCCAGCCACTGTGTAACACAAAAATGAGCTCCCAGCCATGGAAAAATGCAGGAAAATGATGAAAAACGTGATGGGAAAAACCCCAGCTAACTCAGATTGCGTGAGAGAGCAAAGTCCATGGGTGAAAGATGGCTTTGGGCACCATTTCGTGGGTGTTTTCTTGCCCAAGAAGCAAAAATACGAATTCCCAGGTTGATGGCTTGCCCATGCACGAAATTGGCTTCCATACCTCTTCATTCCCAAGGCATTAACTACCTCAACCAACTCTTGGAAGAATTAAATGATTGGGTGCATAAGTAAAAAATGGGTAGTTGGTGGTTTATGGGTTTTCTCATGAAATTTGGCTTAACACTATTGGATCAAGGATTTGAATAATTTCCCTCCCTATTCCTTATAAAAATCATGCCCCCATCTCTTTGTTGCATTACATAGCTAGTTGTGGGTATTTCATTAAAATCTATATTTACATGATGTATTAATTTACATTGTGCCTATCTAGCACAAAAACCATATGCACCGATTTTTAATTGCCGATACATAAAATGATAAATCAATGGCAGGGCCTTGGCCTTGAGCTCCTCACTGTGATTAAATAACGATATTTACATCATTTACAATTTTAATGCAATAGGGTCAAAATCGGGATATTACATTCCCCTCTCCCTTACATTAGCACATGCTCATCAAAATTGAACAAAAATGGATATGCCACTCTCATGGCATCCTCCAGCTCCCATGTAGCCTCATCGGGACCGTAGTGCTTCCATTGCACCTTTACCTGTCCGATGGATCGGTTTGGAACTCTCCCTCGGGTTCCACCTAGATCACATCCCAATTAATCACATGGTTAGGATCATGTACATATTTCTTAAGCAAAGAGGCATGAAAAACATTATGAGCTCTAGTGCTAGCAGGCAATGCAAGTCTATATGCAACTGGCCCTATTCTTTCAAGCACTTCAAATGGCCCACAATATCTAGGTGATAGCTTGGACTCACTCTAAGATACACATGATCCCGAACATTGAATTCCCTATGCACTCTTTATCTGCATAGCTTTTCTGCCTATCCTGGGCTGCTTTTAAATTATGTTTGATCTTTGCAACCTCTTGTTCCATTTCCTCAAGCAATTCCGGCCCAAGTACAATTTTGTTTACTGGATTATCCCAAGTCACTAGTGTCCTACACCTTCTGCCGTACAAAGCCTCATATGGACTTATTCCCAATGATGCTTGTTTCCCATTGTTATATGCAAACTCTACCAAGTGTAGATAATCCTCCCACTTGGATGGTTTGTCCATAACATACATGCGAAGCATGTCTTCAAGTACCTGATTTACTCTTTCTGTTTTCCCATCTATTTGAGGATGGTATGCGTTACTAAAGTTCAAATGTGTACCTAAATCTGCAAAGAGACCCTTCCAAAAATTGGAAGTGAACTTGGTATCCCTGTCAGAAATTATTGCCTTAGGCAATCCATGTAATCTGTAAATTTTCTTCATGATAATATTTGCAATGGCATCGGCTTTATGTGTGGACTTAACCGATTTAAAATGTGTTGTGTTTGTTAACTTGTCCACCACTACCAGGATGGAATCATGTTGTCTCACCGTCATTGGAAAACCTGTAATAAAATCCATGGAAATTACTTCTCACTTCCATTCCTTAATTGGTAATGGATGCAATAAACCTGCTAGGTGTTGGTGTTCAACCTTCACCTGCTAACATTTCATGCACCTAGAAATGTATTCAGCGATGTCCTTCTTCATTCCCGGCCAGAAATAATGTTTTCTCGTTGTAGCAATTGTTTTCTGATATCTTGGGTGACCGGAGTATAGAGCTTTATGGATTTCATCCATAACAATCCTCCTCAAATATGCCACATTTGGAATATAGGCTCTATTCTTATAAGTAAGAAGTTTGTCTTCTTCCAAATGGTATCCTTCATACTTCTTTTCAAGGTCTTGTTGCTGCAATTTGTCCTTTATCTGCACATACACTTCATCCTCAACCATGTGGTTAACAATCTGCTGCCTCAAATCTGGTTGGCAAGTATTAAGCGCTGCCACATGCATTTCATGTACTTTCCTGCTGAGTGCATCAGCCACCTTGTTTTCTTTCCCTTTTATGTGTTTGATTTCAAAATCAAATTCACACAAAAATTCCAACCATCTAGCTTGCCTAGCATTCAAATTTGGCTGATCAAATAAGTATTTCAGACCATAATGGTCTGTCCTTAGCTCAAATTTCCTGCCCATTAAGTAATGCCTCCACATCTTTAAAGCATATACGATGGATGCAAGTTTTAAATCATGAGTAGCATAGTTTTTCTCGTGCTCCTTCAACTTTCTCGACTCATAGCATACCACGTGGTTGTCTTGCATAAGAAATCCTCCAAGTCCTTGATTGCATGCATCGGCACACACCTGTTGGGCCTCAGAAATGTCCCATTTTAATCCACTTTACCTTTCACTATTCTTCACATCTCATCGTCCCATTAACCTTTCATCATACCATTTCCATACATATACTTGAGTTTCATCTTATTATTTTCCACTTTATTCATTTTAGTATTATAAGTGAATTTATGATTAAATATTGGAAAATAACATTTTTTTCACTAATATATCAAGTATGGATGAGCTTTGTAATGTGTAGGAATATGGAAGGATCAATTCAAAGAAAGACTCCTCGAATATCTCCACCATTTCATGGAGATAGTTATTCAAAGAATATTCCAAGGAGAAGATCATGGAGATTTGGTTGGCATATCTTATTTAGGATATATGAGAAACATGTGGAGAATTTGTGAGAGACATGTGGAGGATTTGAATGGATCATATTTTGTAATAATAGCAAATTAGTTGAGAGTGGTTGAGATAATAGTGGATCTATCATTATGAGATGGTTATCTCCTTCTCAAAGAAATTCATGTATAAAAGAAAGTGCTCTCTCTTCATTTGAGGAGATAGAGATTAGATCATAGATTAGGAGGATATTAGTATCAGATTGTAGAAGTTAGTCTTAACTTTGTAATATGGAGAAGGGGATTCTCAGCTTTTGTTCATAATCTAGTTTTGATGATTTGTCATTGATTTGTGTGATGTAAATTAAGATTTATTTATTGTTAATGTAAGCTCACATGTGTTGTTTGGTTGCTCTTCATATGTTGTATTTCCTTTATGCAATTTCCTGCTTTCTTAGTTAGTTTATTTTCATGCAATTTACTTTCAGTTGTGTGTTTCAGCTTAAGGGGGAATTAGATTAGCAATTAGCCATTAGCAGGGGGGTTAGACTAGATTAATTTCATTTCAGTCCTACATATATTTTGCATGTGCTTCGTAAGCCTACAAACCTCGGATTGACAAATTAAATTTTTGAGCGAATACTACAACGGAATTAAACTACAATATTTCAGCCTAACATTTTGGCGCCATTGCCGGAGAAGCACGATGGATTGAAGTGTAGATTTCAATTCCTACAAGTGTGGTAGTGTAGATTTCAATTCCTGCAAGTGTGGTAGTGTAAATTTCAATTCCTGTAAGTGTGTTTTTTGCAGTTGTGAAGAGTAATGTTTTTTTGTACAGAGTGTGTTTTTTTTTTTTTTTTTTTTTGGAGTGTTTTATTTTATTTTATTTTTCTTTTTTCATTTAGATTTGGGTGTTATAAGAATCCATTTTTCAAAATGATTTAACAATGAGTTTAAGCTTGGAACAACTCACTCAGATCCTTGCAAAAGTAGGGATCTTCTCTTCTCACAAAGATGAGATCTTGAAAGCAGCCGAGAGATTAATTACTCGTCCAGAAACAGATGAAGAATTAACATATGGAGAATCCTCCACATTAGATGATGAACAATTATGTGAGCAGGAGGTCGAGGAGGACAACAAGGAGTTGCAGCAAGATCTGAGTGAGGACAACTATGCCTATGAAAGCCCTATCGAACGATGGTTTCAAGCAAGTACCAGGTTAAGGCAATCTAGTTTTTCTTTTTTTCTAGTTAATTCACAGTCACAGCAACTACTTTCACACATCTCTGTTTATCCTCACTTTCTATTTGCAAAATTAAAACACAATATATTCTTATTACTGTTACGTGAATGGCTACACTGGATATTTAACTACACGTAACTGCTTTCTGAATTTTAATTAGCAAAGAGTAGGTAGGATTTTAGTTTCTATTTTTTTTGCTTTCACCTAGAATAAGTATGCTCTCCTCTGCGCTTCGTACGATCCGAGGATCAGAAAGTAGGATGTTTTCAGGAAAAAAATAAATTAATGTTTGCAAATATGCCTAATTGATTTATCCTTAATTTGCAAATTATTTATATCCATTTGCTAAAAAAAAAAATTCAATTTGTTTTACATTTTTTTTAGAAACAAATAAAAAATTTGCACGTCTATCTTTCGATCTGCAAATAAAAATAATAAAATATTAGGAGAAAAAAAAACTGGTTTGCAAATTTACATGCTGAAACTGTAAAAATTATGCTGAAACATCAGCTGCAACGACTGCAGCTGAACACAACTGTAACAACTGTAGCTAAAACAACACTCCAACAGTGTCATGCCTGCAAATTAACTCTACAATAATGCCTCATTCAAACCATTTCTGAAATTTTCTGTATTTGCGCACTCCATTTTCTGCAATTCCTTAAAAAGATCCTGTGATCTAAAGAACAACGTGCAACAACAATGAAAATAACAAATTAGATCTGCATGTTAAAGGCTTATTGTCTAGATTGGGCCAAGAAAAAAAATAATATTAAGAGCTGAAACTGTGGCTGAAACTGTCACATTTGAATTGAGTTTGTTTTATTCTTGTTTGCATAATATCGTCTTTAATTCCACGCTGAAACAATAACTCCAAAACAGTAGTCGAAGTAGTATCACGCCTGTAAGCTTCCCTTTGTTGGAGTCGCAGCTATCTCCTTGCCTTCGTGAAACGTAAAATACATGGTCTGCATTACCAGATTTCCTCACTTAGAATGTGCTATGCAAGCTTGGCAAGCATCTTGACCAAATGGTGACGCGCTCATCTTGTTGGTAGTTATGAAAAGATCTCAACTTGGAGAAATACACGCAACAAATAATTCAATCATTACTTTCCTGGGCTGGGTAGTTAGCCTCCAGTGCATGATCAAAATGACATTAACCAAAAACATGTGCCACATAAGAACACGTTGATTCGCATCTTGATTTGTGGGAAAATGGAAACGAAATGCAAAAATCCGAGACATGGGTTTTGTGCGCAACGGCCTCAATTACCTAACACGCGAGGAAATTGCCAAACAAAGCAACGGTTTGAGATATACGACCGGTTCTATAAACATGTAATTTCCAGATTTACAGTTACGGCCGTGTTTCACATTATCAAATTTGTTAGCAGATACAACTGTGTTTTAGCTGTTAAAGAAATATTATATGATTGTTTTCTTTGCACAATTCCTTGCTGGTTTAATATCTATTTTCCAGATCTCAACCCAATTGGTTTCTGTACATGTTGATGATTATGTTGTGAAAGAGATGATGATCGCAGAAGCAAGTGGACCGATCTTAACACCACATAAAGGAGGAAGGCGAGGCACATGACCCATTTTTGCACCAGCATGACTTTGTGGGAATCAAGCATTTGATAGAAGTGGCCAATGCAGAGCTATGTTCCAGGATATTTGATTTTAATCCATAAAAGTGCACAATGAACCAATTTTCTCACAGCGCAAAGAGTTTCTTGTGGTAAGAATGACTGCATGCACAACCATGAAAAATAAAAAGGATAACGCAGAACCGGGGACATGAGCAGATTGATATTTATTGGGCAAGTATACATGTTACGTTAACGCATGGTTTATGCAGGATCTAATGGGTGTTGCAGCTGCAGCTGGCTATTACGGCTATTTTTAAATTTTGGATGTTTGGTAAAGAACCAAGATAGTAATGTTGAATGCCCAGGAGCGCAGATCGGATAAATTGCTGAGTATTTTTGCCATTTTTATTTGTGTTGTAAAAATAAAACAAAAACAATAAAAATTATAAAACCATGAAAAGATTCAAAATTGCAAATGGACTTTTTTTACATTCCTGAAAACAATACAAATGCATAGTTTTTTATGCTTCACAATAATTTGTTTTCTTCAAGTCACTTTGACAGCAATCAACGGGAAAAATAACACACAAAAGCCAATGAGACTTTTTGTGTCATGATGTTTGCTATTACACAACAACACATTTGCAAAAACAACATTGTTGGGTCATGACTTCTTACTCGCATATTGATCATCCCTGTGTAGAAGTCTGTTACAGTTCGTTGTTATAGCTAGCTATTACAGCTACAGTAATCGACAACAAGTGCAGAACGGCAACATGTATAACACATTTTATTTCTTCCTGATATTTTTTTGCAGCTTGTGTACTTTTGTTTGCATGATATGTTTGAACTTCTCACAAGTTTCATGCAGGAATTTGTAATAAGTTTTTCCAGGTTCGAAGATGATCGCATTTTGTTGTTGAAGTGATTTTTCAAGAATCACAAAACTTTTTGAGAAACATGCTTTGATAAGACAGCTTGAAGGAGCTATTACTCACGAGAAACATCACGACGTTGCTGTTACACAGAAACCATTCATAAACCCATTTGCGTATGAATGTTTACCCACATATCTCCTTCAAAGCACATTAGTCATCCATGTGAAGTCCATTTTCCATTGCCTTATCTGTCATGATTTTACACAGGCCTATCTTTCTGAGTCGCATACATCCCTTTATCTTTTTTAGTTCATTTTTTTTTCCATTTCAGTTTGCCTTCTGAATAAGAACATCCAGTTCCCTCTCCGTAATTAAATTCCCTTGCCATAAGCATTGTTGCTACTGAGATCTTTCCTATAGTCCTACCAATCTTTTTGTAAAAGCTCGCGTTGACTGATGTGGGATTCCTTAAGGCCTACCTTTCAACAAGTCTTGCCCCATCGACCTCAACACCTTATCTAAGATATAGACTAGAGTTCCTTTTTTAGTACCTGGAGGCTTGCATGCCTTAATGGCAAGTTCTCTCGATGACAATCATGGGAATACATCAATGTCCCTTGATCATCATATCTTGCAAGAGGCTCGACATCAGCACCTCTATTCGCACTTTGCAAGATGTACTTAGGTATCTTGGCACTCATTGACATCAATGGTGATTTTTCCTTGCATTAGTTAACGACATTCATCAATGGCCGATAATCCAATGACTTCTTTTCATGCTCGACATCGACACATTTATTCGCATGACTAGAATTGTACCATCAGTTTTTGTAGTGGGTGAAGACTATACACTTTTTCATGACTCCCTCAGTAGTTACAGCAGCATTACTTCAGCTATATGAGACTACCACAATTCTGATTCTTTCACTGCCCATGATCCAGTCACAACAGTCACATTCTCCATGATTCAACAGCAACATATACAGTTACATTTTTATGATCCTGCAGCAGTGACAATAGTCACAGCCACAGTAGTAGTCACATTCTCCATGATTCAGCAGTAGCAGTTCCGATTCCTTCGCTGTCCGTGATCCAATTACAACCGCAGCAGCATCTACAGTTACAGTTTCATGATCCTGCAGCAGTGACATCTTCCATGATCCAGCAGCAGTAGATACATTCCTATTGCCTTGTTCATCTACTCTTTGGGTAAGTGGAGGTATGTTGTTTTCTGAATTTTAATCATGCAATTCCTTACATGCTAGCAATGAATAAATTGGAAAACTCCCTCACCACGCTCCATTTTATTTTTCACTTTCGTAACCCATGCTGAGTTGCACGAGGACATGCAACGAGTTCAGTTGGGGAGGATGAAGATAGAGGTTGATGTACACTATAGAATCTCAAATACAACCATATTTTTAGAGGACAAGAAATCTTTGTGACAGTTTATTCATTTTCTCATGCATATTGCTCCTTATATAAAATGCAGAATTTGAATTGAGTATATCTCACAAACCATACATTGGATCCTCACGATTTTTGGACAGGGAATGGATAATATTATGATGAACAAAATTGGCAAGTTTCAGCTCAATCCAATGCACGGATGTCGAAAAAACAACCATCATCACCTTCAGCCAATTTGCATTTTTCTCGAAATTCGTGATGTGGGTTTTTCTGATTTTTGGTGTGGAGATGCATTGTACTAGTAAAAACCTGCCTGCAAAATTTTAGCCAAACCCAATTTGTAGTTTGGGAGATATTATCTTGGGAAGTTTTCTGCAACACCAGCTGTGCCTGTGCCAAATTTTCCATCATCACCTATAGCCAATTTGCATTTTTCTCGAAATCCGTGATGCGGGTTTTTCTGATTTTTGGTGTGGAGATGCATTGTACTAGTAAAAACTTTCCTGCAAAATTTCAGCCAAACCCAGTTTGTAGTTTGGGAGATATTATCTCGGGAAGTTTTCTGCAACACCAGTTGTGACTGTGCCAAATTTTCCATCATCACCTACAGCCAATTTGAATTTTTCTCGAAATCCGTGATGTGGGTTTTTTCTGAAATTTGGTGTGGAGATGCATTGGACTTATAGAAACTTGCTTGCCAAATTTCAGCCCAACCCAGATCGTATTTTGTGAGATATTAGCTCATGAAGTTTGTTGCACAACAACTGATACTCCACCAAATTTGCCCACTTTCGCAGCTGTTACTCCAGTAGCTGTTACTCCGCAGCTGTTACTCCGCCAAACCTTCCATTTCGCAGCTCATACTCCTCCAAGCCTTCCATTTCGTAGTTGATACTCCTCCAAGCCTTCCATTTCGCAGCTGATACTCCTCCAAACCTTCCATTTTGTAGCTGATACTCCTCCAAACCTTCCATTTCATAGCTGATACTCTTCCAAACCTTCCATTTCACAGCTGCAATTCCGAACTATGTTCATTATCATCATTTCGCTACCATCATTCCACTCATTTACCATTCACCAACATTTATTTTTCGACAACTCCTCTGTTGCACTTTCCTTCATACACATTGACACACATATTGGCATGATTCATAAAGAAAAGACTTTCTTATGCACAGTGACACTTGCTTATACATAGTTGATGATTCATTATTTCTAGTGAGTGTATGGTTTAATTATTGCAGCAAGGAAATAGATAACGGAATGAATGTTGTTTACACAAGAACCAACATTTCTTGCATTCAAAAGAAAATATCAGATGTTACTCCATTCCTTGCATTCATAAGAAAATGACAACTGTTACTCATACATTTCGCATCATGAAATAAATGTTGTTAACACAAGAACCAACATTCTTTATGGCTGTTACACAAGAACCAACCATAAGAAAATTCCAGCTGTTACTCATGTGATGCACATCCTGGAAACATTTAAAAGACATCAACAAGCAAAGCCAAAGTTCAGATGCCAAAAGTTCTTAAGCAGATCCATGCAAGGTTGCATGAGGACATGCAACAGGTTCAGTTGGGGAGTATGTTGGGCCTCAAAAATGTCCCATTTTAATCCACTTTACCTTTCACTATTCTTCACATTTCATCGTCCCATTAACCTTTTATCATACCATTTCCATACATATACTTGAGTTTCATCTTATTATTTTCCACTTTATTCATTTTAGTATTATAAGTGAATTTATGATTAAATATTGGAAAATAACATGTTTTTCACTAATATCTCAAGTATGGATGAGCTTTGTAATGTGTAGGAATATGGAAGGATCAATTCAAAGAAAGACTCCTCGAATATCTCCACCATTTCATGGAGATAGTTATTCAAAGAATATTCCAAGGAGAAGATCATGGATATTTGGTTGGCATATCTTATTTAGGATATATGAGAAACATGTGGAGAATTTGTGAGAGACATGTGGAGGATTTGAATGGATCATATTTTGTAATAATAGCAAATTAGTTGAGAGTGGTTGAGAGAATAGTGGATCTATCATTATGAGATGGTTATCTCCTTCTCAAAGAAAGTCATGTATAAAAGAGAGTGCTCTCTCTTCATTTGAGGAGATAGAGATTAGATCATAGATTAGGAGGAGATTAGTCTCAGATTGTAGAAGTTAGTCTTAACTTTGTAATATGGAGAAGGGGATTCTCAGCTTTTGTTCATAATCTAGTTTTGATGATTTGTCATTGATTTGTGTGATGTAAATTAAGATTTTTTTATTGTTAATGTGAGCTCACATGTGTTGTTTGGTTGCTCTTCATATGTTGTATTTCCTTTATGCAATTTCCTACTTTCTTAGTTAGTTTATTTTCATGCAATTTACTTTTAGTTGTGTGTTTCAGCTTAAGGGGGAATTAGATTAGCAATTAGCCATTAGCAGGGGGGGTTAGACTAGATTAATTTCACTTCAGTCCTGCATATATTTTGCATGTGCTTCGTAAGCCTACGAACCTTGGATTGACAAATTAAATGTTTGGGCGAATACGACAACGGAATCAAACGACAATATTTCAGCCTAACAACACCACAAAGTCTTTTTCTGGGTCTGCAATTTTTAAAATTGGTGCACTCATAAGAAGATTCTTCAACCGTTGGAAACTTTCCTCACATCTTGGTGACCATTCAAACTTTATCCCCTTCTTTTGAAAAGAAGTGATCGGGTTTGCAACCTTGGAGAATCCTTCAATAAACCTCCTGTAGTAACCAGCAAGGCCCATAAAAGATCTCACGTTGGTCACATTTCTTGGAGTTGGCCAATTCATAATGGCTTCAATCTTCTCAGGGTCCATAGATATTCCTTCATCTGAGATAATGCGACCCAAATAATGAATTGTATATTTATAGAAGTCACATTTGCTTAAGTTTGCATACAGCTTATGCTCCCTTAGCAATTGCAATGTCATTCTCAAATGTTCTTCATGCTCTTCTTCATTCTTAGAATAGATGAGAATGTCGTCTAGAAAAACAAGAACAAACTTGTCCAAATACTTGCTAAGACACTATTCATGAGACACATGAATGTAGCTGGTGCATTTGTGAGACCAAATGGTACCACCACAAACTCGTAGTTCCCATACCTTGTTCTAAACGTTGTCTTATGAATATATTTCTCTTTGATCCTTACCTGATGGTAACCAGACCTCAAGTCAATCTTTGAAAATACCTTTGATCCTCTCATTTGATAAAACAGGTCATCAATTCGGGGCAATGGGTATTTATTCTTCACAGTAACTTTGTTCAATTGCCTATAGTCAATACATAACCTGAGTGTTCCATCTTTCTTTTTCACAAATAGAACAGGTTCTCCCCACAGGGACACACTTGGCCTGATATATTTCTTTTCCAACAACTCTTGTAATTGCATTTTCAATTCTAGCAATTCCAGTGTACTCATCCTGTAGGGTGTCTTAGACACTAGTGCAGCTCTTGGCACAAGTTCAATTGTCACTAGTACATGTGGACATTTTTCCCACGGAATATCGTTGCTATTGCCACACTTTTCCGTTGCTATAGTGACAAACATGACTCTTTGTTTTCATGGCACTAATTTCGTCGCTGTAGCAACACTTTCGAACATTCGTGGCTATAGCGACGGATGTTTATATTTAAAAAAAAATGAAGCGATCTACGTCTCTCTAGCCATGAACGTTCGTGGCTATAGCACCGAAAATGTGTGGCTATAGCACCGAAAGTGTGGCTATAGTGACGACTGTTCATATTTAAAAGAAATAAGTAAAGCGATCTCCATCTCTCTAGCAACGAACGTTCATGGCTATAGCACCGAAAGTGTGTGGCTATAGAACCAAAAGTTCGTGGCTATAGCGACGACTATTTATATTTAAAAGAAATAAGTAAAGCGATCTCCGTCTCTTTAGCAACAAACGTTCCTGGCTATAGCACCGAAAATTTGTGGCTATAGAGACGGATTCACATATTTAAAATAAATATGTCTGTCGCTATAGAAAAGACAAGCCCCGACAAGTTTTGACGAACTTGCTATACTAGCGACGAAAATTTCCGTCGCTAATATAGCAAGTTCATAGAAACTTGTCGGGGCTTGTCGTTTCTATAGCGACAGACATGTCTATTTTTTTTTAAATAATAAATAAATTTGGAGGTGATTGCATACAACAACAGAAGTCAATTATCTGTTATCCACACCCCATCATTTTAAAGATCTACAGAACACTCGTGCTGTAAGGTAAGAAAGGTGTAGCAAACCTCAAGGTCACTACAGCACAAAGCATAAATACTATATGATGATTATCATAGTCACACAACTCGGACCTGGAAACAGCTTGGCGATGCAGCAAATCCCAGTTGATTAAAAAATCACGGCACATAAACTCATCAAATCTGGGCAGCATTCGAATATTGAAACATTTAGCAAAATTTGGCAATAACATGCTAAGTTTGACCAAAATGAGGTGAATGTTGACCAAAGTCAAATCAACTTACCAAGTTGGCCTCACTTAGTACTTGTAGGCAAGTCCTTTTCCAAATTATATTTCTCGATAGTTATCCCAAAGACCAATGCACTATGTAAAGATAAAAGATGTGAAATAGATTCTTTGTTTTCATGACTTGAACATGTACCCATAAAATATTATGAGACTTGAAGACTCAGTCTTCGCAGAACCTAGATGAATAATTAGACTACTCCCACTATATGGTAATGGTCAACTCCATATACAATGATCAAACAATAGAATGCACCATGTTTTGATTGAACAATGGTGATTCCTTAATCTGAAGATCTCTAGGCACAAAGTGATTGTTTATTTAATACAGAGAATATATCTGCCATATTAAGAAATGCATAACTATATAAAGAGATAATCATTACAATAAAATGAAGGATGTATAAATATTGTAATAGAACCTCTTAGTTAAAACTTAATACCTATGACTCAGTCGCATCCTTTATAATAGTACAATGGTTGTTATTATTTGTTAATTAATATATTGACTTAGGACTACATAGATACATCACATGTCTTCCGCTCTTGAGTTGTGACAAGCTAGAAGCATAATTTGAAAAGGCTTATGTCCTCTTGAATCATATATGACATTCTTTATGTAATAAAGGTTGTCATCTTACAGATACTTTTCAAATTATCCACAATTGGAGAAAGTTCCTCTCACCAAGGATAGAGTGCCATACATTTGAAATTGATCAGGAAGACAAATTCTTGAAGTTGCTTTTATTGACCACAATGTGCACTCAAGTCTCCTATGATGCCACTGGTATTAATGGCACTCTTCCATACACTTTTTGACATACTAAAAAGTGAAATTCCAACATTTCTTCTGTCAAAATCACCAAGGATTGATTGAAAGGTACATTTTTATTAAGGTCATGACAAGAGGAGTTCAATCAAATTCAACAATCAGGCATCAACACCACCAACATCAAGGTACATAGAGAGGTTGATGTGCTTGATTAAATTCCAATCCCTTACCCTCATACATGATAGAATCTAGTGGAAAAGGTTGCAATCATGAAATCCTGAAACTGTTAAGGCTGCTGAATTTTGAATGGGATCTAAAATTCTACTTTTTGCATATGAAGTCCGATGAGGTTGGAACCACTCTCAAACATCCTAAAACAATTAATGGTCATGTTAAATTTTTAAGTAAAACATGTCTGATGCTACAAACATCAACAACCCTTTCCCAACAACTCAGTCAAACTAGTTGGTTAAAAGTCCAAGCCACCAATTTTTAAAACACTGATCCTACCTGCTCTGCCTTCTTCTTTTGAAATTAATGGCTTTGAGAATGGGAAGTGCCTCAGATACTATTTCAATATTGGAGAAGATGTTTCTGATAATTATAAGGATAATTCCAATTAGCTAAACTCAGCAGTGACCTATTCAAGTTGACCACAAGCGATTTATGGAGGTCAGACTAACAAAAATCTTCCACTTCATCTTCCATGGGCATTATATTCAAAATTAAGTTGTCCACCAAACTCTTACACTTCATATCTTTATCTGGAAATGTGTGATCAATTTGTTAGGGGTTTCTCAACTTTTGACTTCTCCATGACAAAAAATATCATTTTCTTGGAAAATCCATACCTTCATATTTGCTGAATATGGCAAATTAAGAACTGCAATCCTTGTTGTGGCAGTAGCCACAAAAGCTGAGCTTGATTGGCTTGAACCATTTAAAGTTACAGGTTGACCATTTAATAAGTCCTCAGTTTCTTTCCCTTCCTGAAAGCACATAACAATAACTTCAACTGGACCAAGATCTCTAGAAAAATAATACCATGTAAAACTTCATTTGTTCAAGTAACAATCCAAAGAAAACAATACCTTTAATATATGCCTCCTTTCAACTTGACTCTGAGAAATATTTCCATGCAATTGAGTGCCATTGTTTGCAAGTGCTAAGGCCCAACCCACCTCCCAAGAACTTTGTTCATATGTGCCTCCATGAGCTTCCAACAATGATTTTAAAGTAGTTGCAGCTTCTGGAACATCCACTTGTTCAACATACCTCATCAAATGAGAAAAAGAAACCTGGATTATATGTGTAGAAGCCAACAAGAGGTTTTGACAAAAACATAACTACCATAAAAGTTGAACACCTGCTACATATATGAACAAAAATATAAATCAACGATGAGCAATATACATCTACCACCTGATCTAATCTCACTCCAATGTAATGTTTCCAAATTGGACATCAGAAATACTACTCAACCACTTCGGGAAAGAAAAATAAAACTTTTGGACGATGGAAGAGAGGATATCTTGATCAAATGACCATGCTGAAGAGTAATATGCCCAAAGATGTCTCTCTCAACTTTGGCTGCACAGACATTACATACCTGCAGAATGAATCAATTGTTGGTTAAGAGCTGTTATTAGTAATTGATCATTGAGAAACATAGGAAAGAACACCAAAACATGAGTCCTTTTTTGGCTCACGGGTGATTAATAGCGATCATACTTATTGCACATATCGAATGCAAAACATTCTTCTTATTGCAAAAAACAGAATGAGAATTTGCTGGTGAACCAGATGTAAATTACCTTGAATTGTGACATACCCATAATGGATGAAAAGAATAAATAAATACTCAGGCTCAACAGCGTGGTTCTAACATAAATCACATAACTAGTGTATATTTAACAGTGCTAAAAGAAATGTATGGCTGGCAAGAACAACAAGATTTTGAACTGTTACTTGGTTTGCCTAAAACGATTTTAATAAAAGTTACTTTGGTCTCTGCCAACTTTGCTTTTGTTGTTGCGGGGTGGGGCACACAAATCCATTATGGAGACTTGTTTGGATCATGCTAAATGTAGATGATTGATTGCTCGACCTTTTTAACATTTATGTGCCAAATGTTGATGAGGAAAGGGATACCTTTTGGAATTGGGTGTTTAATGAGTTGCCAAAATCTCTTTGGATGGTCTATGGTAACTTCAGTATGATTGTAACTCAAGATGACAAAGAAGGTATGCCACCTATCAGAATTCCCCAAAGGAAATAGGTAGCTTAGAATGGCCTGAAGGCTAGGTTCCACCTTTATGGCCCTAACAAATTCATGATAAATGAGTCAACTAAGTTGTGGTTCACTTGGTCAAACTTCCAAAGAGGCAATGAAAGAGTTCTTGAAAGACTGGATAAGGCCATGGTCTTGGAGCATAATATCGCCTTCTTTCAGTGCAACAGAGGACGGCCTATTTAGGTTTTGGGAGAGATGATTCTCTTTGACCATCATGATCAGCCTATCATCTTCTCAATCTATTAAAGGACAAAATAATGAGGATTCACAAGACTTGCTTCTTGCTTAATGCCTTAAATGTTCAACACCTTTGTTGTTTGAATTCTATGAAAATATTTTGGAATCTTATTCCTAGGACAAGAGGCGAGGCGAGGATGGCTAGATAGTTTGGTAAGAGGATGGAATTAATTGTGTGGTTACCTTCTTGTGTGGATTTGGGAGACAAAATTGCAGCTGTCTAGAAAAAATGCCACAAGGCAAAGGATGAACTTGAATAGCTTAGACAAACGTTTCATTTTAGCCTGTTTGATGAGGAACTTCAAGTTTGTGCATGGCAAGGTCTGCCATGTTTTGAACATGGTCAAAGTTTATGGAGCTAGAGGGGCCCAACTTCATGCTAGAGTCTGAACCACCTGGGAAGTGGCGCAGACTTGAGAAATTGGACAGAAGACACCACAGAACCTTGGTTTGAATAAGAAAGAAAACTGCAATATACAATGGTCACTTGAAGAAGAAAACAGACAAAAAAACAGTGGATGTCTAAACACTACTCATCCTCCTTATGTTTGTGAAGGGTATGAAGGGAACAGAGAAGTTTCCCATTCATCTATGGCCATCAGTTCAACTCAATATAGTAATACTAGGAATGAATATGCTACCCCAAAGTTTGCTCGTGCTCATCTGCATAATGGACAAATGGAAGTGACCTCTAGAAGTCAAACTATGCATCAGTACCTTGCTCATGCAGAGCCACATAGGTTGGGCCAATTTCATCCTGCAGAGAACTATCAATTTGGTTCAACAATCAGGAGGCCAACACTTGACTACTGTAGAAACCCATCTTCAGACTATGTGCTATGAGGGTAGAATATTTGTTTTGGTTGTTTTTGTTTATTATGGTATCATTTGTAAACACCATATGTCCAGACTGATCTGAAAGTCATGTTTTTGGTGAAGAACTGGATATTAATGGATGCTCTCGGAGCTGTATGAGTGAGTGTGTATATATACCTGTGCATGTGAAAATACCTCAAAAGTCAAAACTATCATAGAATTTGGGTTCTGTAATAGCATATTGCATACCTCAGTTGATAAACTGTGTTTATGGATTTAGTTGTATTTAGAGAACTCACAGTAGCTTCCGATGCTATCACAAGAAGGGGACTCCAGGAGTGAGTGCTCTTAATCGTATACTTCATTCTGATTGCATGCATTCATCCCATGGGCCATATATTTTTTCTATTGGTCTATCTACCAGTTTCTATGTGAAGGTTGTGCAAATTAGTTCTTATTATACAGATACTTGAATGGTGGAATGCTCTAACATTAACCAAAGGGATTTTGATTCATTGGTTAGGACAATGGAGTATTAAGCCATCCATCAGGGTTCCAATATCACTATCATCTGCCCAACTTGAAAGCCATGACAGAAAAGGGATAAGGTTGGGTGTAAGTCAGGTGCAGGGGGGACCCCGGAGGAAAACAAAAGTTATACTACTCGTGGGTTTTGGGAGAGTTGTCTAACAATCAATCAGAAGCATTGGTCCTATGTCAAGGGCTAACACAAGCTAGTCAAAGAAATATAAGGGGTTTGGGAAAGTTGTCTAACAATCGACCAGAAGCATTGGCACCATGGAAAGGGCTAACACAAGCTAGTCAGAGAAATATATGGCTTATAACTATTGTGGGAGACTCAATGATAATAATCCAGTACCTAGCTCATAGGAAGGTTCCAAATGATGGACCGTTAAGTAAACTGATGTGGAGAGTATTGAAACTAATCTCAGACTTTGAATATGTTAAAGTCGTTCATGTCCTTAGAAAACTCAACACTCAAGTTGACAGAAAGGCAAATTTGGCTTGCAATCTTGGCCAAGGCATTCTCATGATACGTGGGGAAGAGGTTGGATATAGTACCATTACCTAAAATTTTAATCATTGAACACCATGCAAACAAGCATTATAGGTAATATGATGGTTGATCACCCTACAATTAATAGGGTTAACACTTCAATGAAAGGATTTTAAGTGCACTGACAGGAAATCAAGAAATGCTCTCCATGCAGTGGTGAACAAGCATGCATTTGAAGGCTTGTATTGAGATGAGATCTTTAGATTTATTTCTCAGTACATGCATTTTCTCAAAGAGAAGTAAGGTTTGTGGGAATAGGCAAGAACAACTTAGCAATCTAGAGAATTCAAATGGCATAGAGATCAGACTTTCGGTGCAGATTGAAATCTTTCAGAGGCAACTAGTTTGTGTGAATCACTAGTTCTGTTGGTTGAAGTTGAGGGACACAGAAATTAAGAAAGGAGATCTGAGTCAAGTAGAATCTGCTGTCAATCTGAGGTCTTGTAAGGCATTTTTATTGATTTGTGCATCATATTGCATTGAAGTGTTGTGTCATTATCTTGAGGAAGTTTGTCAAGAACTCGAAAGCTGTTCAAAGTTCAATTTTCCCTAGTCCCGGTGGTTGAAGTTGAGGGCTACAGAAGCTAATGAATGAGACCTGAATCAATCTGTTGTAAAACTAAAGTATGGTAAGGCTCTTTTCATACTTTGTTATCTCATTGAAGTGTTGTTTCATTACCTGGAAGAAGTCTGCCAAGAACTCGAAATTCAAAAATGGAATTATCATGGAAAAATGACCCTAAATAGAATCAAAAGAGTGGACTTAAATGATGAAAGGCAATCAACAGCCAACCTAGTACCTTCTTGAATTCAGGACCCAGCTCAATGGAGGGATTTGCAGGGTTGACTCTAGCAGGATTTCGGATGATGAAACCTTCCTCCACAGTGTAAAGATCCAACTGCAGAAACAGAATTGAGAATGTTTACAACTCTCGTAAGGATGATAAAAGAATTAAGTGCTTTCAACTAAAAAATAAGAGGTTTCCACTCAACCTGCACAAGTAGTAGATATGAATCCGCCTTCACTGGGAGAAAACGTGATCTTGGGACATTGACACCAATTGCACGATAAAAAAAATAGGGATCAGACAACAGTTGATGTCAGCTAAGCTTGCACAACATTGGTGAATAAAAAATTAAAATTACTTAATCTATGATAGAATAATTAACTGCAATACATACCCTTATAGCAGCACCTGCAGCCGCTTCAAGCTGAAGCACCTTTACCCCATCCACCTCCTGTAAAATGAGAAAGAAGTCTGTGAATGAAAACACAATTTTCCTAGGCCCTGAAGCACAAGCACACAGTTGCATTCATTTTTCAAAGAGAACCACTACTTATTTGGGAATGTGGAAGAGAATGTGTATTGCCTTTGGATTTGGAATTATCTCCATTTTAAGAGCACCAAACTCCACAAGCCTATTAATGGCCTTCAAGTTCACCCACCTACATGGTTACAGACACCTTTTGCATAAGACATCCTCAAATCACCTAGAAATGTAATGAATACCAAATATGCAGCACATTTCACTCACAAATTATTGGTATTGAAGATTTTGAATTTCTCAATTGACTTAACTCACCAACCTGAATCATAAACCAATCGCAAACCAATTAAGCACTGGAATCAGTTCAATGTCCTATAAAAAAGTGCATAAATTAAGCACTCACTATTTTAAGTAAATCCACAAGTTTCCTGAAATCTGCAAATATGCATTTTGTCAAAAATCAACTAAAAAACCCAAGATTAACTTACATGCTCCTCGGGAACCTGTGCAATCTCCAGAAGCTGAAAAATGAAAAACAAACCATGAAAAATGAAACAGAAAAACTCTTTCTCCTTAAACTACCTAGTTTATGGAACCATTGCCTATTAGAAATAAATGTCACGACTCACAATATTGCAATCAAAACTATGTCTAAGGTATTCTATATTACATCTAAAATGAAAATGAAACAGTAAATTCCATAACAAAGATGGTCACCACAGACCTTAAAAATCAACATCATTCATCAGCTCTATGATTGAACTCGATTTTCCATCTTGATTCAAAGAGACCTCTATCTATCTATGTATGTATATAGATCAGGTGGGTTTGAAATATAAACTCACACAGAGACAAACATATATTAATATAGATAGATATATAGAGTTTACCTTCTTCTGCACTTGGAGTAGCTTCAAACTGAGACTGATCAAACCCAAGGCGCTCAAGCACACCAGTCCCTCTTCCTCCTCCTCGACTAGGGTTCTCAATCACACCTGGCCCCTCCTCCTCTTTTTCACTCGCAACTTCTGAATTTCTAAAAATCTTTTTGAATGCCTCTGTAGTAAGTACATAAGGCTTCATGTCAAATTCTCATTGAGTAAGTCAAGTCAATGCCTATTTCTAAATTTCTAAATTAAGGTATATATCTTTAAAAAACATAAAAAAATAATGTTTTGAAAAGGAAAGAAAAAATATTACTATAGCATATTCAGAATCTGATATAAAACCTCCCCTTTAAGAAAACAACATGTTATAATAAATGACATCCCAAAATCCGTATTTTTTACTTGTCTTCTCTTGGCTTCTAAAACTCTTCAAATGTTGAAATAGCCATATTGCATGAACCAATAAATAAATTATGGCAACCAGAGTTGAATATATTTAATTTACTTACACTAAATCCTTTTAAGACTTCTGCTCTGATGTCAAGAAAGAACTGAGATAGAGCATATTTCACAGTAGTTATATTTAATTTACATACACTAAATCCTTTTAAGACTTCTTCTCTAATGTCAAGAAAGAATTGAGACAGAGCATACTTCACAGTTGTTAAAGTTTTCAGCTGTACTAAGAGAGAGAATTTTGAAATATTTTTCCCGACTGGTCATCTGAGACAAGAAAAGACCATAAATGAACAGAATTCAATCCAACTGATCATATTTTGGTATGGGAAATCAAAATATACATCAACAGGTAGCTTGAATGTATATCTTGGGGCCACCTCAAACAGCATGCTAGAGCATATAAAACTAATTAAAAGAGGGCATGTTTAACTAAACTAATTTATATATTCTGTGATTTTTCTTTGCCCTGGCCATTAAACCTCACTGTCTCAGGAAAATACACTTCTTATGTGCTAGAATGACAATTTCATCCACTTGAAAGACAACTTAAAATTAGATCGGTAACTGTTTTAAGTTCTTGTTTGAAAAGGGTAACCTCACAGGCAATTCAATTGTAGATAATATGTGAAGAAAGCTCTTGTTTGAATAAAGGATAGCCTCACAGGCTATTCAACTGTCGATAAGACTCTGGGAGAATTCTTGTTTGAACAAAAGATAGCCTCAAAGGCTATTCAATTATAGGTAAGATTCGAAGAGGCCTCTCGTGGAAATGATGTTTAGGTTTCTGGAAAGAGACTCGCAACCTATATAAGAATCCTAAAGGAATAATTTTGTGTGTGCATATGCACATGCATATGTAGTATTTTATTTTAATTAACCTCCATTGAAAGATAGTTTGAAGTGGCCTAAGTCCAAATATTTTTTTTTTGAATGTACTTCCTTAATACTGAAATAAAAGCAACTGACCTGACGAGGTGAGGCACTACAAGTTGTCCACTTCAGCAGGCAAAACAACCCTTAAGGGGAAAACCAATGAAAATAAGCACTTTTATTTAGCTAAGTTTCTGCGACAAGGGTACTCTTTAGTCAAAATTACCCAGGTCTTGCACCCAATTGCATTTAACCATGGTCAGTTGTTGAACAAGTTGCCGTCTTCACTACTGAACCACCACCCCATTGCCAAGTGCAGATAATTTCAAAAAGCATTTGCTGAGAAATTCAAATTACTCTTAACAGAACCGAGAGTGGTAAAGAAAATTTTTATGTCTTTGTAACCCTCTGCCTGCATGTCAATATTCCAAGGCATTCACACAAATTGGAATCAACGTTCAGATAGGATTAACAGAATACACAACCCAGATTCAGTATGAGAACAAAATTGCACAGATTCACCCCCCACCTCGCCATCATGAAGGTAGGGGTTGTGGGGTGAAGTTGTGCAACTTTGCATAGATTCACCCCCACCACAATTGAAGAAACTTGAGATGCCCCAATTTAAGGAATCAGCATACCCCTATTTGGCAGGATATGTGTGATTGTATGATTTACCTTCATTTGTGGATTGATGAAATATATGATAAAAATTAAAACCATACTACAACGAATGAGAAAATAGAGGGGGGTCGTACTCTGTCACTTTTAAGAGGCAATGCAAATTTCCTAGTCTTGGGTTTCAGTCTCGGTAGAACCACCGTTCCTTCACCAGATTTCTCTTGATTTGTTGCTTCCTCTTATCCCACAAGAGACTCCGCAACTCCTGCTGCTACAACACGCGTCCTTATTCTGCCCCCTGCTACATAGTACACGCGTACACTCCCCCATGTCCTCACACTCTTGCAAAACAAGAGTTGTTTCATGCACCTTGACAGACCAGTAAATGCATTGAAATCGATGTTGCCTGAGATGATGGGCTGCTGAATTGCTGATGACGGTGATGATGATAAGGATGATGATTTGGAGAAATTACTCAAAGTGTTACGGTGACCTATTGCTGCTACTCCTACATTTACTAGAGATGTGGTTGCAGTTATTATACTAATTCTAAGAGCTTGTAGAGAATAACTCTATCGGTAGAGGTATGTCATGCGCCTTACAAATTCACTCTGAAAACACCCTCTGAGATGTATTCAGGTGAGGCCAGCTATGGCGGAAACCAGCCAGAGAGAGCAATAACTTGAAACAAATTAATGGAAGGAAAAATACCGAGTTACAAAACTAACTAAAAAGACTCCAGTGAAATCATACCAATTATAGATTTGGACCCAATTACATGGCCTTCTCACCAAACAAGAAAAAGGGCAATAGAGATATTGATCCAACCAACCCCAACATTAGCAACACCCCGAATAATTCCTATTTCATCAAAAACAGCAAAAGTGGGGAATACAAGTCTTCCACTCACATTTGTAACCATAGATTTCCCTATAAATCTCTCATGTTTAAGCCGTGTTCGAGCAAAGCAAGGAGATGAAAGATAAGCGGTTGGGCATGTGACCGATAACTGAAACTTGGGTGAATTTGGTACTTGTGGGGATTAATGGAGACATACCCAACTGCGTGAGGTTGACAGAGGCGATTATTTTCGTTGATTGGTGTCTCAGTCCAGAGGTTCAAGATAGTCGAAACAGAGAAAAATTCTCTTACCTGAGGGTTGATTTCAACTAACCTCTAAAAAATTGTCATCACTAGAAAAATATTCAATGTCATCACAATCGATCATGGTTTTGCCGATTTCGAACCCTTGACCTGAAGTTTGACAGTGAGCTTTAGCAGCAGGGATCTGGTCATCATTCGCAGGGGATCCTTGTCTTAGTCTCTTGAGTTTCAGAAGTGGCTCTTCGTTGCAGCAATGCAGCTCTTCATCATCTTTATGTGGGAAAACCTTAGGTCCCGGGCTCAACCCCTGCCATTCAAAACCCCAAGGTTCGGGTTTCGATTCCGGTATGTCAATGATATCTGGGTGGAGTTTGATATGATGATCTTGGTTAGAAGTGGAGGCTGGGTTTTCATGTCTTCATCATTTTCGAAGCCAAGGGAAAATGATGGGCACTGCAATTCGAGATCGAGGCCAAGGGAAAATGTAGGCGCTTCAAAATCAACCATTAGAACTCGTGGATTGGAAAAATGCAGTGCACAAATTAATTCAACTTTTCTTCAAACATAGTTTGAATTTAACTAGATTGGCGCCAAACACTCTACCTCTCTGCTTTCTACATATGCACCTGGAGCTTCTCATTCGGCCATGGATGAATACCCAACAAATTGCATATATCGAATATAACTCCATGCTTATTAATTTTTTACATTTTCACTCTATTGTCCTAGCTGATTGGTTATGTTGTAATTTGGGTGCTTTTATCATGAGGAAACTTTGGTTATCAATCTTGCGGATTTATCTTCAACGTTAAGATGAGGTTTATGGCCGTGTCGACCATTCAAAAGTTATGATGGTTGGTCTTATAGAATTTTCAAATTCTGGGCAAATAAATTGGTGGTAATCATCAAAGTGCATATGGTAAAGAAGTGAGTGGTAATTATCGATTTACAGGACCGTGGGGTAATGGGTTGTGAATATCAAAATATGTTTTGATAGAAGAAAACATATAAATATTAAGTTTCATATTGCTTACTTACATGCTTCATGTTACTTACATAATAATAAGATTAATGGGTTAGAGACAAGACCTTAACATATAAAGATATCATTTAAGATTTGATATAAGTGTATTTTTATTCTCAATGCAAAGGAGCGAGTTGCAAAGAATGATAGGAATCAAATCGATGTGTGGGATCATTATGGTTTCATTGTAAATGTGATTGACCTCGAACTCACTAGGATAACTAAAAAGCTACATGATGATTACATATTTATATAAAATTTATTGTCTAAATTTCACACACCTTGTCTTCCAAGTGCCACGATTTGCCCAAATGCAACAACCTTGTCAAAAGATGATTAGGGAACCCATGAATGGGGACATTACACTATGCCAAGGGGACATGGTTATACATTGAAAGTATTTTAACACCATTTCTTTCACAAAAATTCGATTACAATAAATTGAATTATATTCCATAAAGAATTGCAGTTGTTTCTAAACATTCAAGTGTATCCTAAGAGGGACAACTCATCAAGGATGTTTGGGATGCAATCCCCAGTAATGGCACCAAAATGTTATAACTTGAAAACATCTTTGAACCAAATAACTCAAGGGTGTCTAGATAACTATCAAGGAGTAGGCCTGTTAGATTTTCAGGTTACTATGAAAGTGTTTACACCATGTATGGGGGTGCTTCAAGAAACTACTCCACAATTCTTCTGGCCATCATTGTACCATTTTTTCCATGGCCATGTTGTAAAATGGTGTAAGTGAGATGGCACTTGTATTTGTACGTGTAAAGGGAAAGTTTATAATGTATATGTACCGCCCAACTATAATAGTTGTACTAAGACAAGTGACTCATGCATGATTTTTTTATTGATATAGATTTAGATCTGCAAGTTTATAAAGTATATCTATAGCCTGACTATGACAATTATACTAATACAAGTGAATCATTAGTGTTTGTTTTTACCAAGATAGATTTAGATCCTTGTGATCTAAATTTTTCAAATGTTTTTCACTCAGAAAAATCCTCTAAATCCATGAACACATTCTCAGTACACCTACCCTAGTCGAGGTGCTTCTTAGCACTTGGTCCATTTTATAGTCATACATGTCGCATTGAATCACCATGGAAATGTCTAGAGTCTATCAAAGGCCCCTCTTGCACAAGGCTTCTCTTGAATCAATTTATCTTGATGTAATTTGTATAGTATAGGATTGAAGGATTACTTTGACTATGTGGAGAGATTCATTAGTTCAGTTGCTTCGTGCTTAAATTGAGATCTTCCAACTATTTGCAAGTTTTAAAAACCAAAGCAAGGAGGGCCTCCAAAAAATTGTTGATGCTAGAGAGACCCTCAAAGTCTGTGACATGATTGTGACCACAACTGAGGTTGCATGTCTCGCTAGATATTTTGCTTACGGGCATTTTGTTTGAGTTTCGAATGTCATGGACCAGGTTTTCCCCAAACCCCAAAAAAATTATGTTCCCATTGAACCACTCAACCTTGCAGCTCCAAAACTCTGGCCCTGAAGAACTGACTAACGATACATAATTCTTCATCGAACTATCCTCATGTGTCCCTAAAGAATGGTGGGGATACCAAAAAATCATCGTGCATTGTCTCGAATTGGAAACAAAGGAGGTACGAGCTCCACCAACTCTGCGAGGATGGCCTCTACATCTCAAGTGGGCCATGAGGAACACAAAAACAAGCCCAAACACAAATCCATGAGGGATAGAAGTTGAGCAAGAGAGCTAGTGATATTCGCATGGATACGAAATATGGGCACCTTCCCATTGTTAAAACTTTTCTCATCAACCTGAAGCGAGGTCCCAGTACACTACCAAAAGGATCGAGTACAAAATGCCTTAGATGAGCCCTGACACTCCTTTAAATTAACCATCTCTTGTGCATGTGATATCCTGCAAATAAGGCCCTGCATTAAGTGTCATTTATTGAAATCACCGTCACCAATATCCATCTGGGGGTTGCATTTATGCTTTGCATGCACACCTGAATCTGTTAGCCTCTACATGGCTAAATAATTGCAGAAGGATTAAAACTATCTGATTCATGTTTTGATGAATCTAGACTATGTAAAGAGCATTTTCCTCAAGTTGAAGCGATGAATTCCTGAATAGATTGCTACACACAATTCAAGTGCAGAGAAATCGACTTCAATAACTTAGTCACACATCTGGAAAGGAAACTGTTTCATAGTCAAAGCAATAAAATCTGTTTGTATTCGTTTGGCAGAGAAATCGGTTGGAGAGTTAGCAAACAAGGTTGGTGGTGGATTTAACCTCGAAGTGTATTGGAAAAGACTGCAGATCATTTTTGTTTTCATTCCAAAAGAGCCATCGTAGTGTGCTAATCTGAAAACCCTAATGAGTACAACTTTAATCCTGGAAGGAGTTAACAAATAAAATGCGCCCATAGCCTAAGGTGCCTTGGTTTCCGTGTAAAATCTGGAATGCAGAATTTATGGTGAAATTTGTAGATTCTGGTGTGGAAAGAAATTCTATGTCTCAATATGGTAGTATACATTCACCAGAAGGTTTTTTTTTTGTATTCTTGTTGAATCCTGCATTATCTATCCTCCTGTGCATGACAAAGGCCGGCTAATACTTGTTCATTTCCAAATCCCCATTAACAAACAGTCAAACCCCCATTAACAAATAATTCATTTCCAAACCGCCAACCCTGGTGTACAAAATGTGCATTTCAGACTTACCGAAGACATCTCGACGGCCTCCTCTGCAATGGTGCTGATCTCCTAGTCTCAATGGCCTCCTCTGCAATGTTCCCGATGGTCTCGGTTCCCTCCTATGAAATGGTATAGTCTCTCTCGGCGGTCTTGGATCCCTCCTCTACAATGGTCTCGGTGGAACCGGCTCTCTCAACAGTCTCGACTCCCTCCTCTGCAATGTTCTTGGCAGTCTTCGACTCCCTCCTCTACACTTGTCTCTGCTCACTTGGCTCTCTTGGCTGGAGCTTTGCATGTGCACGCGGGAGTTAGAAAATACATTTGGACCAAATCTCTTTGCATGTGCACGTGGGAGTTAGAAAATACATTTGGACCAAACCTTTGTAAATTTGTTACTATTTTTCCAATGTGAAAATGTACAGCAATAATTTAAATATGATTGTAATATAACTAAATTTAATAAAAATATTATCATTATTTCATGTAATGAGGGTTGTTAAGAGTTGTGTCTCTTCACTAAGGCCCCATATAATGTAATTCATTCATTATTGTAATACTGGAATAATAAATTTAGATATAAAGTATCACTGGTTTTACTCCAAGTTGTATTAGACAAGTGGTATTAGAGCCACTATGGTTAGTAATAAAATTTAAAAAAATAAAACAATTTTTGGCTTAGGAATAGTCTTCAATTTTATGGGTGGCATGAAAATACATTTGGACCAAAGCACCACAATGGTTAGTAATAAAATTTTAAATTTTTTTTTTTTTTGGCTTAGGAATAGTCTTCAATTTTATGGGTGGCATGATTATGATGTAATCTCCCTCTGTCCTTCTAAACATATGTGGTTTCTCACCACATTTGTCTTCGCCACCAAAATACGTATAAAAAATACCTTTCTTTACATCCTCGTCTCTTTAAATCCTCATATCATAGTCATAACTAAGGATTATTATGCATGCACATCCTCACCTTATAATATCAATTGGGTCAAGGCATAGAGACAACCATAAAATATCAAATGTGTGAAGACGCAAAGAGTAAGATACAACTATAAGGAAGTCTTATATTAAATTTACCATATAAGTCTTTAATTGACACTATCAACTGAGATTTGACACATTGGATTGTTGTGATCTTGTTATCACTCCTTATTAATGTGATTATAAGTCACTCTTTGAAGGTGAAGTCCATAATTTTAAGTATTCTTCCTCATTATTGTGCATTTTGGTAAGACAATAAGGAGGGTAGTGGCTTGCATCAACATTGAAAATGGTTTCGACATAGAGGTAGATACATTAATTATTTTCATCAAATAACTTAAATCTCATGCCAGTGATAGCGAATTCGTCGAATCATGGATTGGTACAAAAAAAAACAAATTTTAGAACTTCAAGCACTTAATTACTCACATTTAGAATTTTCTCAAATCGAGCCATTAACAAACTTCCTTTGGTGTTTTGGTTCAATTTTATAAGGCATATTGTTGAGACTCAAACATGCATCGAGTTGCAAGACTCCAGTTCACTTAGGCTTGATTCCATTTCCCCTCCATCCTATATATGTATGTTGTCATGACAAATTTTGAACAACAAAATTTGATGCCCCAACCCCCATGATGCTAGCTTTGCTAACTTGCTTGGTATGGAGGATTTTTTTAATGCTTTCTGAGCTATGTATTATTTTTTCTTAGGCACCTAATGCCCATCATTATTACATCTCTCAGGCTTGAAATGGCTTCCCTCTCTCTGGTTTGAATTAAGTATTTGGTTGGTTTTATATGCATTTTTTGGTTGTAGGTTTATTATAGCCTCATTTTGATTAGTGGCTTGCTTTTGTACACAATTAACAATGAGTAATTTTCTTATAGTTCTAGTTTTAGTTTAAGACTATATCTAGTTACAACTTCCTGCACTATGCATAAGATCATGTGGATGCCCCAATATGGTTATTGCATAGTCTAAGTAGTTTTTCTGTATAATGAAGTGGAGCCAAAACAAAAAAATACAAAAGAATAGTTGTTATTTTAATGAACTGTAAAATTAATGTTATACATATGTCAAATTAATGTGTTCAAATTAAGTTTTATTGAAAAGATACCATTTTTTATGTAGATATAAGTGAGATATTAAACCATTTTTATGTAGATATTAGTGAGATATTAATGAATGCTCAATTGATGAAGATAATGATGACGTCGATGGATATTGTGATGATGGTGATTACGATATTGATGAAGATAACGATGGTTTAAACATAACTAAATAGTAGTAAACATAATACATTATGCAAAACGATGTTCTCACATACCTCCTAGATTCCAACATTGCTACAATGTCATTCATATTCTTCTTCATCTAACTTAGCATCTGTATCGTTGTTTGGTTCAGAATCGCTATCGTTGAAAAGATCACTCATAGCGGGATCATGATCAATGTCATTTTCGGTTAGATATTCATCATCAATATCATCAATGTCAATTTCATTGTCTGCTACATCATTTGGATGATCAACTTCTTGATCGGATTCTTCATTTGACAAAAAAAAGTTTCTTTTCGGCTTTTCGTGGCTATAGAGATGGATGGACTTTTCGTGGCTATAGCCACGAAAATTCCATCCATGGCTATAGCCACGATCATCGGGGAAATTTTCAATTTTTTCCAAAAATTTAAACTGTTTTTCCACAAAAACATCAATTTTAACTGTTTCGTGGCAAACTTTCGTGGGACTTTTGAGCCATATGTAGTAGTGTGTAAAATCAATGTCTCTCTTTGGAGGAAGTCCAGGAATCTCATCAGAAAAGCAATCCTTGAATTCCTGCAATATGTGATAGTCCTCCAACTTAAGAGTCGCATTCTCTGTTGCCTCCAAAACATGGGCTGCATACAATTGACAACCCTTTCTATAGAACTTCTTCAGCTGCATGGATGAAACCTGTCTAATAGAAATCACCTTTGGAATGCCTCTTACAACCCTTGGGTTTCCTTCTTCGTCCATGCATTCAAATGTCTTATTGTAGCAGTCGAGTTTAACCTTGTGTGCTTCTAACCAATCCATTCCAATGAGAATATCATAGGAACCAAGTGGCAAAACACTCAGATTTGCATAAGTGAACAACCCATCCATCTCTAAGGGACATTTCTCTACAATTTCACTAACCTTTCTCTTGGTTCCAGTGGCTAGTTGAACTAACCATGATTTACTATGCTTTGATTTCTTAAAAACACAAATCTCAACAATTTTAGGAGTGACATAACTGTGAGTAGATCCAGGATCAATCAAAATAGAAACAGATTGCTCATCAATCTTAACTTCAACTTAAACCACAATTGATTGATGATCTGCTTGGCGGTCGTCTAGTGCTGCATAGATTCTAGTGATTGTCCTCACCACATGACCCATAGTTTTAGCTCCTTGGATTTTGTTAACTTGATTTGCATTCCCATTCCGATGTGGACAGTTCCTAAGCATGTGGTCTCCTCCACAACCCCAACATTGAAGTGGTTCTCTTGACTCCTTTGGGTCTCTTGGCTTGTCTCCCATCATCCTAGTTGGCTTAGTCACAACTTGTGATGGCTGCATTTGCTGATTTCTTATATGAGGAGGTTTGAAACCTTTCTTTCTTTGGTTAAACTTCTCAGTTTTCTTGTCCTTCCATGCCTTATGGAAATCAGGTTTTTTTTTTTTTTTATCATAGCAATACTTGGCCTTCCTTATTGCCTCCTATAGAGTTTGAGGTTCATCAAATTCAATCAATATCTTTATATGAATGAGGTATCCCACTTAGAAAACTCTGAATTTTCACCTTATCATCTCGAATATACATGACATACCCCAACAGCTCCAAGAACTTGTTTGCGTACTCTTCCATGGTCAATTGTCCCAATTTCAGCTCATGGAACTCTTTGATCTTGTCATCATAGTACCTATCAGAGAGGTACTTTGAAGCAAACAATAGTTCCTTCACACAAATAATTCATCAAAAGATTTGGTAAACCAGATAAGCCATAATAATAATATATTTGTATTGATGATATGATAAAAGATGATTACAATGGTTGATAACTCGCCTATTAAATAAGGCTTTGGGCATTGTGAATGAAAGGTCATGCCCTTTGATTCTTAAGAATAATTAATTATGTTTATTATTAATTATTTACTTTTATGTTCATAGCATTGCCACTCTCTTAGAAAGGCTTTGTCCTCAAAGCCTTATAATGTTGTCGTATCATTCCTTGTGACGTCGTGGCTGACGAAACATGTCGATACGAACTGCTAAGTGTAGAGCATAACTTTCGATATGTGGATGGGTCAATCCATCCCAAATTGATTTGTTGTTGACTGCTGGGATTCCCTACTAATCTATCGTCAGGAACTTTGATCACATTAGTACCATTATCTTTCGACATTTCCCACTTTTTAGAATATTGGTTTTTATGGTTGGGGTGTCGATAGGGAATTTTCACAATGTCATTTTCTTGTACGAGTGTTGTCTTTTGAGCATTGATCTGAGCTGGAAGTTTTATTTTCGTCTCTTGAGGTTTTAAGGTTTCGTTCTGTATCTTTTCCAACTTGTTTTCTAACTGCCTGTTATCATTTTGAAACTTCTTAATCAATTTGATTTGCGATTTTTTGTTATCTTTGGACTTCTTAAGTTGTTCCTTAAGGTCTTCATTATGACTTTTGATACAACTATTTTCTTCCTGCTTGTCTAGAATTTTTCCTTCAATGTCTTCCGTAGATTGTTCTGTCTTCCAACTATTTTTCAACTTCTTAATTTTTGTGACTAGTGTCTTGTTATGATTTCTTAGTCTGAAATTTTTTTCAGCATTGTTGGATAATGTTTTATTACTCTTTGCGATCTCTGACTTATGTGTCTTTTTAGAGTCGTCATTTTGTTGTTGAAGAACTTTTATCTGTTGTCGACATTGGCTGACCTCTGATTCTTGACTTTTTAATTTATGTCGTATTTGCGTTAGTTCTTCATCTTTGCCGCTAACGATTTTGTTCAAGCGTATTATTTCTGCTTCGTAATTATTTATTTCATTCTTTATATCTTGATTTCCTAACCTTTGATTGAATTCATTTTGAGCTTTTAATTCATCAATTTGCGCATACAATTTTTCTATACGCCTTTCCTGGTCATAGATTTTCATTTCATTGCACCTTTCTTGCAATTCAATTCTTATTTCTGAACTATTATTTATGTCGCGCAATTATTCATTGTCTTTTTGATAATGTTTTAACTTGGCTTCTAATTCCTCTATTCGTAGTCGCAAGCCAGATTCCATGATCTCGACTTCTTCGGAGATAGATAGTATTCAACTTTTTCGATGATAGAAGGTCTTTGTTTTTGACTTCTCCGATGATAGATAGCCTCAATTCTTTTAAAAAAGGAGTCTTCCTTTGACTTGACTTTGAGTTCTTCAATTTTGTCTTCTCTGACGAGCGATGATCTTCTTTGACTTCTTCGATTTGGTCTCCGGCTTCTTTTGACAAGGAGTCTTCCTTTGATTTTGGCTTTCCTTTGTTTTATTTGGTTTTGATTTTTGCTTCTTTGATTTGTTTTCTTCAATTTTGTTCTCCTTATATTAGGTTAAATAACCTTTTTTTTTCCAAAAATAATAATAATAATTTTTTTTTAAATAATAATAATTATTAATTAATAATAATATTATTATTAATGTCTTATGTAAACTATATATATAGTTTAATATATCGTTTTTTTTTCAAATATTAAAATATTTAAACAATTATAATAAAACTATTATAATGTTTAAAATTTAAATTCAAAAATAAAATTTAGGGTTTCGTGGAGTTGTGGAGGGAACACGGGCGTGGAGGAAGGTGGAAGTGGAAGCGTATGGGGGTGGGGAAGAGAGTTGGAGCTAGGAAGAGGAAAGGCAGGGAGTAGAGGGCGTGTAGATGTGGGAGGGCGCTGGAGCTGTCTGAGGTCAGCGCAGGGGTGAGTGTGGGGGAGATGCACAGGGAGGTCACAGAGGGAGCAACGATGGAGTGGTGGGGCGTCCAGGCTGGATGGAGAGAAGGAAATTGGGGGAACGTGGAGGAGGTTTAGTGAGAGAGGAGATACGTGGGCGTGATAACATGGGGAGGTTGGCCTGTGTATGGACTGAGAGGGAGCCGAGGATATGGTTGGCGACGGAGGGAGCCGGGATGGAAGAAGGGTTGCAAAATGTGATGGCAAGGGGAAGGTCGTGGGAGCGCAGTGATAAAGATGGAGCAGACAGAAATGGTGGGGAGGGCGAGTGTGAAGTGGAGGCAACGACGGTGCGTGGGGGGGAAGTGGAGTGTTGGGGCAGCGTTTGGGGCATGGGTGGTGGTGTGCAGGGAGGTAGCTCAGATTTGGGAGAGCAATGGGAGGAGGGACCGACGTGATGAAGTGAAGAAGGGTGCAGGAGGGGTTTGCGTGAGGGATGTGGACGAGGGAGAGGGTACTATGTGGAGGCTGGGAGGAAAACATAGCAGGTGATACGAGAATATGAATGTGTGGGCGGTTAACTGTGAGGAGGGAAACACAATAATGTGATGTGGAAGTTGTATCAGCGTTGGATGGTGAAATTATGGGGATGCTGCATCGAGGAGTATGGATAAGAGTGTAGAGATGGGAGTGGAGGAGTGATAAAAAACCATTTGACCGAGCGAAACTCTCTGACAGATGTCTATGGCCAACAACCATTATCAGATATGCCCAAGAAGGGGCTCTGATACCAAATGAAGCGAACAATAGTTCCTTCACACAAATAATTCACCAAAAGATTTGGTAAACTAGATAAGCCATAATAATAATATATTTGTATTGATGATATGATAAAAGATGATTACAATGGTTGATAACCCGCCTATTAAATAAGGATTTGGGCATTGTGAATGAAAGGTCATGCCCTTTCATTCTTAAGAATAATTAATTATGTTTATTATTAATTATTTACTTTTATGTTCATAGCATACTTATGCTTGAAGTATTTCTTGAATTGCTTCCACACAATCTTTCTTTCATTGATCTTCCTCACTTGCCTGATGTGATCCCACCATATAGATGCTCTTCTATTCAAGTTGAAGATGGAAACCCTTGCCTTCATATTTCCAAAGTAGTATTGGACTTGGAAATACTTTCTCATCCCAAGAAGCCAAGCTTCAGCTTCTTGACCGGACTTTACCTCTCCATCAAATGTAGAAGGTTTTGCCTTCTTAAATTCCCCATGTGAATTGTTCTTGTAATGCCTCTTTCTCTTATTCTTGCGAGATGAAGAGCTTGAACCTTCAATGGATTTCTCAGAGTCATATGATCCACTAGAAGAGATTTCTGGAGTATATGTTCTATCTTTAGAAACTCTTCTTGAGATATTGGACCTCTTGCGGGAATTTCTCCTTGAACTACTCCAACTCCCTTTTGGATTTTCTGACTGATGTCCAGGATTAATTTGCCTTTGGATATCTTTCAAACTCTACAACATGGTTGCATTTAACTGATTTTGTTCTTCCTGGGCTTTAATTATCCTTTCGTTATCTTCTCTACAGCTTTGCAACTCCACCCTTAGGATCCTCATGGTGGCTGCAATATCTGGGGCAATCTCTCGATTTCTTCTCCCATTAGATTTTGTTTCAACATTCTCAACATGTATGTTTTCCCCCATGGCATCTGTCTCAGGCTCATAGAGATCCTGTGCATCATCCATGATGTTGATATTCTTGGCCCAACCAAGACCAAAACTTTCCAACTGCATTTATCTGGAATGTTGCTTTGATGTGACTATAATTTTGCAAAATGTGTTTATAAACACAACTGTTAGCTGCATTATAATACCATAAATTATTTGCATGTATGTGGGGAAATCCTATATTGACAACTTTGTCCAATCAAAGACTTTCTCACAATCAACGACAGTCTCAGGGGGACAACGGGGGTCAAGGGAGATTGCCCCCTTGTGCCTTCCCTACACCACTTCAGGGTGGGTCGAGGGCAACACCCTCGTTTTTTTTTTGTAATTCTTTTGATTTTGCGCAATCTGACGCATAACTTTCATGGTGATTTTCCATTTTTGACACCTGAAAATCTCAGTGAAAAGCTGTTGTAATTTTCCCCGTTTGGCGGACTTATTGAATTCCCCTCCGACCGTGTTGCGAAGATTAAGTCTAAAAATCCCGCCCATGTCGCAGAATTTTAAGCTAAAATTTACCACCGGTGTCGCGGAGTTTTAAGCTAAAATTCGTTGCCGGTGTCGCGGATTTTTAAGCTAAAATTTGTCGCCAGTGTCGCGAATTTTAAAGTTAAAATTGTAGCCGGTGTAAAGGACTATAACATTATTTTCTCCGCACGCGTCATAGATTTTAGCGTTATTTTTAACGCGCGTGTCGCAAAATTTAACATTAATTTCGCCCCACGCATCGCAGAGTTAACATTAATTTCGCTGCCACAGCCTTAGGCAAAATTTCAAAAACACTTAGAAAAATTCAAAATTTTTCCTTCTTCTTTCTGTGATGATCATTGCTCAATAGGAGGTGACTTTTCCTCTGCAAAGTATTCAACTTAGCCCGTTTAGGCCCAACGTTGTAACCTGTGGTGATCAAGAAGGAGTCTTCCTTGTGTAACTATGATCAGACTTGGCCCATAGAGGCCCAATGCTGTAGCCTATGGCTTTGATACCACACTATTAAGTCCGCTCAGGGAGACAACATGGCACTAAAATTGGGCATCTAGCCCCATGTGAATTAAGTAAACTCATTGATAATAAAAAGACATGTACATATGCATATTGTAGAAACACAGTGGAATTAAAATCATCTACATATCTAACATACATTCAACTTTTCATGACAGTCATTAAATAAATACATTGCAAAATTTAACACAAGAGAGTACCTATCTTAAAACAGAGTAGTCCCGAGCAACTAGCTATGTCGCTACAACGTTCCACCCAACCATAGGCCAATTGTGCTCATCAATATCTCGGCACAATTGCCACCCCCGAGCTGGGCATGATTTCTACAAAGAAAAGAGAACAATAGACTTACACATAACCAAAATCAGCCAAGCCAATCCACGGTTGGGTTTATCAAGATGCTAAGGCAAAGGGAGGGAATGAATTGCTAAGATAGTGAGCTCAAACACAGAGCCATGGATACTCCTACAAGATCTATCTAGCTTGGCACCCACAATGCCTACACACCCCACTCAAGGAAGTATTCCCTTCACAAATACATAGTCCTTCAGGACATACCTTCCATTCTAGTGTTGTTCAGGGTGTGCATAGAAGAGTAGCCAGCCCTTTTGATCTTCTTGAGAGGTTACCTTCCTCACTAGGTTTATCAAGCCAATTCTGGTCCACTTCCACTCCAAATTTCTTTCTCACAGGTTCAAACCAAAACAGAGATGCACATAATAGAAAAATCACCAGTGTTGGGCATGAAGGGAAACATTTTTACAGAGGGATGTCCAAAATGGGGTTTCCATTAGCTGCAAAAAAATGTGGGCAACCAAAAACAAAAAGCTAAAAAAGGAAACAACCCTGGGAAGCCAAATCCGTTTTTAGAAAAAGTCCATGGACATTCCAGGGCAAAAACGACCTCCATAACAGCCCCAAATCGTGGTCCTCCTCTCCCAGCCATGGAAAAATGCAGGAAAAAGATGAAAAACATGATGGGGAAAGCCCCAGCTAATTCAGACTACGTGAGAGAGCAAAGTCTATGGGTGAAAGATGGCTTTGGGTACCATTTCGTGGGTGTTTTCTTGCCCAAGAAGCAAAAATACGAATTCCCAGGTTGATGGCTCTCCCATGTACGAAATTGGCTTCCATACGTCTTCATTCCCAAGGCATTAACTACCTCAACCAACTCTTGGAAGAATTAAATGATTGGGTGCATAAGTCAAAAATGGGTAGTTGGTGGTTTATGGGTTTTTTCATGAAATTTGGCTTAACACTATTGGCTTAAGGGTTTGAATAATTTCCCTCCCTATTCCTTATAAAAATCATGCCCCCATCTCTTTGTTGCATTGCATAGCTAGTTGTGGGTATTTCATTAAAATCTGTATTTACATGATGTGTTAATTTACATTGTGCCGGTCTAGCACAAAAACCATATGCACCGATTTTTAATTGTCGATACATAAAATGATAAATCGATGGTGGGGCCTTGGCCTTGAGCTCCTCACCATGATTAAATAACGATATTTACATCATTTACATTTTTAATGCAATAAGGTCAAAATCGGGATATTACAAAAAGTGATATTTTTGTTTGGAATTTCACTTTTCACTAAAAAGAAAACTTTTAGAGAATTATGTTAGCTTTCTATTCATTTTTTTTCAATTTTTTTATTGAGATTTGATATGTCAATTTTGCAAATGTTTGACAGTGTGTTCTTATGAAATTAAAGGAATACAAAATAGTCATGTTTTGTCGCAAACATAAAATCATTGTTAAATTTGTTTTTTGCAAAAACAAAATATGCTATGACAATTTACACATAATATACTACTGCATGACTATAAGTTTGTAACCAATGGATCTATTACTAATTATTATATTTTTTTGAATTCGATCAATGGAGAGACCTTGTCTATTTTCAACATGTTTTTTGTTGCAAAACTTTTTTCTCAACTGAATATAAAACTAAAACATCTATGAATACCCTTTTGAAGTAGACATGCCAATTAACTACATCATATTTTTTTCAATTTTTTTGGTGGTGTATTTTTAAAGCTATGGATTTTTCATTTCACCACATTTTGAAAGAGATGAAACCAAACTCGACACATGTTAAGAAAAAAAATAATTAAAAATATCAGATCTCACCTCTACACAACAAAATCTATACATTCGGAAAGTAGATTCAATGACGAAACTAATGGTATCAAGTCCGGCAGTCGCTTTGTAGTGTAAGAGAGAGTTTTTACCTTCCGAAAATGGAGAAACCTGAAAACTGTGCAGAAACATGAAGTTTTCAGGTTTCAGAAGTTATTCGGCCGAATAACCTTTTTCCGTAACGAAGCTGTTATTTTCAACAACGGTTATTCGGCCGAATACCAAACACAAAAAAAATTCGTAGGCCGGAAAAAAAAGATACGTTGTCTGTACTTGTATAAATAAACTAAAGATATTCATTATTTTCACACATTTTAATTTCGCATATTTCTGGTCAAAATATTTTTGAAGGGTTTTTCAAAGGAGATTTATTTTGCAAAAGGAGTTTATTTTACAAGGTATTTTTCTTCCTATTTCTTTCCAAGGGGTACATTCAAAGAGTTTTTTTCTAAGGCATTTTTGCAAAGGAGTTTATATTCCAAGGCATTTTTGCACTTCTTATTTCTTTGCAATCGGTTTTCTTCAATGTGTTTTTTTTCCAAAATATTTTTACAAAGGAGTTTGTTTTTACAAAGTATTTTTCCAAGTGTTTTTTTCAAAGAAGGTTTATTTCCAAATTGTGCATTTAAAGAGTTTTTATTACAAGGTATTTTTGCAAAAAAGTTTTTATTCCAAGGTATTTTGTGCAAAAAAGTTTTTATTCCAAGTTATTTTTGCAAAGGAGTTGTATTTTTCCTTCTTATTTATTTGAAATGGGTTTTTTCAAAGAGTTATTTTTCCAAGATATTTTTGCAAAGGAGTTATTTCTTTGCAAGAGATTTTTTCAAAGTATTTTTTTTCCTAGATATTTTTGCAAAGAAGTTTTTTTTTACAAAGTATTTTTCCAAGTGGTTTTTTCAAAAAAGGTTTTGCAAAGGAGATGTATTTTTCTTTCTTATTTATTTGAAAGGTGTTTTTTCAAAGAGTTGTTCTCCTAAGTTATTTTTGCAAAAGAGTTATTTCTTTGCAAGTGTTTTTTCTAAGATATTTTTGCAAATGAGTTTTTTCAAAGAAAGTTTTTTTCCTAGGTTTTTTTTCAAAAAAGTTTTTTTTTTTTTTTTTTTTTTTTTTTTTTTTTTTTTTTCAGAGGTTTTACAAAGAAGTTTTTTTTCCAGTAGTTTTATAAAGAATATTTATTTAAAAGGTGTTCTTATTATTTTCCAATGGGTTTTTTCAAAGGTGATTTATTGTCAATGAGTTCTTATTTCTTTCAAAGAAGGTTTTTTTCAAATGAGATTTATTTTCAAGGGGTATTTTCAAAGGAAATTTCTTTCCAAGGAGTTTTTCTTCAAAAAACTCTTACAAGATTTTAATAAGGTGAAGTAAATTTCAGTTCATGTGTTTATAAATTTTGTAACTGTTTTTAAATCTTAATTTTATTTTTTTACTGTAATGTGATGATTCTTTAATTTATCATCTATAGATTAAACAATCATGGGCAGTAAGAGAAACCGTCAAAGAAAACATGATCATAAACGTGATGATGATGGTGATGATAATAGAGAAGAAAAAAAACTCAAATATCATGTCAAAAAAGCAAGGCTTGCAGAAACGCAAGCTACAATTATTGAAGATATAAATACAGATTTACATGATAATGTTGATGACATAGAAATTGAAAATAGAGTACAAGATAAAACAAACTAAAGTTGAAGAGACCATTGTTGAAGATGAAAATAGTGATTTACATGCTAATGTCGATGAAGTCAATATTGAAGATCAAGTTCAAGGTCCAGAAATTGGACCTGGTATGTATATATCATGTATTTTCCAAATTCATTTTTTATAATGAATTGTATTTTTGGATATATGTTAAATTAAATTTAACTTGATGTATAGGTACTTTCACCATTGATGATGAAATGTTAGAAAACGTTGATTGCAACAAATATGGAAAAAAAATACCCATACATGCTGCATGATATCATGCTCAAAAATTTTATGATGATGTTCTGAAGAATTATTCAATAACACGACAAGCACAAATTTTGAGATGTTTATTAGTGTCCAAGAAGTTAGAAGATGTGTTGGAAGGCGGTTTGATGGGGAAAGATCGCGGCACCACTGACACCACGACATGCCAGAGGAGGGCGTGAAAGGAGTATTTTGTGCCAAAGAATACCGCAGATGGTGGGTTTTTGGTCACTTGGACCTTATATTATGTAACAGTAAGTTAGTATACCGCGGTATGCGGGTTTTTGGGGTCATTAATTTGGACCAAGCCAGTTAGATATTGGGTCAATTGTCCATAGTGGCAATTAGGGAGTTAGTTGTAAGTGGACAAATATTGTAAAGGCAAAAGCCTATAAATACATGAGAGTTGTAAGTGATAGAGATATAGATGGGCATAGAGGAATAAGATGAAGAAGACAAGTTGGATGCGAGATCTGTGTTTTTGCCAGTGTATGATCTTGACAGTAATACAATGATGTTTTGGTACAAACTTTGTGTAATGACGCAGTGTATGAATGTTGTTTAATGCAATGTCTGCTGATTATTGCTATGATGATAATTGTTGCGATTAAGTAGTATGTTCTATGTAGAATTTGATGATAAATGCTGCGATGGTATAACTCCTTGAATGCTGCAATGAAGTGATATGTTATAACTCCTTGCCAAATGATTAATGTTTCTGGTTAAAATACCGCAATAGAGTCAGTCCATGCAGCCAGAACTCTCCTCCTCCCTCGGCAGAAACATGGTTCCGTCTGCTCTTCCTAGATACCTCAGGTGAGACCTCATCCGCTCTATGGGTGTTGCTGGGTGGGCTAAAACCTGCCCGGGCCGGTGCCCAGGGAGATTGCGGTATGCATCGACAGTGAGGCGAACCCCTGTCGACTGAGGTTGCGTTGGTCAACAAATGGTTCCGTTGCCGAGACCATGTGCAGAGTAGAAGGAGGTCATGTTGTGGCACTCGACGAAGCCGGAGATACAAAAATGGTTCGATCAGAAGTTGCAGGAGTTTGCTGAAGAAGAAAGTCAGAATACGCGACCGATGGTAGATCACTGGGTGGGAAGATATATTCACGACGGTCCGCATGAATGGTTTTTATATGAATTCCTAGTCATTTTGTATGAATGGTTTTCAAAGCTGACCTTCCAGAAGAAGAACTTCCAGGGTGGTGAGCCGGCAACTTGGACCCCAGAATTGATTCAGGAATTGCAGGAAGTTGATAATAAGGCATCGAGGGCAGTCGAAGTTTGGCTTGATAGCATCTTAGAAGGATATATCACTAAATTTGCAGTCGACACGAAGAAATCCTATAGCAAAGTCGAAAGATGTTTTTTCTGAGGACCAAGGGGAAGGTTTCTGCTATCGCTCCAACTGTCGATTAAGATGCTAATCTGCAAAAAAGGAATATTAAAAATGCACCTTGATCAGTAGATAGCCTGGTGGGTGAAGACCGTGGGTACCGCGGCTGCTGGGGAATGGTACATGGAATGGTAAACGGGTAGATGGGTGCATACCATGAGGAGACTGTGAGCGAAGCTGAGAAAGAAAGTGGTCTTACGAGAGGAGGAGCGAGGTTTCAATAGGAAAAGAGGCAGAGAACGAGAGAAGGTCCTGCTGCGATCGAACCGCAAAACCGCGAAGGAAGACCACACGGGACGAAGCGACCTCACAGTCTTGATAGGAATGACCAGGCTACGCCCATGATAGAGGCAGGACCAAACCCCAGTACCAATGTACCCACACCTCCGCTCACTAACTCTCAGCCAGCAAGAAACACTGCTTCGACACCACAGAAGTTAATTGGTAATAGTAGCACAACGACAGGAGGAAGGAAGCCCAGGAAGGCGGGCGATGATGCTAGGCTACCGTTGTTCCATGGAAGTGCGACAGACAACCCATAACAGTATTGGTTTTTGTGTGAAGTGGTCTGGACCATAAAACAGATCACTGATGACAATGCTAAGAAAGGGCAGTTAGCCACGACTCTACGAGGTCGTGCATTGGATTGGTTTGTGAAGTTTATTTTAGTACCTATGGGTGCCCCAGAGAAGTCACTGGATGAGATTCGGGATGGACTGATTGCTGAATTTAGATGGCCTAAGTCGGAGGCTCAATATATTACTGAATTGAAGGAAATTAAGCAGTATCCCAATGAGACGGTATGGGATTTCGATCAACGATTCAAGACACTGATGGAAAAGGTTAGTTTCGATATGAGCGCTGGCTAACATAAAGAATGGTTCATTGCAGCACTGTTACCCCACATTCGGCTGCCGCTGATGCAGCAAAACATATCGACGCCTAGCGAAGCTCTAGAGATTACAATGCGGTTGGAGGCATCACCAATCGGAGATAATGCAACCAGGATGTCACAGATACAGACACAGCTTGCCAACCTGACTATACAGTTGCAAGATTTGAAGAAGAACAAGGAACAGCGTGATGAAGTATGGTCTACACGATGCCGGAGAGAAGGACATACGAAGGATAATTGTCCGGATTTCCATAATTACTTGGTGTCAGGTGCGCCAAACCCGTTGAATAGTGGCAGTATGCCGTGGTGTCACGTTTGTCATGTGTTTGGGCATAGTCACGATAATTGCCCATATATGCAGAAAATGGTCACAACCCCACAAAATATTTACTGCACATTTTGCAAGTCGGTGGGTCACGATGACAAGGATTTTCATGCATATGGGTTGCTACAGGAGAGGATGTGTGATGCATTCTACGTCAAGGACAATCAACGCGCGGTGCAACAACCACAACTGCAACCATAGATAGCCCAACCGCTACGACAGCCGCAAATGCAATTTGCACCACAGCAACAACAACCGCAGCAGTTCATGCTTCAATACACTCCGATGCAGATGGCTACCCCACAGCGACAATATGTACAACAACCACAGTATGAACCACAAGGGCAAGGGATTCCAACAGCACCAATGCAGGAACAATACCAGCAGTAGGGCGACTACCGCAGAGGCTACACGGGTGGACGTGATGGTGGATTTGGTCGTGGAGGAGGAGGTCGAGGTGGTCATGGACCTGTTCAATGTTACCACTATGCGGTATGGGGGAATTATCAGGGCGACTGCCCACTGCTACAGAATCAGTGTACGTTTTGTTTTGGTAATCATCATACGGTTGAGAATTGTCCGCAGTTGATTGCACGATGGTAGGATGGGAATGCTCCGCAACTACAGAATCAAGCCCAGCCACAGCAACTAGTACAGAACCCAGTACATCAACCAGTACAGAACCAGCCCCCGCGACCACCGCCAAATGCCAATCAAAATATCAATCAACTAGGGAATTTGCAGCAGAACCAGACGTAGGGCACAAATATTGCGACCATTTCTGCAGAACCGCAACCACAAGATGCTTCTGTGTCTGTTGTCACTCGTGGAGGCAAGACGACTGGGGAAGATGGTTCGTGACCACTGATTCGGTTAGCTGGTTAGAAGACAGTACCCTTTGACACTGATACAGAGCGAGAGACATTCCTGGAGGCATGTCGTACTCTGGAGAAAACCGCGGTAAGGATGTTGTTTGCAATATGTCGTCTGTCTTTGATGCCACATCAGACGTCGATCGACCACCACCAGGGACATTGCAGAAGTTCCTTGAAAACTGTCTTTCATTGGCACGAGACCCGGTTACCCTGATTGAGATTGAGGGATGGTTGCAGCAATTTCTGAAAGGATGGCAGGAGTCGGCAGTAAACTCCTTACATCAATGGAAGACTGGCAAGGAAATGTGAATGAATATTCAGATTGGTGACTATGATGTTGACTCTTGATTCTTGACCTTGGTTCGGATGTTAACATCTTAACCAAGCAGGCATGGTAGAATATGGGGAGTCCCCCATTGAGCTAGTCTCCTGTGCAGCTTCGATTGGCTAACCTTGTGAAGGTAACACCCATTGGGTGAGTTCCACGGCTCATGATTGATATTGAGGGCATGAAGACTTATGATGATTTTGATGTTATTGAAGTGGTTGAGGGAGGAAGCTCTTATCCAACACTCTTGGGGATCAGATGGGCTAACGACAATGGAGCTGTGATCAACTTTAAGAAGCGCATGATGACCTTTGAGAATTGCGATTTCAGAGTTATCCCCCCTTTGGATCCGGCTGAAGGACGCCGCTATGTGGAGCCTGTAAAAGATGACGATCCCACTAGATGGGACCATGCATTTAACATTTCTGAAGATTATATTCATCCTACTTCCTATGGTGAGTTGGAGTGGCGCAGTGAGAGCTCTGCATCTTCTGACTCTGATGATGCATTAGAGCATTGGCAGAATCGAATGCATGAAGTATCCGTCTGGAAATGTGGTTTAGTTACACAATCTTTATGTCGTGTTGCGACAGAAATGATCGCATTGCCTGTCTATGAGGGGTTTCCTGGCCTAAACACCTTTGTAGCAGAGTTTGAAGACCGCATCCCAGAACCACAACGATTTTTGGCTTAGGAGGAAGCATTGAAGGCTTCTCCAGCACGCTAGTGGGCGACACATAAGAAATTCATTAAAGATTGGTCCCAGTGTCGAAGGTTAATGATGGTTCGGTTAGGCAATATTGAGGTTTATCACACTGGAAAGTATGATGGCCGAACTGATCCCAGTGATCACATGATGGAGTTCCAACGATTGTGGGTAGCGCGACCCAGATGAGTGGGTTCATGCATTTTTTCATACTTGGGAGGAGATACCGCGCTCATGGTACACTGCAGCCGAGTTACGTCGAGACATTACAACATGGGGGGAGTTGACGATCTGTTTCACTCATACGTTCACTTTTGCGGATGCTAACCCTAATGTCCACAATGCCTTGCAGCTCATCCGCGACGTGATATTTCAGGTTGTTCCTGTGGCCGGCCCTGTCGACTCGCACACCCACTGTCAGATGCAGTATCTCATGGATTGCTTCAACATTAGTGGTGACCCGGAGGATGATGATGATCCCCGGAATGTTAACATTCCCGAATTTGAAGGAAGCCGCGATGTAGTCCCACTTATTGTGCCAAGTACTCTATTCAGTCAACCATTGCAGCTTCGCAAGATGAATATCGACACCGAAGCTACTCCAAAGTTTGCTAATGTTGGGGATTATTGGGATGATGAGATGATGAGCACGGTTACTGAGTTACTGCATGAGTTTCAAGACGTGTTTCCCACAAATTTTTCCGAAATGAAGCGAATCCTGGGTGATTTAGGAGAGATGAAGATTCCATTGAAACCAGATACTAAGCTAGTCCGACAGCGACCTTATCGGCTAAATCCGCAACATAAAAAAAAGTTCAAAGTGGAACTTGATCGGATGTTGGATGTTGGTATTATCAAACCTGTGGAAGAGTCAGAATGGATCAGCCCTGTGGTGGTACAGGACAAGAAAATAGGTGAAGTGTGCATTTTTGTTGACTTGCGGAAATTGAACGATGCCTGCTTGCATGACCCTTTTCTGACCCCGTTTACTGATAAAGTACTTGAAGGAGTGGGTGGCCAGGAGATGTACTCTTTCTCTAATGGATTCTCTGGCTACCATCAAATTCGCATTGCCAAGGAAGATCGCCATAAGACAACTTTTGTTACTGAATGGGGTTGTTTTCAGTACACGGTCGTGCCGTTTGGTTTGAAGAATGCACCTGCGATATTCTCCCGGGTCGTTGTTGCCACATTCAAATATTTTATTCAGAAGTTTCTACACGTATATATGGATGATTGGTCCGTTTATGGATTGATTTGTGATCACTTGGCCAATATACGGTTAATGCTTGAGCGATGCCGACAGCACCAGATATCACTGAACTTGAATAAATGTATTTTATGTGCACCATTTGGGATATTGCTAGGTCATATTGTGTGTAAGCAGGGATTGCTGGTTGATCTTGCCAAAATTGCTCTAATTTTGGGGTTGCAACCGCCGACCACCATTAAGCAGTTGCGCACGACCTTGGGTCACACGGGATATTATCGCAAGTTCATTAGGGGGTATGCTGCGATTACTGCCCCTATGGAAAAGTTTCTAAAGAAGGATGCAGCATTCCAGTGGAACCCGAAATGTCAGGATAGTTTTGAAACGCTCAAAGCGAAGATGGCGTTGGCCCCAATCTTGGTCTTTCTGGACTGGAGTAAGGAATTCCATGTCCATGTTGATGCTTCATCGGTTGCACTAGGGGTTGTATTGGCTCAACCAGGAGAAGGAGACATTGATCATCCCATTGCTTTTGCTAGTCGAAAGCTATCTTCTACAGAACGCAATTACACTACCACAGAACGCGAAGGACTGGCCATGGTTTATGTGCTACAGAAATTCAGGCTTTATTTGTTGGGTGGCCACTTTAAAATGTTCACTGATCATTCTGCACTAAAATACTTGGTCAATAAGCCTGTGTTGGGGGGGAAGATCTGCTGGTGGCTGCTTTTGTTTCAGGAGTTTGATTTCGAAGTCATTGTGAAACCAGGGCGGTTGAATGCTAGACCAGATCATTTGTCACGGATTGACACAGAGGAGGAACCGACTAATATCGAATACGGGTTGCCGGATGCCCAACTATTTCACATTGCAGCTGCTAATCAATATTTTTATGACATCCTTCAATTTTTGGTGATTGGCACCACTCCTGATGACTTTACCACTACTTAGAAGAAGCAATTGGTTGTCAAGGCTGCTGACTTTCAACTGATCACGAGAGAGTTGTATAAATTGGGTTCTGATGAGATATTGCATAGATGTGTCTTTCTGCATGAGAAAGTGCAGATATTGGCTGAGGCACATGGTGGAGTAGCGGGAGGACATTATGGTGGCCGAGCGACTACTCGAAAAGTACTGTGCGCAGGGCTTTGGTGTCCCACGTTACATAATGATGCGACAGACTACGCACGGTCTTGTGATGTTTGTCAACAAACTAGAAATCCATCCAGACGTGACGAGATGACCCTGCTACCGTAAGTTACATTACTACCATTCGAAAAATGGGTTGTGGATTTCGTAGGACCAATCCATCCACCAAGGAAACGCATAGGTGCACGGTATACTATCATGGCGACAGAATACTTGACCCGATGGGCTGAGGAAGCACCTGTAGTTGATTGCTCCGCTGCAACGGCTGCTTAATTTTTGTTTGACCACATTATCACTCATTTCAGCTGCCCCAATATATTACTGAGTGATCAAGGCAGCCATTTTCTTAATCGCACTATCAGCGCATTGACGGAAGAATTGCAGATACAGCATAAGAAGAGTACACCCTATCACCCATAGGCGAATGGAACGATGGAGGCGTTTAACAAGGTATTGGAGCATGCATTTACAAAGGTGTGCAATGTGAACCGAGATGACTGGGATTTGAAAGTTCCAATGGTATTGTGGGAATATCGCACCACATGTACAAGGTTGACTGGTCAGACCCCTTTCAAGCTGGTATACGGGAAGGAAGCAATTATGCCTATGGAGTACATTGTTCCCAGTCTCCACCTTGCGGCTGTTACGAGCATGGACGATGTTGCAGCATTAGACGAACGTCTTGCACAATTAGTGGATCTTGAAGAGGATCGATTCATCACTGGATTTCACCAAGGGGTAGAGAAGGACTGCCAAAAGGCATGGCATGATCGCCACATAAAAAACAAACAGTTTCAGCAAGGCGACTTAGTGTTACTATACGCCAGTAAGTTTCTGAAACATCCAGGAAAGTTGCAGATGCATTGGCTAGGTCCCTACCGCATCAATAGTATTTCTTCAGGAAGAGCAGTTCAGTTGCAGCGATTGGATGGGGGGATGCTTCCCAAGCTGGTAAATGGTCACAGGTTGAAGCCCTATCGCTCGGGCTTGGAGCAGTGCGATGTTTAAGTCGCATTGGTAAAAAAAAAAAAAGAGAAAATGATGATGATCGTTGTAGGTTGCTTGGTAGAAGATGGCGCACCAACAACAGAAGGTATGCGATAGCGGGGAGGCTTGTACCGCAAGTGTGGAGCAGTCAGAGACTCATGGTAGTATTACGACTAGGACCGATGACAGATTTTGTTCAAAGAGTTGTAAAGATTATGGAGGATTTAGAGGTACGGGGCAGCGTTGTGACTATTGCTCCACTAATATCTTAACATTGCTGCCCATCATCTCGATACCTGCTTGCACCTCGTCGAGTCAGCCGAATAACCACACGACGATGGCATGTTTTGCACATGGCACGCTGGGCCGGTACGATCAGCACAATGTGAGGAGATTGCTCACATGTTGGCACGTAGAATCCTTAGTGACAGTATGGCCACCCCTCCGGTTGCGTCAGTTGATGGGGTCACACACACAGATGAGAGATAGGGAGACATCATTCCCACTGTCGTAACCCAGGAATGGTCCGACTATAAGTAGCCGCGACAGCGAGTAGCTTGCTACAATGAAGTTATTCCGTAATAGAGTGGTTATGTTGGTTGATCAATTGGGGAGTTGAGTTGTGAGGAATTCCAAGGAGGCTGTGGAAATGCTTCACTTTGTTTCCCTTGGCAGTACCCCAGGGGCCCTGCGAGCCCGAACGACGAGTGTCCCTGAGCGCCTTGATACAGCGGGTGCACTTACCCTGTGTATTCCTGGGCCGGTGTCAGGGCGACTGCGGTACGCATCGACAGTGAGATGGACCCCTGGCTGGTCCCACAGGATTCAGTATACAGTAGTTGTTCAAAGGAGTGTGCTTGTTTCGACCCCTGAGACGGTTGGGGCGGGAGCTCCCCACCCACAGTAGCAACTGGTTACTGGCGCGAAACAAATGTGCCAGAGCCATACACTGGTTTCGCACTTGGGTATTGTTTGTCTTCTTTTCCTTCCTATCTTCCCCATTTCAAGAGACTCGAGGATGAGTTCGAGACATACATGACAGCGAGTGGGGGGATGCCCACTCTCGGGTAAGTTTTACAGAACCACGAGACGATGATCAGTGTAGCCAAAGGAAAAGGACCAAACTGCGTGTTCCAGACAGTAAGAACAAGAAATGTACACCATGTCCACCAGTTGACGTGGCTCGAGGGTGAGCAACAAGATTGTGTTGGGGGCCTGTTGGCAAGCGGTTTGATGGGGAAAGATCGCGGAACCACTAACACTGCGACATGCCAGAGTAGGGTGCAAAAGGAATATTTTGTGCCAAAGAATACCACAGATGGTAAGTTTTGGGTCACTTGGACCTTATATTATGTAATAGTGAGTCAGTATACTACGGTATGTGGGTTTTGGGGGTCATTTGGACCAAGTCAGTTAGATATTGGGTCAATTGTCGATAGTGGCAGTTAGGGAGTCAGTTGTAAGTGGACAAATATTGTAAAGGAAAAAGCCTATAAATACATGAGAGTTGTAAGTGATAGCGATATAGATGGGCATAGAGGAATAAGATGAAGAATACAAGTTGGATGCGAGATCTGTGTTTTTGCCGGTGTATGATCTTGACAGTAATACAATGATGTTTTGGTACAAACTTTGTGTAATGACGCAGTGTATGAATGTTTTTTAATGCAATGTCTGCTGATTATTGCTATGATGCTAATTGTTGCGATTAAGTAGTATGTTCTATGTAGAATGTGATGATAAATGCTGCGATGGTATAACTCCTTGAATGCTGCAATGAAGTGATATGTTATAACTCCTTGCCAAATGATTAATGTTTCTAGTTAAAATACCACAATAGAGTCAGTCCATGTAGCCACAACTCTCCTCCTCCCTTGGCGGAAACATGGTTCCGTTTGCTCTTCCTGGACGCCTCGGGTGAGACCTCATCCGCTCTGTGGGTGTTGCTGGGTGGGCTCAAACCTGCCCGAGCCGGTGCCTAGGGAGACTGCGGTATGCGTCGACAGTGAGGCGAACCCCTGTCGACTGAGGTCACGTTGGTCAACAAGATGCTACGTCATTATTGGGTATTCACAAGGCGAAAAAAGAGTCAAAATTGAAACATAATGTGATAGAAAATATAGGTGATGCAATAAAAAAATTTGAAAAATCCAGGAAGAAAGATACCAGTGCTGCATGTAGAGCAATTCAGACAGCAATTGTTTCAGCTAGTACTAGACAAAAACATTTGACAACACAACTAGCAAAAGCAGTTGGAACCTCAAGAAAGACATTATACAAACATAGAAAATTCAGAATGCAAATAGATGAAAATGATGAACTTGCATGCTGGGCAATTATTTGTAGACATCCTTACAAAGATAGAATGGGAGCAGGTGTTAAAGATATTGTACGGGAATATTGGTTGGCACATGCTTGAGTTTCACCAAATTCAAGGGATGTGATATGACAAAGAGTATCACGAGGGGTATATGAAAGCAGTCCAAAACATATAATGGATATGACACAAGTACAATTATTCAATAAATTCAAGGAATATCATCGTGGAATTAATGTGTCAATCACTACATTTGTGCAACAAAAACCATGGTATGTTAGACCTATTACTATACGTGACACATGTTGTTGTCGTTATCATCTGAAATTTCAATTATATTACGACACGTTTCTTGAATTTGGTAAAATGTTTTGGACGAATTCACCACCTCTGCCCACAAAATGTGAATTCATATCTCAAACTCTATGTGAGAGAGATCACGATGAAGTATTTTATAATAAGAAATGTGTCAATGGAAAACAATGTCATCATTGTGGAAATTTGGTCTTATTCCACAATAAATATCGTATCAATAATGATCACTCGCTGTCAAATGTAACCATTCATTGGAGAAGATATGAATACATCGGTTATGCTACAAGTTCTAGTGATGCACATTCCAAAAGAATTGATTTGAGAGAAGATAAAATATGTGTGACAAATTTTCTTAATAAATTTGAAAGTGAAATTTATAAATACACCAAGCATTCACATAGAGCACAATGGCAAGACCTTCAATTCAAATAGTCTCGTGAAATTTTTCCACTAGGAACAATTTTGTCAGTGGTTGATTTTGCAGAAAACTACACATTTGCTGCACAAAAAGAGATACAGAGTGAATACTATCATTCTGACCAAGTTTCGATATTTGTCCATGTTCTATATAGACGTTCTCAATAGGAAGTTGATGGCATTGAAATCACATGTGACAATCAAGATGTGATTAAAGAATATCACTTTTATATCAGCGATGATCGTACACACAATACACATTTTGGTCAGCATTGTATTGAAAGTATTTTCTACGATTCACTAAAAGGACGTGACGTTAAATTCAATGCACATTGGATATGGTCGGATGGATGTGCGGGACAATTTAAATCTTCGTGATAATTTTATTGGTTATTTTGACTTCATAAAGCATTGAACATTAAACATCACTGGGATTTCTTTGAAACTGGACATGGAAAAGGTGAACATGATGGTGCAGGAGCATGCGTAAAAAGAGCACTTCGAAGATGAGAAATGAACCATTCTTCTGCACGATTTCATATAGCTGTAAAGGTTGTCCAATGGTGTAAATTAGATCTAAGCCATGATTATAATCAACAATCAAAAGATGTGCGTAGGTATGTACACAATTTTTTTAATTTATATTAATTGTCAATTTAAAAAAATGTACACTAACATTTAAGTATATGTACGCTAACATCAAAAGTTGTCATTTGTGTAGGTTTTTTTGGCTTGTTTGGGTCCAAGATATAAATAGATCAATACCATACGACACTAGTACCATACATGGGACTAGATATTTTCACTCTATTCAAACAAAATCCTTCCAAAACGTGTTTGCATTTGACAGTAGAAAGCAATCATGATTTTGTCATATTTGCACTGAAAATGTTGATTCTACAGAAGTTTGTGAAAACATAACGAACAACTATGTAAAACATTGGAAACACACAGAGATTAATCCTAAAGGAAAAATGCCACTAACAAGCGTAGACGAATTATAATCAGAAGAAATAGCAATATCATCTGATGGCGACAGAATTCTAGATCTTGTTAGAGAAGGTAATGATCTTACAACTGTTTTGTCGATTGTTCATTCTTGTCCATCACCTTATACATGTGTATTAGGCAATTTAATTGATTTTAAAACCCTAACGCCAATTGTAATTTAAACAGGGGATGTTTTCGTTGTGATTGCACCTATAGACAACAACGAAAATGTGAAGTATTATTTGATGTGATGCACTGAAGGAAAGATGAAGTTATTGGAGGACTACAATGACAACGGATATACATACGAGAGAGGATCCATAATTTTAAATGGCTATTTTTTTTCAGCAGACCCATATGACTGAAAATTATGTCTACTTTTAGGATTATGAACCTGATGTTATATGTTGTCAATATAGTCATTTAGCATGTGGATCTCGAATAAAATTGGTAAAAGTTTCATCGAAAAAACAATTAAAAACTAAAAAATGGAAACTGTCCAAATATGACCATGAACGGATAATTGAGGATGGCATTCCATTGCGATATTTTTAACTATATCAAAAATTAATCGATCGATGTTTTTGTCCATGTCCATGTCAAATTTTGTGTACAATATATTTTTTTCTTTCAACTATGTCTATGATCTTGAATGGAAACTAGAATAAGAGTTTAAATGATCGTATTTTAGTATGCTGAAATAAATTCAAAAATTATTTGGTAATGAAAACTTTAATGTGTAATTTCGTCTTAAATTATGTGTACATTACTTTATTCAGGTCTCCATATGTCTATTATACCACTTAAAGGATGAGATAATAGATGTGGCTGTCCCCACACTCCGCCTCGAATCTTTACTTTTCACTGAAATATGTAAGTGAAGAATCACTGAGAAACTTGCTAGATTTCATCTGATCCATTTCATGCTTCTCTAATATACTTAATAAATGGAAAATTATTATTCTTAATCCATAAGATGGGTTGATCCATTACTAGTTTCATGGTGGGCTAAACAATCCATATAAATACATGATCTATGAGTTTTTTAAAATATCACTTGTGTAAGTTTACATAACTAAAATCATGGCAAATGGAGATAACGGTCATTTTATTTTTAATCACAAGCAAGGATTCCAAGATTGTGAAGCTTATGCTAAATTAAAGAAATGATTATTTACAACAAATCGATGAAAATTCATCAAATTTTTGTCTAAAATCATTGCTCTAATTTAGCATAAGCTTCACAATCTTGGAATCTTTGCTTATGATTAAAAAACAAAAAATCGTTAAATCCCCATTTGCCATGATTTCAGCAACATAAAATGTATATGAACATTGAAAATAGGAATCATTAGTTAAAAATTGAAAATATGAATCATTTATACAAATTTCAATTTATAAAGTTTATATACAATTCAAGTTTTATGTTGAACTTCCTAACATTCATTCTAAACTTAAACCTAACATTAATTCTTAACATTCATAACATTCCTATCAAAACTTCCTAACATTCATTCTTTACTTGAACCTAAATTTCATTCTTAACATTCATAAGATTCCTATCAAAACTTCCTAAATTCTATCTAAACTTCCTAACATTTATTCTTAACATCCATTTTTCATATTCGTAACATTCATTCATAACATTCCTATCAAACCTTCACAACATTCCTATCAAAATTTGAACCTAACATTCATTCTTAACATTCTTAAGATTCATATCAAAACTTCATAACATTTATTCTTAACATTCCTATAAAAACTTCATATCCTATCAAAACTTCCTGACATTCATTCTTAACATCCATTTTTAGCATTCTTAACATTCTAAACATTTCTAACATTAGATTGCACCTATCAAAACTTCCTAACATTCCTATCAAACCTTCACAACATTCCTATCAAAATGTGAACCCAACATTCATTCTTAACATTCCTATCAAAACTTCCTAATATTCATTCTTGACATTCCTAACATTCCTATCAAAAATTCATAACATTCATGTTCTTAAAATGATCACATTCATTCTTAACATTCTTATCAAAACTTCTTAACATTCCTATCATTATTTACATCTCAACACTGGAAAATATTTACATCTACATACATACATAAATTTAATAATACATACATTCATAAATATGCAAAAACATATTCTAAACATTTACCACACATAATATGTAAGTTCAATGTACATGTGTATATAATCCAAAAAAAAACATTCATAAACATGTGAGTTCAATGTACATATGTATAATCCAAAAATAAAGCTCCTCAATGTCCAAAACTACAATGTATATATCAACAAAAAAAAGCAATATAAACCATTCTCTAAATGGAAGTCCACCACTATCCTCCACTAGGGTCTTCCCTTGGACTCGACCCAACCTGCAACATGTATAAAAGCAGATTATGAATATCATAAATGATTTAAACAATTTTAAACTAAATTCAAACATTAAAATATTAAACTTATATCAAAGAACAATTCAATTACCTCATTCTCTCAATGGAAGTCCACCACTATCCTCCACTGGAGTCTTCCCTTTGCCTCGAATAGATTGAAGAGACCCCTCCTCTGGAGTCTTCCCTTTGCCTCCAAGAGATGGAAGAGACCCAAGCTGCAACATGTATAAAAGCAATTTATGAATATCGTAAATTATTTAAACTATTTTAAATTAAATTCAAAAAATTAAAATATTAAACTTATTTATCAAAGAACAATTCAATTATGAACAAAATTACCTCTGTGCCAATATCCACATGCATCAAGGAACCTACATCTTGATTGTCAATTATAATATGTTCTCTTCCTTAAAATTTAAATTTTGTTGATAAATAAAACATAGTGCAAGCAAAAAAAACTAAAATTAAGTAATCAACTTAAAACCAAAACAAAACAAAATTAAAATCATTAGCTCACAATAGATGGTAAATCATCTAAAAAGTTCGAATCTAAAGAAACCTACATGGATAAATCAAATTAACAATAATATACACATTAAATTAAAAATAAAAAAAATGATAAAATATCTTTCAAACATAAATATAAATATGTAAATAATAAATATACGTCTCCAAGATGCTCTCCTACATTTTCAACATTTTCACTAATGGAGACTCGAAAATTATGTTCATTCATCATTCTAGAAAAATGCAACCAATAAACATTTACGTAATGTATTTATTACTATACATCAAAAAAGGCATAATATCATGCATAGATATGATGTAACAAAAAGTTCAATTCAAAATGAATAAAAAAAATAAATAGATTGAAAGTACACAAACCTCTCCTAAACTCGATGTGTCATTGGACAAGACATCCGAAGCTATATTACGACAAAGCTTAGCATAAGCCTTAAGATATTCAATGCTCATTCCATCTACTCATCGTTAGTTTTGTAAACAAAATTCTGCCGAATAGTGGCTCGAGCCTTCTCTCGACTCAATCCCGCATCAAATCCTAAAAATGCCGAAGTTAAACCTTCAACAACAACATGCCTTGCAGTTGTCCCGAGCTCTGATGTGGGATCCATCTCCGTTTGTAAGTCACAAGCCTAGGTGGGCGATATATATGAGGTGATGGTCGAAGAGTAATGGGATCTCTAAGAGCACCTTTTCTATCATATATTCGCCCCTTTCCAACTCCATAAAATTCGGAATGAATATCAGTATATTCTGGCTTCATACCCAAAAAAAACTGGCATAAAAAAAACTTGGCAAAATAATTAGAAACCTCATTAATCCATGGCAACCGACCATAGGCTGCAAGGAACCAATCATATAAATGATGTGCAAGATGAGGGTGCTTAAAATATTGCATTTTCAATGCTTTTCGCTTTAGGCCCTCTTTGAAGTTAAACATGGCATGGCTTGTTCTTTGGTAACTCTCTCCTTCATAACATCCCACTTATCTGGACCTATCACTTGAGCCTTGCTTCTACGCATCAAGTCAGTAAAACCATCAGTTGTTGGTCCAAGATCCTCATATACCTCAATGAATTTTTGCAATGATGCCAAAACCATCTCTATACTTTGTTTGTTCTCTGGAAAGAGATCCAAACTAGAAAGATATTTTTGCAGCTTGTCATAGTGAGATTTACAACTTTCAAGGGTCGTTTGTGCAAGACCACTTTCCCATGGAAGCTCCGCAGATAAATCAGATGGATAAGTTGATATGGGTGTACAACCCTCAAGTAGTTCAACAAATTGTGTCCTGGCTCGACCTTCGTCACACTGTGTATGATGACGAACCTGTTGGTGACCTTGCTCTGCACCCATGTATGTCTCCCTTGCTCGATCTTCCTCCCTCTCTGCTTCAAATACAAACAAAGTTATGTGTAAACATGTACAAATTGCGTACACACAAAAATACAATTTATACATGTATTAAAATATTGATGTTCATACCGACAGAAGGTCGAGATCGACGTTATCCAACCGAAGATCAAGGGGAACCATCTATACTCCTATCGCCTCGTCGATGATCGGCTGAATGTGAACTGTACAATAAACTTGAATCACGAGGTGAAGTTTACAATCTTCGATTGTCAAATTGGACACCAACTCCCGAAGAATGTGATGACCTCCTATGCTTTCGCCCCGAAAACTGATCTCTTTCCATTTGATATGATATCTACACTTACACAACTATCAACTCAAAACATATACAAATTATACATGTTAATTCTACAAATTCTAAGACCTAGCTGCTAAAGAAACTAAGTTCTTTAATAAGGACCTAAATATACGTAATATCATCTAATAGTTTTTAAAATGAGTATAAGTAATAATGTTGGATGTATGAGGAATTAATGTGCCAATCTTTTAAGTGTTTTTGATGTTTTAAATGAATGGAACCAATATGGTTAAATATTAAGTGAAGGTTACAAGTGTTAATCCTAGGAACGGTGGACATTCATGGTATTATGTTTCCCAATTTTGCCATGTTGCAAACAAAAGAAAACATAATACCATGAATGGTCACCATTGACTAGCAAAAACTCAAGACCATCATTTTCCCTCAATTAGTTTCTCAATTCATGAAATCTAGTTCATTAACTCTAGAGTATAATGTTAATTTGTTTTTTAAAATATAATTATCGTATTAAATATAATTTGGTATCCCAACTCAATTCTATATCTTGAACTCAAAGGAGTTGGATTAGTGTCAACTTAGTGTGAACTCAATGCTAGGTGGACTAATATCATTGGATCACTGTTAATGTGGAAAAATTATTAGTTAGTCTCATGTTTCCATATATATGTGGCATAATACTATCATGTTTTGATATCAATACCTCTTAACAAGGATTCCCTAAATACATAAAAATAATGTGTACAATACAATTGTCTTTGCTGTGTTGGAAATTTAGGTTAATATATTGATCCATGAACTCTGTTCACATGGACAGATTTAATGAACTCTGTCCAAATAGTGCAAATTACAACTATCTAACAACTGTAATCAATTAATGTACAACTAGCTAATTCTATGATAAAATTGACTATCTAATATGCTAACATTGACAATCAAGACTTTTTAAGAACATACCTGCTTTTTGACAAACTAACTTGCAAACAACAATTTGTCAAACCCCACTACTTTGTTTTGTGTTTTTTTTGGCTCATTGGCATAATTTAGAAAACTAAGTTTAATTGTTATATTGACTTTAATAGCTCATAAATTAGACCTCTAATAAAGACTATTATGATTACAAAAATAATTTAGGATTACCTTAATATATGATAGTTCAAGGCTTACTCATATCAAAACCGATACTCAACCAGTTTGAATCCCATTAAAGCAGAGTACATTGCAAGCTATAGAAGTTGTGATAGTTAACGAACTGTGAATTACAGAGTCAAAATAAAGCTCACAGCTTATGACATATATATGAGGTCGGTCCATTAGTATATGAGCTTACATAGGTATTTAAGATGAGTCTTGTATTCACAAGATGATAGAACTTAGTTAATTACGTATATAGTTATTATATGAATTACAGTACTACCAACTATGTTAATCGTTAAAACATCAGTATTGGTATAATTACTAATAATGTTATTTAAGGCTCTTAGTTTGTATATGTTGATCGACTTATATGCTCTTATTGATCTTATAACTTTCAACTCTTAATTATCCTTATATGAATTGATCTTACTACTAGTCGCATTGGTTCAACTGTATACGTAATATATGGTGTTATAGTTGTACTAAAAGCTGTTCACATTAGTGCTTACTTTGTGTCCATATTACACTATGATCCTTATATGGGTAATCTGAGCATGAAATGTAAATATTATTATAATCACTATGAAAAATGATAACAGATTAATTAAGGGTGAGGTAGTCATCTCTGAAAAATGATGGCAGATTAAGCAGAGTTCATGATGGGCAGAGTTCATGAACTCTGCCCACGTGCAAACGACAAGACAATGAATGTATATACACAAAAGGTAATCTTTCCCATGGGTTGCTAACTTGAGGCTAAGCCTTATATTCTAACCCTTTCAATTGAGCTTGCAATTAAATGAAAGTGAATTAAATTGCGTTTCACGACACGTTACAATCACCATAACATAACAAAAATATCATTATATTGCCTATTAAAAAATAACGAAAATAAATCTATGTGGTTTGTTGTAATTATGAGCTTTTCAATGGTGCATTTAAAGGATCATGACAGTAATTGAACTCTTCCCACATGGGAATAATTCATGAACTCTGTCCATGTGGGAGAGTTCATGGATCATGGACAAAGTTCATGAACTCTGCCCAGATTGGCAGAGTTCAACCCTCAACAACTGAAAAACCGTTTATCAAAAATTAAATTGACATATTAACGGAGTTCAACAAATTAGAAGGCATACCTGTTTATTTTTCACTACTGAAAGACACCAGCGAAACCGAACTCCAGAGATCGAAGCCAAACAATAAGAAGCAAAACGAAGCCAAGAAACGAAAAAATGAAACAACACCTGCCAAAAATGTAAAAGGATTAGAAATAGCATTGCTCCGAAAATATAAAAATTAACAAAAGGAAAACAAAAAAAATTAGATAAATTACCTTCGGTGGACAGGACAGGGCCGAGAGCAGGGCCGATGAATACGACCAAGGAGGCCGAAAGGGCCAATAGAACAGGGCCGAGAGCAGGGCTGACAAGCAGGGCCGAGAACAGGGCCAACAGAGCAGGGCCAACGAGCAGGGCCAACAGAGCAGGGCCAACGAGCAGGGCCAACAGAGCAGGGCCAACGAGCAGGTCCGAGAGCAAAACAGGGCCAACAGAATAGTTCCGTGAGAAGGGCCGACGAGCAGGGCCGACGAACAGGGCCTACGCAATCAAAAGGGCCAATAGAATAGAGCCGATATCAGGTCCGATGAGCAGGGCCAAGAACAAGGCCAACAGAGCAGGGTCGATGAGCAGGGCCAAGAACAAGGCCAACAGAGCAGGGTCGATGAGCAGGGCCGAGAGCAGGGCCGACGAACAGGGCCGAGAACAGGGCCAACAAACAGGGCCGAGAGTAGACTAGAAGGGTGGAGGGTCTCCATGAGGAAAGCAGGTCATTAAGGTGGCGGATCTCCACGTCGAGAGGGTGGCGACACTCCTCAAAGTCATCCCATAGGGATGACAGGCGGCAACAAATGACGGGGCGACAAGAGGTGTCCAGCAGCAGCTGGTGGGGAGACAGGCAGGGACTAGCCAAATGCAGAAAGGAAAATGACAAATGTGGGCCGCAACCGACCTTTTATGTAGAATAATTATTCGGCCGAACAATTATTCGTCCAAATAATTGTTCGGCCGAATAAATATAGAACCACCGTGCAAAATTACCGGTCGGCTATGCGTTTGCACATATTTCTAGGTATCCATCAAGCTAAACGGTTCTTCGTTAAATGTTATTTGGTCGAATAACATACAAATTATTCGGCCGAATAACATACAAATTATTCGGCCGAATAACTATAGTTAGTCGGCCGAATATCTTCCGCCATGTTGCTCGGGAACCCGATTCTCACGGAAGTGTTACCTAACTTCGCGTTTTCACCCAATTATGGGTATTTTATTTATCAAAATCCAATTTCCATAATGATCTTAGGATGCCTTCTAAAATAATTGTTAGAAATAGTAATAATCAATTTGCATAGCCAATATGGTCCAAAGTGATAATAATTCAATTTACATAGACAATGCTTTATTAGATTGAAGACCTGACCTAAGTTGTTTGAGCAAAAAGCGAAAATGCTCAAACAAGTCTCTATAATTGATGCAAATTTGCTTATTGCACTAAGGTGCTCTATATAAAAAATTAAACAAAATAAAAACAAATTAGCTTAACTTACATGAAATTAAAGTTAATAAAAAAGAAGTAGAATAGTAGGAAAGTAAGATGATGCTCAAATATCATATGTATGCATAAGTTTGTTTACTCAACATTTAATTCAATGTATGGCATTGTGTTGTAATGTAACAAACCTTGTAGAGGTAATATTATAAGGTTGAAGTTGTGTTGTATTCTTTTATGGTGCAATTGGTGTGGGAAAGGCCTTTCCCATGTTAGGTTCCATCAATACTCTAGGGTTGGGTTGATGGTTTGTGTTGTAAAGGACTTGTTTATGAAGTTAAAAAGATAGTCTTCATGGAGATCATGTAGTTCTCCCAGATTTCTACAATGAAAATAGAAAACAACTTATCACTCTTGCATGGAATTCCTATTTTGAGAGAATATAACCAACATAGATCCATTTTAAACCAAATTTTATCAAGCATCAAGAGGGATAAAAAATTTCGAGGTGTAATTTTTTTCATCATTCAATTCCATGTCATGTATTAATTTATTCATATTAAATGATTGAAAAAATTGCACCTCAAGCAATTTGATCCATCTAGTTGCTTGATAGATATAGGTTTAAAATGTCTCTATATTGGTTTTAATTTTATAAACCCTTGTTTAAAATTTAAAATCGAGTCGACATATGCTACCGAATAGTGTTATTTAATTGACAGCTTTAAAGTTGATGAATGTAGAAGATAATCAATTATTCGTTGCAAGTAATAAAGATGATAAGTTAACAGTTGCAATAGTAGATGATGTAGAGTTTTAATTAGTGATGAGTGTTGCAAAGAAGATTGAAGAGAAAAAATGGGGAATGGATTTAAAAGCTACAAAAAGTGAGGGTAGAGAAACAGAGACTACCATAGTAGGCATTTGTAATTATGAAGGCCCTAATATCATGGAACAAGAATATGAATTTGAAGGAGTCCATATAGATGATGGACGTGAAAAACATATGAAGGAGTCCTCAGCAGTAGTGGAAGAGAGTGATAAGGCTGCCATCGATGCAAAAGAGGATATATTTGAGGAGAATGCAACTTTTAAATCTACATGTATCGTAATTAAAATTGAAAAATAAGTGAAAGAAGAGAGCATGAGAAACGACCTTGTTTTATTTAACCAATTAAATGTTTGTGATTGTGTATATATTGACAACATTATTGAAGATGTGGAAGATGATGAAGAACACCTTGAAGGAGTGTTAATACTGCCATGAAACAAAAGAAAAATGAAAAGAAAATAAAGTGAAGAGAATTTGGAACTTGAAGTGCCTCTACAAATGAACAAACTTGAGGATGAGTTTCATGTTGATGAAATCGCTATTGAGGATGTTGTTGAAGTGCTATTGAGGATGTTGTTGAAGTGTTATTGAGGATGTTGTTGAAGTGCATGAGCTAGTTGAATGCAATCTACAAGTAAAGGATTGTTAGTTTTTATATCTCGGTAGGTACTTATACATTAGGGGTGTCTAGAAATGTAGAATGGGTTGAGTGTAAATCTCTAGACAACCTTGTAATAGTGTCTTTTGTAACACTTTATTCTATTGGGTGGTATTTGTTAGCCCATGTTACCGAAGATTCAATGGTATTGGGTGAGCCCATGGTATTGGGTGTCCAATGGCATTTCCCATGGTATTGATGTAAAGTGATATTACAAAAGATTCTATGGAGAGTTGTAAGGAACCACATGCAGGAGCGATTCATATCTCTTGTGGAATGGTCATGACACAATGACAAGAGTGAGTTATATAACTTGCGTGTTGGTCAAGAGTGAGTCATATCTCTTGAGTGGGAAAGAGTGAGTCATATATCTTGTGAGCGATAGAAGAGAATCATATCTTCTATTGAGGTTTGTATTTTCTGTTGAGGGTTAGGGCACGGTGAGAGTCGGGAGTCAGAGATCCGGTGAGTCATGTCCGAATGCCTGTCATTGTAAGTGCCGATTAACAAACTTGCAATAAAATATAAGTTGTTGGATGGTTTTCCCCAAAGGACTGGGGTTTCTAGGGTAATACCTTGTGTGTGTTTTTTTCTTTGTTTACGGTTGTTTATCAATGTGTGTTTGATTTATCTTTTCATTAATTGTGAGATAAGGGAATTGTTATTTAAAATATTGAAAGTGTAACAATGATCCTGTAAGCATAAACTATCACATGGTATCAGAGTGGGACTGAGAAGACCCTGCACAAGATCGAGAAATTAAAAAATAAAAATAAAAGAATCACGTACCATACAACCACTGTATGGTCGAGCGACGAACAAATTCAGCTATATGCTAGTTCATTGTGTGAGAATTCTATATAGGATCAATACCATGAAAGAATTTTAATATCCAAGAATATTGAAGCAAAGAAGTCCTCACAATAATTATTCAAAGATATGCAAGAATAAGAAGAAGAAATATTAAGACATAAACATAAGAGAAGGAACTCAATTGACGGAAATATAATCTCATGTATTATTTCTCAATATGAGTACAATATATAATACATCTCAAGAGAGAAAATAGAATTCCTTAAAGGCAATTTGAAAAGCTCACAAAAGTAAGGCTTACTAAAAGCTAGAAAAACCCCTTAGGTGTCAAAAGCACTTTCCAATTAAGTCTAAAGGCTCATGAATTAGCTAAATATGGTATGGAATCTAATGAGTGATGAAAATGGAATGTGTTGATGACTTTTGGAGAGAATAAAGAGGTGGAGGTCGAATTGGCCAAGTGGAGATAGTTTCTAAGTCAACTAGCTTTACCTTATCTACTAGAAAGTAGAAAAAACAAGATAAAGTTGTCTAAATCAGAAAAGTGTCTTTCTAATTCAGGAATGGAATAAAATCAGACAGAATCCAAGGAAATCTTATCGAGAATCTATCCAAATTTGTTTTTATGACTTAGGATGGAATATGGAGGCATAAAAGACAAAACTAGGAAAACTACATAATCTACACCTAGGAAAATTAATCTAGATGACTAATAAAATATATCCTAAGTATGGAATGGGTTTTTAAATGTTCCAAACCCCCCCCTTAAGCCTAAATTAGAGTGAGTAAATTATGTGTAGGGCCCAAGCAAAAAGGATTATGGTCGCCCCAAAAATGATTATGCCCAAGTAAAATGAGGAAACAGGGAAAACCTCATGCGAATAAAACCCTCCCTCAAAAAATGGACATGTGCACACCAAAAATTGTTCTTGCTCCAAACTCAAGTAGGTGTGAACTTGGTCAGATGTCTATAGGTATCTTCCTATTGGGAATAAGTGGTTCATGCTCCAAACACATTTGTTTCAATTCTACTTCAGTGGATGCAAGCAAATATGGAAGTTCTTTGAACTTACTCTTGAACTGAACAAATCCATATAGACCATTTTGGAACTTGAAATTTGAACCAATTAAGGTAGGATCAGCTCCAATCAGATCTGATTTCTCTTGAAACTTGAACTTTAAATTAGAGGAAGTTAAATCAGCTCCAATAAAATATGCCAATGTGATGGAAATGTATTCATCTTCAATGAAACTTTGAGGATAGGCGCTAGTCATCATGTAGGAATAGGTAGAAAGCATGAGATCACAATAAGTGAGTGTAAATGGAGCACTCTTGAAATATGAACCAACCTTCAAATCATCCAATATATCAGCATATTTCACACTATATTATTCTGAAGTATGCACAAAATCATCAAAAACTAGCTTGTCATCATCAATATCAAAATATGAAGAATGAGATGAGAATTGTGAATGGATGAAACCCTCTTCAACAATGGCATCTCCATTAGTTGAACCTTCTTCATTGTCAGCAGCGACATATGAAGGAGAGAGATATTATTTCTCAACTTCTAGAGCCACAAAAGAAGTCTCTTCAATTACTGCTTCATGGCAAGAAGCATTTGAATCAAGGAGATCAATATCAACATGAACCGACTGTCAAGAAATTTCTGCAAATTATTTTTCTTCAAAGGAAACTTCTTCAGAGAGGGTTGAGGCCGATACTTCAGGAGGAAGAACACATGATAAGGTGTAAAATTTACTCTCCATATTTCTGATATGAACCTGATTTTGATTTCCAAATACTCTATCCAAATTGGTCCAGAGATCCTATGGGTATTTAGCAGAATCAATAAGGTAGTGCATGCATGGAGAAAAAGTTAGACACATGGATCCAAGTGCTCTATCATAATCATTAAGCCAACCATCTTTCTCTTCTGAGGATTCAGTATCTGCAACATCTCCAATAGACACATCAAAGAGACAATGTCTCTTCATATATGCACTCATCTTTGGCTTCCACTCATCATAGTTGAGTGGTGTAAGAAGAGGAACTAAATTCGAATCCATGGAGTTTTACCTGCAAAACAAACTTTGAAACTTATACTAGAAGGCTCATCTAAATCTAAGCTATGAGCTCCCTAAGCTCTGATACCATGTGAGAATTATATATAGGATCAATACCATTAAAGAATTATAATATCCAAGAATCTTGAAGCAAAGAAATCCTCACAAGAATTATTCAAAGATATGCAAGAATAAGAAGAAGAAATATTGAGACATAAACATAAGAGAAGGAACTCAATTGACGGAAATATAATCTCATGTATTATTCCTCAATATGAGTACAATATATAATACATCTCAAGAGAGAAAATAGAATGCCTTAAATGCAAGTTGAAAAGCTCACAAAAGCAAGGCTTACTAAAAGCTAGAAAAACCCCTTAGGTGTCAAAAGCACTTTCCAAATAAGTCTAAAGGCTCATGAATTAGCTAAATATGGTATGGAAGATAATGAGTGATGAAAATGGAATGTGATGATGAATTTTGGAGATAATAGAGAGGTCGAGGTCGAATGGGTCAAGTGGAGATAATTTATAAGTCAACTAGATTTACCTTATCCACTAGAAAGTAGAAAAAACAAGATAAAGCTGTCTAAATCAGAAAAAAGAAAAGTGTCTTTCTAATTCAGGTGTTAGCACCTAGTTTTCAAAACACAAGTAACAAGGTATGAGTAGAAAAATGTTTTGAAAATTCCTGAAAAAACTTGACAAAGTGATTGTTTTCATAGTTTATGGAGCTAAGGTATGAACAAAGGTTGTAAATAGAAGTGCTAAGGAGAAAAACCAAAGAAATTTCAAAAGAAAATATGAAAATTCGACCAAAATTATCAAAAGGAGGCTAAAGACTATAGTCCGAAAACAAATATTGCAAGTGTTAACTATCATGTAGATCGCACCGTTGATTGGGCACAAGACAGAAATCTACGGTCCTTGTTTGTTGTCGCATCGCTAAACTGCGTGGAGAATAAGTGTGAAAGCGGTTGCGAAAAGCAATACCAGTGGACAGGTGGCGGCTACAGAGCGCTCTGCAAGCAAGGAAGGTGGTATAGAAAACCGTCTTTCTAGAATGCGAAACCATTATAGCGGATGATAGATCGCAGAGATCGATGGCTAAGATTAATGGTGAAGGATCCGACGATTTTGGGATACATCATTAAAATGTAGCACAAGTTTCAAGTGATCAATGGCTCACATTGCAGGTAAATTAAAACAACGGTGATAAAGTTTAGAGTTGCATGAAAGATAGTGATATAGAACCCACCAGCAAGAAAGTTGAAAGGTGAAACATTTTGCAAATATCCACTATATATGCATGATAGATAGAATGGGAAGCAGATGCGAAAAGGGAAACCGCTAGACACGTGGAAGTGTCAGGCTAGTCCGCATTTGATAAAGCTGGTTCCAGAAACCACTTTCCCAATTGCGAAGTGGTATGTTGTGTGATTACCACTAAGATATAATGGTCGAGAATTGAAGGATGAGAATGATCAGATGGAAGGAATAAAAGACTTATCAAGTGGCAAAAAGGACATGAAATCTAATGGTCTAGATTGTGGCACGTGAAATCAACAGTTGGGAAAGATAAGCGCCTGAGAAGATTCCTGGAAGATAAAGAAAGTGGGTTATATATAGAAAAGAAACCCGATAAAGTTGACATTTGTCTTTTGCATTGTCAGTGCTAGAAGGTTTTAGACAAGTGGGCACAACAGAAAGCGACAGAGCAGGACAAAGCACATGGTTGTCAGCGACAGGTAGGCCCTTATAACTTCAAACTAATAATATTTTAAGTTTGTTTATAAGGATTAAGAATGGGAACAGTCCATGATGTAGATGAAGCTAAGGTTAAAGAATTTCTCGGAGGATAGGGATAGGGATATTTTTTATACCTCCCTTAGGTCATCAGTGGCAGAAATTAAGTTGAAGTTGAAGAATTTGCTGGAAGGAGGTTTGGATATACACTGAATTAATCAGACATCTTTATTTTTGGTTTGACCTAACCAAATTGTCTCATTTCCATAGTTTTTGTCATGGTGTGTGTCAAATTACTCCGAGGCCAAGCGAACTGTTATGAATGCCTCAAAAACTAGAATTGTCTGTCGTATAGAACCCTTGCTTATAAGAGATGCTTTAGAAGTCCCTACGCCTGAAATGCCTGAACCAAAGAGTTTTTCTGAGAAGTCAATTATTAACTTATTTCACCAGTCGTCCCCTGAAACTAAGGATATTTTCATGGCCTCTTGCTCAAACCAGAGTTGGAATTCACCGAAACCACTTATCCTTTAGATGTCAGTCTTTTCAATGAAAATACCCAACTCGTCCTTTCCTTGTTGGATTTGTTTTTAGGTCTTGATACATATGCATGGGTGACGGAGTTTCAATTAATTTTTTTGTTTAGAATGAACATCAATTCACTTGAAGCTAAAGGTAGTTAGATACCTCGTCTTAAGTTTGAAGAATTTTTGGCTAAGAGAATTCATTTGCAGATGGAAAATTTTCATACTGTAAGGCAGTTTAGGTTTCAATCCCATCTCATGAAAATGGTTATGTTCTCCAGACGAGAAGAAATATTTTTTCCAAAGATAATTTTCACAAATCCAGTGGAGGATAATATGTTCAATTATATGAATTACATGTTATCAGAGATTTACAGCATGATTTTTGGAGAAATGCTACTAAGAGTGTTACCTGAAATGAAGACATTGATGCAATTGAATACTGAATTGGCAATGGGAGATTGGTTTTTGTCAAAAGACAATATTGTTCTTAGACTGTATGGTTTCAAGCATCAACGGTACATATTACCAGCATTTTTGACGTTAAGGGTCTTTGCCCTTGAGTTTGTTAGACAGAAACTGATTGTAGAAGATAATCATTTTTTATTCTTTAAGAAAGCCACAGATATCAAGTATCCTTTTACAGTAGGTCCATTTACTATAAAAAATAAATATGCGATCCTGTACATAGAGAAGTTGTTAGAAGAAATGAATTTTAAAAAGGATGTGGCTATCGATTATGACCCTTTTCAAATATCGAAAAGATGATAGTCTAATCATACTAAAGTTTTCATTCATCAAGAAATGGAAGGAATGTCAGAAAAAGAAAATTGGTTACAATATGAAAGCGAGGAAAATATAAGTCTACAAGGAGGAGTGTTGGTGTTGGCAGATTGTACAGGAAAAGCAGAGACTTCAACGAACACAGTTATTGGAGGAAAAAGGAGTTTTCAAGATGCAGTTGATTAAGAAGGTGGAGATCAAGAACAAACAAAAAAATCTAAGTTGGATGAACAACAAGATTTGTTGCCACTTACAGACGAAAAAGTACCAGAAGTCCGAATACAAGAATATACATTTCAAGAAGCTACATAAATAGGAGATGTAAATAAATTTCAAAACAGAGCAGATATGTTTAGCAAGTACAGCCAAGACAAGCAAGCTTTGTTTCAGTATACTTTCCAATGATTCCCTAAAGTTAGAATCTTGGCTAAGTCAGATGTTAATTTGGTTACTAGTCGAGATGTAAAGGAGAATACATTGAATTTGGCAATATCATCAATTGATAAAGTTACAGAAATGAAATTCAATCTGAAGAAGATCACTGTGTGTTGGTCGCAAAATTGTTCTAGAGGTTTCCAATGTAGACCCAGGTACTTCACGGTACAAAATACCAACAAAACCCCTATTCACCGGCCCTTTCGGCAACAGACTGCGAGCAGTTTGAAGGCTCACCCAAGGAGAAGTTGAGGGGGTGGTTGCGGAATCAGGTTTCGACAACCTGGTGATGCGAGTGCTTAACTGACTGATGCGCAACGTGGTATGGAGCTTTCACGCTGCGGGCAAGGGGCTGTGCGAAGTCTTATACTTTGCATCAATGGGATTGTGCGGTACTACTAGGATACCGTGGCGAGATAGCGCAGCTCTTATCATGGATTAGCGCGTCAACCAGACTGTGCGTTCACCGCAAGACTTAATCAAACTAATCAATCTTGCTTAACAGTCTTAATCATTCATCCACACTTAGACCAATTTCAAACATATGTAATGGAATGATTTGTGCAATGCTTCGCACCCTGATGCAGCACTCAACTCCTTATTATTAACTATGTGATTATTTAACAGGTTCATGCATCCAAATACTTAGAGACACTGATCATTAACATTCATCCATATATGAGATACCGAACATCTTATTCCATCCCTTCCATGGCGAATACAGATAAAAGTAAACACATATCAGATAACTGTAATTTCAAGCATTCATACTGTAAATAATTCAAGGAACTGAATAATAGAAACCATACACAGCAATCACATAACACAAGATTTAACATGGTTCACTTCCTCGGATGGGAAGCTACGTCCATAAGAAATGTTGTTTTATTATCTTAGGAAAGGGTACAACAGTTCTTCGTTTGCGCACTCAGCTGCAAACGGGCTTCTTCCTCAAAATTAGGTCTCTGCGCACTCAACTGCAGAGCCTTTACAATGGATTCTTGCTCAAGATTCTAGCAGTATTCAATATGCCCAAATGGGCTGATGCACAATCATGGACTCCTTTAAAGACACTTTAGATGCCACATAATACTGAAAAAACCTGGAACCTCTGACTTTAGGTGACAATTAGGGGTACTTCCGTAATGGATTTGAAGATGAAGTAAAAAGACAAAATATAGTTAATTGAATCAGCTTTCATAATATATAACATTTATCTATAAATATTTGTGTAAATGATTATAAAATTAGTTTCCGTTAAATTGGGTTTTCAAATTTTCAGCACATCATAACATATATGTTTGTGCGGGTGTAACACTTATTGAGGTAAATGATGTTCATTTTGAATAAAATCTTGCAGACATATAAAGGACATATGGGCCTAGTGCAACACTATTTTTTCAAAAAATTTCATGAATTATTTTTATTATTATTAATTATTGAAGTCAGAAAACCTTGAAATTAAAATGTTATGTGCGGGTGCAACACTTTAGGAGCAAAATTTAATGAAATCATTATTTTCTATATATGAGATTGTAGAGCTCAGTATTCTCTAGTGCACCCTATAGTTTTCTTGGGAAATGGAGAAGGCAATCAAAAGTTATATAAAAACGAATCGATGTATGTATTTTTTAAAACTGACGTGTGTCATTTAGAAAATTAATAATAAATCAATAAAACATACATTTTTATGAAAAAATTACATATTCAGAATCGTCAGATCGTACTCTACAATATTCTATATTTTCATAAAAAAATATTGAGTTTTTCATAGAAAAACACTCCATTGAAACTGAGCATATTGATAGAGTTCAAAAATACAAGCAATGGCCCTGGTTTTTTTTATTTATCCAATAGGTTCGGCAGTCTGAAGCTATTTCTGAACATCATCACAAGTTTTGTTCCCGCCGAGTTTTTAAATTTTAAATTAACACATATGCGTTATAACGGATATGCGGTTTAGACTTGTTCATATTGCATATGCGTTATAACGCATATGCGATTCACATCGCATATGCGATATAATGGATATGTGTTTTTTTTTAGTAAAAAAGAGTAAAAAGAGAATAAAGATTATTAGATAAAAAAGTGGCATAAAGATTATTCTTTTGAAAGGTAAGATAGCATCCCATCATGATTAATATAACATTGTTTAACATGACAAATGGGTTCGGAAACAATACATCTCTATTTTCAACTAAGTTATATTTGATATATTAGGTAGTATGGGGTAGTATGGTATAAAGTATAAACTCACATCAAAGTGAATGGGACATCTAAGAAGCCAAATGGTGGATTGTTATTGATGAAGTAATTGGGATATCATGGTGAGTATAATTTGGTTTTCAATCCATTTTCAAGGGTTAGGGATCTCATTCTCGTCGTTTTAATAATTTTCCTTGTATCCTATCCTAGGTATGAGATTTAATAGGCACCGAAGAAAAATCGATTCAAATATATCTCGAGAATTCCATCTTCACTATTGTGTAGTCTCCTAGTATAGAACTTCACCTTACTACACTAAGATAGTTGAAGTTTGTGGCTTCGACCTATAGCTCACTATGCATCTATTGATTGATGTTATTGATGAGAACCAACATATCTTTGCACTTATTTTGTTAATCAAACTTTCTTTGATATTAGTGTAGTTAAATGACTTCAAGTATGGTTTTTTATTTAATGAAAAATTTATTATATAACTTAATAATGCTCTACTTGAGTTGATGATGATTATGGTTGTTATTAATGTCCATTGAGACCAATTTTGATCTATCAAACCTTTAAAAAGGTAAGCAATCACTTGGTTTTCTTTAGAATTATATTTCTGTGCTCGAAAATTTTAAGAGAAACATTCATAAATCACCATAGTTTTGATGAGTTAAAATGTAAGGGAGGCTGGTATTGTAACAAATATTTTGAATTTGGGATGAAATGTGGGTGTACACATGACATTTTAATGTGATTTGTTTCTATATGATCTTTAATAGTTTAATCACATTACACTATTGATTCAAAAAATACAAATCTTTTAACTAGAAAATTTTCAACAAATAATTTAACTAGAAATGTTGATGATTGATCCTCTCACTCACTCCATACCTCACTTTCTCCCCCTACCTCCTCTCTCCACCCCCTTCTCTCTCCCTCCATAATTCCTTCTCTCTTTCTCCACCCCCTTCTCTCTCACACACATCCACACACCCTCTAAAACAATTCCTTTGTTGCCCCTCCCTCCCGCCAAAACTCTTTCTCTCTTCCCCCCTCCCTCCCTATCCATGTGTTCCATCCTATCACTCTTTCCATCCCTCACTTTATCCCCCTACCTACTCTCTCCACCTTCAAGCATTCATCCCTCCTTCATCTCTCCATCTTTCTCTCCTTTCCTTAATATCCATGATATCTCCCTCTCTCTCTCTCTCTCTCACACACACACACACACAATCCCTCATCTCTATCCCTCGGTGTAACCATCCTTGACCATACTTAATTTCCCTAAATCACTACTCTCTCATTGTTATTATCCCACTCTCTCACCCTCTAACCATCCCTCCATCCATCATTCTCTCTCTCTCTCTCTGACTCTCCCCCTCTCACTCTTTAACCACCCCCCATTTGTCTCTCTCATTCACTCACTCTATACCTCTATCTATACCACCACTCCATCCATCCCTCTCATCCCTCTCACTCTTTAATGGTCCCCCCCATTTGTCCCTCCATCCATTAGACTATATATCTTTCCTCCATCCATTATCCTATATATTTCTTGCACCCAATCATCCCTCCCTTTTATATATCACCCTCTTCTCTCCCACTTATATGTATTCCCCTATATCTCTCCCCCCCCCCATCCCTCCCTCCCACTTATATTTATTCCCCTCTCACCAATACCTTCCCTTTATATTTCTCCTCCCTTCATCCCCCCCATATCTCTCCCTTACCCATCCCTCCCTCCCATGATTCCCTCTACAACTTCCTCTCCCTCCTTTGACTCCCCCCACACCTCTTTTAGCTTAATCAATGTAATGTTGGGGCATGAGCCACCCCATAGATCGTCTGGATGGAATCTTGGGAGTCTAAATTGTATTATAAGGGGATCAGGGTGACATTATAGGGTTTTGGATGGTAGGGATGGGTCTCTGGACATTGACCATAGTCATGGAAGAAAAGATGGTCCAATGAGTCTCTAAATCAACACACATGCATTATAGATGGAATATTTGGCCTTTAGTGGGATATGGGTGTCATTATGAGGTTTTATGCACTAAGGATGGATCTCAGGGTCTTAACCATGGTAATGGGACAAAAATGTAACAAAAACAAGTCTTAAACCACTACACATGCCCTTTAAAGGGAATATTTAGCCTTAATATGGGATATATGTGCCATTAGACTATTTTATGCATTGAAGATTGTTCTCGAGGCGTTGACCATGGTCATATAGGAACCATTACGAATATTTCCAGACAAAACATAGTTCTGAAGACACTGTACCATGGTCCAAGGATAAATCCAATCTTCTAGGGATTAAATGATGTTTTCATGGTTCATGGTTAAATGAGGTTTCAATAGTTGATATGCACTAAATCGCATATGTGATATAACACATATGCGATATATCGCATATGCAATTTAGTGATCACGTTTATAACAAACTGACTGTTTGTAAAAAGCGGAAAAAGCATATAGTTCATATCGCATATGCGTTAAAACGAAGATGCGTTATATCGCATATGCAATATTTGTTTAATAAATAATCTTGCGTTGCGGGCCGTGGGCCATTTTTACTGTACAGGAAAAGACATAATTCTTCTGAAACCCATGCAGAGTGTACTGTTCAACCTGCAATTTAATAATTTATTACATAGATCCATAGGTTTTGTACAATTTTGGGTGGATTTCAATGGGGAATCCACGTAATAGAGTTCGGAAGTCAGCGAGGAATATGATTACACCCTAAGAAGCTGAAATTAAAAAAGAAAAGAAGAGGGAACATTCAAGAAATCATCGGCATTCATTGGATGAGCAAATACTTCCCATTCCCGCTCAACAGATACCTGACAAAGAGGCTGAGGAAGATATTGCAACTTTAATGCAAGCTAGTTATAACCAAGATGAAAATTTTGGTCCATTATTAACCGGACAACTCTCTATAGACCTCAATCATAATGTTCCTAACAAGACTCTACAACAACCATGCCAGGTGGTTCAATCTCCTAATCGAAGTTGTCAGCCTGCAGTGGATGTAAACGTCTCTCCAGCATTTCAAATGACAAGAAATCATGTATTAAAACGAAAGAGAAATCCTAAACGCATACAAGTGGACGAGAGCGAATTGACTTCCATGGAAGGTAAGGTGGCTAAATGCATAATCATTCGTCATTGTTCTCAAATAATGAAACACTATTTTGAACCAAAATCTGAAGCCGGTAAATGTCAATTGTTTTTAGCTTTGATTAAATCTAGAAGTATGGAAAATGTTAGAAAAAAGTTAGGCATAAGAACATTGAAGAATACCTAATCAAGTAATCACATTGTTAAATCTCTTGCTACTGCATTCACATCAATTGGTAAAAAAACTCGTTCAAAAGACTCTAATGTGGCTCACCGCGTATTGGATGAATCAATTGTATCTAGATCCACAAGACAACATCGTTTACTTAAATGCACATCAGAAATTGTCCCTTTACATCCAAAGACACTTAAAAAATATTTAGTAAGAAGAGACAACCTTGATGTAGAGAGACAAATGGATACATTATGGGCATTTAGCGGTAGGTTGCCCCGCAAAGACATGAAGTTGGTTGAAGCAGTGAAGGGACTAGTGCACACTTTTTGGCACGATAACACTAGGCCTTCTTCTAACACAAAGGATGTGTTAAAACACTATAGGGTTTTTATGAACAATGAAGGGCATGTTAAACATTACCTTGACATGACACAAACTCAATTGTTCGAGATGTTTAAAGTTTCCCACGTAGAGCTAAGGCTTGGGCAAAGATCTTTTGAAAAATGCAAGCCTTGGTATGTTAAAATCCATAGAATCCGGAACACTTGTTGTTGTAGATACCACATAGAGTTTGATCTATATTATCATACATTTGCACATATACGTCATTTTTTGCATCCTAACCATGTGCAGGAATGCTCAAGTACAGTACTGCCAATGTCATCTAGAGATTTCATCCATAGCATAATGTGTCTAAGGCAAGATAGGCAGACACATTACTTAAAACAATGTGTAGAGGGTTATTGCAACAATTGTGGTGGGCTATCTGTATGGTCCGATTGCATCCATGAGAGTGAAGATCAAGCATTCAGTAATGCAATTGTCGAGAAGAAAAACTTTCAGTATGAGATATATCAGCTATGTGATGGGAAAGAAAGCAAGAAGATTAAATTGGTGACTTCACAGGTGACAATCTACATGAAAAATGTTCATTTAACTGAGTGTACATTGTTTATATGTTTTTTTATAACATTGTTTTAAATATTGATACATATATTAATATTCATGTAAATATTTTTATGTTGTTTTATAACATTGTTTATTTTTTTCCACCAAGTGCAAGTATGTGATTTTATTCCAGAGTTCCTTGGAAAGATCCAACAGTACATTCAGCATGTCGATATGGCATGGTGGCAAGATGAGCAATTCAGAATATGCCATGACACCTTCCCACTTGGAACAATACTATCAGTGGTTGACTTTGCGGAAAATTACACCATACAACCACAAAATGAAATACAAAGTCAATACTATCACTCAGAGAAGGTGAGCATAATGGTCCATATCACTTATCAACATGGGATAGCAATGAAGAGAAATGTGTGATATTGAAAGAGAGACACTTTTACATCAGTGACGACCGGACCCATGACATCCATTATGTGCAACATTTCTTTCAGTTGTTCTATGATCATGTGATAGCTATGGAAATACCATTTTATCGTCATTTGATTTTGTCAGATTGTTGTGCTAGATAGTTCAAGAATGCACGTGTATTTCAATGGTTGTGTTTGTTGCACATAAAATACAAGGTGCCACATACATGGAACTACTTTGAAACAGGTCATGGCAAAGGAGAGCACGATGGTGCTGGTGCATGCATAAAAACTGCCCTTCGAAGGGAAGAGATGAATTTTACAGGTGCTCGCCTTTGAGACGCTTCATCTATAGTCGAATGGTGTGCATCTGTGATGGGAGAACAAGCAACAAGGAAACACCTAGTGCGGAGAATATTCTGGGAGGTGACAGATGTGGACCGATCCCAAACACATCGGGTGAACACAGTGCATGGAAGTCAAGGTTTTCATTCAATTAGAAGCTCAGACAACTCGGCCCTACAAATTTGGACAAGATTGAAGGCTTGCTTTTGCAGTTCCTGTAGCATAGATGAATGGAATGATTGTGAGTATACAGATACAGTTGATACATGGGATCGAGTGACACTTGGCACCGATTTCAAGGAGGTTAATGAAATAGACCATTTGGAAGATGATCAGACATATATTTCTACATACTATGATCACATATCGAATCTCATACAAGCAGGTGCAAAAAACTAAATTAGTAGTACCTAAATCACTACAAGTCCTTACATAGAAAGAAATTTTATTTATGTTACATGCAAGACCTTTTTTAATATTTATGTATTTTTAACCTTTTTCGATTTCCTTTCATAGGTCAGATATATGCAGTGGTTTCCCCAAAAAATAATGAATGGGGTTCTGACTATTGGTTGGCACATTGCTTAGAGGGGAAAGAAACCCTTCTCGAACCTATTACAGAGGATGAAAATATTGAATACACAACTGGCTCGATGGTTATAAAAGGGAAGTACCTGACACTAGCAGCACAACAAAAAAGGAAGGGTGGGTATGTATATCAGGATTATAAACCAGGAGCTATTGTATACCACTTCACCAACCTGGTAGTTGGTATAAACATCAATCTGCGCACAATTTCGAAAAAAAGTAGGTCACATGTACAATACTTGCTACCTCATTTAGAGCATGAGAGATTGATGGACACCATCGACAGCAGAGATGATCTAGATGGCCTACTCGAGTGAGTGCATTGCCAAGTGTTACTAGATTGTCCAATGTGGCTAGATTGTAAGGTGCGTTAAATTTAATCCTTAAAGTGTGCATTGAAGCACAATTTCAATTATTTAGCCTTTAGTTTATTCCCAATGTACTAATTTGTGATTGTCGGATACCATTCACAGACATAATTTATTGGACAAGTTATAAACACGATCCTACAACCTCAAGTGAGTTATCTATAAATAATGTTTGCACATTTTCCTTATTTTCTTATGAGAGTACTAATGTTTAACCTTTCTTGTGCTTAGGATACAAACACTATTTATGGCACATTGGAGGCACCAAGAACAACCAGTGTCTTTAGACACCACCAAATAGAAATCGGAAAATAACATGCTCTCAAGTCAAGTTTATCTTCATCATCTTCATATGCCAAAAGATCTCTTGTATGTCAAGTTTATGAATATTTATGCCAATTTTTACATATGACCAATAAACCTTAAAACTAGCAATTATCAACAAGTATGATAGTTCTTGTTAGAAAAACAGGATCGTAGAGCAATAACAATAAACATAAATGCAAATATAATCACACATACACATTACAAGAGAGACACAGATATATCGTGGTTCACCCAACTTGGGCTACATCCACACTGAATTTGCCAGTCCTTATTATTATTACCGTCCAGCAAGGTGAAGGGATACAACCTGCAGCACAATCGCTACACTTCCTCTTCTCTGTTTCACAGTCTCTCTCCTGATCTCAGAGATATTTACAATGCATAAAACCTAATACATCATCCACATCCCTAGCCGTATTACAATGTCTTTATTTATAAGGGAAATACAATGGGAAAATACCACGGGATACCCAAAACCATGGGCCCGCAAAACAGCTGGCGAAAACAACCCCAAAAAAATTTCTTTGGGGGCGTTGCCCCCGAACCCCCCAGCTAGGGGGGATGGTCCCCCCTGGAAACCCATGGGGGGGAGATGCCCCCCCGCTAGGGTGACTATACAGTCCACCTACATATCATATAAAACTGGAGACAAACACGGCTGATACAATATCATCTATGAGACTAGAAGATCTGGCTCCACAACCAACAATCTCCCACTTGGAGATTGATCACAGCAATTCCACCGCTGCTGCACTTGCTAGACTTGGACTTGGCAAATTTCTCCTCTTCACCTTCATGCTAGAAGGCCAACTAAAACCGAGCACGAACTCAGTTTCTCTCTGGTCACTACCTTTGTGAACATGTCTGCAGGATTCTGGCTAGTATGTATCTTTTCCAGCTTCAACAGTTCATCTTCCAAAACAGAGCATATGAGATCGTACTTGAGCTGTATATGTTTAGTCCTGGAATGGAATGTTGAGTTCTTTGCAAGATGAATGGCACTCTGGCTGTCAATATACAATCTGCTATCCTTCTACTTCTTACCCACTTCCTCCATAAACCTCTGCAACCAAATCATCTCTTTACTAGCCTCCGTAATGGCAACATACTCTGCTTTTGTTGTTGAAAGTGAAACAACCTTCTGTAGTTTCGAAATCCAACTTATTGCTGTTCCACCTACGGTAAACACATACCCTGTGGTGCTTCTCCTGCTATCCTTGTCACCAGCCATATCTGCATCAACATATCCCTGTAGAACAGTGTCTGAACCTCCAAAACATAATGCCTCAGTGGTAGTACCTCTCAAATACCTGAGAATCCATTGTACTACCTTCCAATGTTCTTTACCTGGATTGTTCATATATCTGCTCACAACTCCCACTGCATGTGCAATATCTGGTCTTGTGCACACCATGGCATACATCAAGCTGCCAACTGCTGATTGATAGGGAATCTTGGACATGTAATTTGTCTCTTCTTGTGTCTTGGGACACATTTCCTTACTTCGACTGAAATGGCTAGCCAAAGGTGTACTTACAGGTTTTGCATTCTGCATTCTGAACCTCTCCAACACCTTTTGTATGTACTCACTTTGAGACAATGTCAATTTGCGATTTTTCCTGTCTCTCGTTATTCTCATACCAAGGATTTGCTTTGCAGCACCCAAATCCTTCATCGCAAATGAATTAGCTAGCTTCCTTTTGAGTACATTTATATCCTGCATGTCAGACCCTGCAACAAGCATGTCATCCACATACAATAACAAGATAATATATCTTCCATTGTCTATCTTCTTGAAATAAACACAGTGGTCAGAATGACATCTACTATAACCTTGTTCTGTCATAAACCTGTCAAACTTTAGATACCACTGCCTTGGAGCTTGCTTCAAGCCATACAAGCTCTTTTTCAACCTGCATACCAGATCCTCCTTACCTTTGACCTCATACCCTTGTGGCTGCTACATATATATTTCTTCCTCCAAATCCCCATGGAGGAAGGTTGTTTTTACATCTAACTGTTCAAGATGCAAATCTTCAACCGCCACTAGACTTAAGATAGTCCTAATTGAAGTCATCTTAACAACAGGAGAAAATATTTCATCAAAATCTATACCTTTCTTCTGTGCAAACCCCTTTACAACAAGTCTGGCCTTGCCATCTCCTCATTCATGCCTTGCTCCAACTTCTTTCTAGTTTCCACCTGCATTGCTTCTTCATAACATTCTGGTTCACCAGAATCAGTCATCAATAAATAATACATTGAAGGAGAGTATCGTTCAGGGAGTCTGCTTAACCTGGTAGATCTTCTTACAGTTGCAGGAGTTTCAGGTACTTGCTGCTGCTCTTGATTTTCTGGCACCTTCGGAACTTCATTTTCTTTAATTTCATCAAGCACTATGTACTCTATGTTTTCCTTTTCCTGTTTCTTTCCCTGCAACTGATCTTTATACATGACCTTTTCATTGAATATCACATCTCTACTCCTGATGATTTTGTTATTTTCATAATCCCATAAACGATAACCAAATTCATCAACCCCATATCCAATAAAGGTATATTTCTTGGATTTAGCTTCAAGCTTTGTTCTATTTTCTTTATCAATATGGACAAATGCTTCACAACCAAACGTTCTCAGAAATGAGTAGTTTACCTTTTTATCTGTTCATGCTTCCACTGGAATGCCACCATCCAAAGCACTTGAAGGTCATCTGTTTATTAAATAAACAACAATATTTACAGCATCTGCCCAAAACTGTAAGGGCAACCCTGCATGCAGTCTCATACACCTTGCACGCTGCATGATCATTCTGTTCATCTTTTTTGACACACCATTTTCCTGTGGTGTTCCTGGGACTGTCTTCTCTCTACGAATCCCATGGTATGAATAGTAACTATCAAACTCCTTGCCGCAGTACTCGCCTCCATTATCAGATCTGAGACACTTCAATCTTTTTCCTGTCTCATTCTCAACCAAATCTTTCCACTTCTTAAAAGTAGAAAACACATCTGATTTCTGTCTAATGCAATAAACCCAAGTTTTTCTAGTTGCATCATCAATAAATGTAACATAATAATGAGAGCCACCAAGAGATTGTACCTGAGCTAGTCCCCATACATCTGTATGCACAAGCTCTAACTTTTCATTCTTCTTCTGTTTCCCAACCCTGAGAAATCTGACTCTCTTCTGTTTTCCATAAACACAGTTTTCACAGAATTCCAAACTTACCTGCTTCAAATCCGGCAGCAACTTCCTTGAGTGGAGAATCTGCATCCCCTTCTCACTCATGTGGCCAAGCCTATGATTCCACAATGATGTATCTGTTCCTGTGGAAGCTAAAGAGATAGAATGGTCAGTATTATGAGGACATAAATACAACGTACCTACTCTGTCTCATTTTGCTATCACCATTGATCCTTTAGTGATCTTCCACCACTTTTCTCTGAACATAGATAGACAGCCGCCATCTCCCAACTGCCCTGTTGAGATCAGATTTCTTTTCATAGCAGGAATATGCCTAACTTCTTTCAACAACCAATCAGTTCCATTCTTAACTTTTATCCATACCTTACCCATTCCAACAATTTTACATGGCTCATCATCACCCAATAAAACATGTCCAAAGTCGCCAGGAACATACTCATGAAAGTATTTCCTATGGGGTGTAGCATGACATGAAGCTCCTAAATCTACTACCCAATAATCACTAGTATTATCTAATGCAAGAATCAAAGCATCTTGTAACACATCACCTGCTACATTTGCTTCCTAGGTAGTTTCCTCCTGTGCATCTCCTTTCTTCTTTAGAGATTTGCAGTCTTTCTTCAGATGTCCTTTCTTTCCACAGTTCCAGCACTCTATCTTTCCCAGTCTAGACTTGGATCTGCCCGTTTTAGACTTTCCACGATTACCTTGGCTCTTTCCTCTCTCCTTTTGTCTTCCCCTGCTCTCCATGGTCAACACATTACCTGATGTCTCACCTGTGCTTTTTCTTCGCATTTCCTTGCTAAGAATAACACCAATAACATCATCAAATTTCAAGGTGTTTGAACCAGAGACAGAGTTACTTACAGCCATGACCAAGCTATTCCAGCTTTCTGGAAATGAACACAAGATTAGAAGAGCCCTAACCTCATCATCAAAGTTCACACTTACAGAACTTAGCTGATTTGTAACCCTATTAAACTCATTTAAATGATCAGTAACAGATCCACCTTCAGACATCTTCATATTAAATAAACGCTTCATTAGAAATACCTTGTTGGAGGCCGAGGGTTTTTCATATAGCTTACCCAATGCGCTCATCAAACCCTCTGTTGTCGTTTCTTTTGAGATATTGAAAGCCACTGATGAAGCCAGGCTCAACCGTATTGTTCCGAGAGCCTTTCTGTCAAGAACCTCCCATTCTTCATCCTTCATAGCCGTCGACTGCTTTGCTTTTCCTCCCAACGGTAGGAATAGATCCTTCTGGTACAGATAGTCCTCCATTTGCATCTTCCATAACCCGAAGTTTTGGCTGTTAAACTTCTCGACCTTAAACTTTCCTTCTTCTACCATTGCTCCCACTCGAACCAGAAACCCTAGCTTCCTGCGGGTTTAACTGCCAAACAGACCTTTGGCTCTGATACCAATTGCTAGAAATACAGGATCCCAGAGCAATAACAATAAACAGAAATGCAAATATAATCACACATACACATTACAAGAGAGACACAGATATATTGTGGTTCACCCAACTTGGGCTACGTCCACACTGAATTTGCCAGTCCTTATTATTATTATCGTCCAGTAAGGTGAAGGGATACAACCTGCAGCACAACTGCTACACTTCCTCTTCTTTGTTTCACAGTCTCTCTCCTGATCTCAGAGATCTTTACAATGCATAAAACCTAATACATCATCCACATCCCTAGACATATTACAATGTCTTTATTTATAAGGGAAATACAATGGGAAAATACCATGGGATACCCAAAACCATGGGCCCGCAAAACAGCTGGCGAAAACAGTCCCAAAATTTTTTCTACGGGGCGTTGCCCCCGGACCCCCCAGCCAGGGGGGATGGTCCCCCCTGCAACCCTGTGGGGGGGCGATGCCCCCCGACCCCCCCCGCTGGGGTGACTGTACAGTCCACCTACATATCATATAAAACTGGGGTATAAACACGGTTGATACAATATCATCTATGAGACTAGAAGATCTGGCTCCACAACCAACAGTTCTCTTCTAACTTCTTTCAATACCTCATTTTGTTTCATGTATGTGCATAGCCTAAGTATATGGCCTTTTTGTTTAATGTATGTGCATAGCCTAGGTATATGGCATTTTGTTTCATGTATGTGCATAGCCTAGGTATATGGCATTTTGTTTCATGTATGTGCATATAATTCATGTACATGTGTTTCTACATCTTAGTCATGCATGCATGTGAAATTCCACTTGTGTTCCATGTTCAACCCTATTCATTTTGTTTCATGTCTGTGCATAGCCTAGGTACATGATCTAAACCTAGAGAATTCATAAAACCCTAGTTTTTAGTTCCATGTCTCAATTTGTGAACCCTAGTTTTATTATGCAGTGTCTAGTTCAGGAAACCCTAGTTGGTTTGTAATTTGTAAGTGTAGCTTATGCATATTCTTGTTGGATTATACTTTGGTACAAGAATAATATAGCCTGTGATCTCTAGACACATAGTGTTTTCTTAATGCTGCAGCATGTTTTGCGGAGTTGACCCAACAATGCGAGATTGCATTGATGGAAACTGAGCAAAACCCTAGTTTATGAAATGAATGCACAATGAAGTCACTGGGCCATGGAAACACGGAGGAGAGGCTACCTAGAGGTAATCGCATGCCAGGAGAGCAATGGAATCGACGGTTCATCTATCTGACCTCCGGTTGTCGAGTTATGTCGAGTTGCAAGTCGCATGAAAATATCGTTCAGGGACACTTTGTGACTTTAAGTCCAGGAGCGAAATAACAAATGGAGTGGCAATATTGCATGTTGTTGGCTCCCGGTAGTGTGTATGGGCAATGTCGACGTGGGACCGCTGCCAACACTAGCTTGGTGGAGTGTTTTGCGGAGTTGACTTAACAATGCGAGATTGAATTGATGGAAACTGAGCAAAACCCTAGTTTACGAAATGAATGCACAATGAAGTCACTGGGCCATGGAAACATGGAGGAGAGGCTACCTATAGGTAATCGCATGCTAGGAGAGCAACGGAATCGATGGTTCGTCGATCCGACCTCCAGTTGTCGAGTTATGTTGAGTTGCAAGTCGCATGAAAATGCCGTTAAGGGACACTTGGTGACTTTCGGTCCGGGAGCGAAATAACAAATGGAGCGGCAAGATTGCATGTTGTTGGCTCCCGGTAGTGTGTATGGGAAATGCCGACGTGGGACCGTTGCAAACACTGGGTCGATGGAGTGTTTTGTGGAGTTGACCCAACAATGAGAGATTGCATTGATGGAAACTGAGCAAAACCCTAGTTTACGAAATGAATGTACAATGAAGTCATTGGGCCATGGAAACACGGAGGAGAGGCTACCTATAGGTAATCGCATGCCAAGAGAGCAACGGAATCAACTATTCATCGATCCGACCTCCGGTTGCTGAGTTATGTCAAGTTGCAAGTCGCATGAAAATGTCATTCAGGGACACTTGGTGACTTTCGGTCCAAGAGCGAAATAGAAAATGGAGCGGCAAGATTGCATGTCGTTGGCTCCCAGTAGTGTGTATGGGAAATGCCAACGTGGGACCACTGCAAACACTGGCTCGGTGGAGTGTTTTGCAGAGTTGACCCAACAATGCGAGATTGCATTGATGGAAACTGAGCAAAACCCTAGTCTACATTGGGCTTGTAGACTATGTTCATGTTCCTTATCATTTCCTATCAATTTAGCTATAAAACATCCTCACTTTCCTCCAAAGATGTAGGTTATGTAGACCATCCATGATTATATGTGGTTAAACCAAATGTGAAACATGAGGTTGTAGACATAGAACTAGGGATAATACACACTATGGAGCTAAGTTAGATATTAAAGTGCCAATGTGTATTCCATGCCTCGTGGTATAAATGAATGTGTCCAAGGGGAAGACAATGACTACAAGGAATGTGTTTTTGTTCTATATATGCCCTAGGAAAAACCTTAGGGGTGAAATTTAACCCATGGGCTAATTTTAGATGTTTTTTTTCCAAATGATGTTCGAATTTCGATTTTTATCTAAAATGATAACCAAATTCCATAGGATAAAATTATTTTACTATAAGCATGGTAAAAAATTGTCCATGAACTATATAAAATACTTATAAATTTGAATATTTAAAAAAATATTGTTCAACATTTTATGGTTGGAAATTTAAAAATTGGTAAGATTCACCAAGTTTTCTACACTTTAAGAAAATTATGGAGTCCTGGAGTGTGATTAATCCAATTATAGTGTGAACTATAGTTTTTAATTGTTGTATTTAGGCTTCAAGGTGTGTGATCCACCCATATGTGTTCACAACTATGTGGTATAGGTGGGTGGAGAATGGGTGTCAAGAGTAGAAGGAAGTGAAGGGTTTGTATGCAAAATACAATGACTAGGCTCTATAATATCATCATACTATAACCATGAACAAAACCCTTCAACACAAGGGTATACATGATATGAAAGCATAAGCCCAAATAATTATATTTTCATGTGTTCTTCATGTGTTGCAATAGAATAGCGATCCACCTTAATCTAGCAAAAAAATAAATGAAAATTTGAAGTGATACGCCATAATATATTTGTTTATTAGAAGACAATGGTTGTATTATTGGACCCAACCTAGTTGATAAGGTGAATCCTATGGGGTAGTACATGATATGAAAGCATAAGCCCCAATACTTATATTTTCATGTGTTCTTCATGTGTTGCAATAGAGTAGCGATCCATCTTATTCTAGCAAAAAAATGAATGAAAATTTGAAGTGATACGCCATAATATATTTGTTTATTAGAAGACAATGGTTGTATTATTGGACCCAACCTAGTTGATAAGGTGAATCCTATGGGGTAGTACATGATATGAAAGCATAAGCCCAAATACTTATATTTTCATGTGTTCTTCATGTGTTGCAATAGAATTTAGCGATCCACCTAAATCTAGCAAAAAAATGAATGAAAATTTGAAGTGATACGCCATAATATATTTGTTTATTAGAAGACAATAGTTGTATTATTGGACCCAACCTAGTTGATAAGGTGAATCCTGTGGGGTAGTAGGAAGTTGTAAGTGATTAAAAAAGGTCTAAGAGATGAGGTTCTTTTGGATTCCATTTCTAAGGACTAGAGTGGCTACTTGGTATTTGATTTAATAGTTGTGAGTAAAAATGAGTGCTAGAGTTGAGTGGGACTAGGAATGTATCATCAATAGTAAGGATGGGTTAGTTTTAGTATGATTGTAAAGATAAACAAGTTTAGGAGGTGAAGAAGGTTTAGGAGAGGAAGGTGCTATGAAATGTCACTCATTTGTTCATTAGAAATCAAACATCTAGATTGGGCTTGTCACTATAAGAAACAACATTCACATGATCATACAGTAAGGCATATAGAGCCTTCCTTTCTATACCAAACACATTACATTCATTATTTGCAATGCCAACTCTTCTCCAACAAACACAAAGCCATAAACCTAAAAACATATTCAAGCATATATATGCAAGGCATATAATACACATGTCTCCATCCCATATCAAGTCAACAATATATAGGTAAATCTGAACATTGCTTTATATTATACATGTACATGTATAATGTTTTCAAAAATGGCATGCCATGGCCATAATACAAAATTGTGGATCATACTGTACATCTGTGTCTACATACAAACAAAACGGTACATGTATGTATTCCCCCTATACATGGATTCTATATGTACCCCCCCTATACATGATTTCTATTTATCCCCCTTTTCACTGCCAATGTCAGTGGCTAATGAGAATTCTATCTTTCTTTTATGGCTGCTCGATGGCGTTCCCCAACGATCCGTAGGAGGACACATTCTCAATATCAGAGACTGCACACAAACCAAAATTTGTAAGTTAGTTTACCAAGCTATAAAAATAAATACAACTCTATGTACACATTTGTTCAAATTCCAAGCAAATATAACATTTTTACTTACCATGCGTGTGTAAGTCCTCGACACTAAAACTGCATGTACTTGGGTGGGGGGGTGTGTAGGGTCATCAGTGGCCCCAATTGGGTGCTCTTCAGGCACCACTAGCTCGGTAGATGCCTGCATAAAGTAACATATATGTCAATGTCAGCAAATACAAAGAAAACAAGACATATATATACTACATGGACGGACAATGACTCTTTCAAAGAATGTGAGACATACACGTACCTGGGGGGGGGCAGAGGTGGGTCACCAACAACCTCGGTTGGGTGCTCTTTAGGAACCATTGCATCACTAGATGCCTGCATAAAGTAACATATGGACCAACGTCAGCAAATACAAAGAAAATGAGACTGTATATAATATGTATGGACGTACAATGACCTTTTCAAAGAAAGAGAGACATGTACACACGTACCTGGGGGGGGGGGAGAGGTGGGTCACCAACAACGTCGATTTGGTGCTCTTCAAGCACCACTGCATCACTAGATGCCTACATAAAGTAACATATGGACCAATGTCAACAAATACAAAGAAAATGAGACTGTATATATACTATGTATGGATGTACAATGACCTTTTCAAAGAAAGAGATCGACATACACATACCTGCGGGGGGGGAGAGGTGGGTCACCAACAACATCGATTGGGTGCTCTTCAAACACCATTGCATCACTAGATGCCTGCATAAGGTAACATATATGTCAATGTCAGCAAATACAAAGATCTAACAACACTATGTATATATATACTACATGGACGGACAATGGCTTTTTCAAAGAAAGCGAGACATGTACACGTACCTGGGGGGAGGAAGAGGGTCACCGGTGGGTGGAATACTAAACAGTGGCCTTAATAGACGGTCAAACAAAACCTGACCATAACCATGCTACATAACAAAACATAAAGATACAATTAGAAATTTTCTTTAAATAATTAAACACATACATGTTTCAAATCATTAAAAGCATATAATTAAAAGCATGTAATGAAAAGAATACCTGAGTTTGGGAATATTCCTCTACATGGGAGGGACTGACTTGGGATTCCACAAACTCATCATTCCCACCCTGCATAAAACATATTGTATCGAGTTTAAGACGTATTGAATGTTGCAATCTCTAAATTATAAATATGTAAATTACTTGATGACAAATTAAAAATAAAGTTCTTACAGCTAATGGTGAAGCACCAAAATCATATGCAACATTGGCCGCTGCATCAATGACATCAACATCAGGGGCCGGATTATGTGAATCTGGGGTGTCATTGGACACCAGCTGTATATTTGTTCACGTAAATTGTCAGATAATTATTTAAATAGAAATAAATTACGAAACAATTGAAAACTGTGATATAAAAAATATATATATATACTATGTAAAGAATGAATGTTACTTACATATCGAAGTAATCCATCGTCTCGAAACTCTGAAGCAGGTCCATAGCATATGCTTCGACACGATGTGCAAGGGTGTGGAATAACCCGATGCTCTGAATACTCTGCGTCACCGGTGCGATGTGTAGCTCTGGTTTGGTTTGGGGACCTAAAAGGTGGATCCTGACTGTGAGATGGTCCAACCCTAGATGGGATAGCCTCTGAAGTGCCAACCCCTTGGCCTACATTGCCTTTGATGACAGTCCCATGTTGAAGCAATGTATCAGCCAAATCGAATAAGGCCTCCTACGTATCATCAAGAACTGGACCCGCTGGAGGATATAACCGAGGGGGGTTTGGTGTGCGTGGAGGGCGTCGAACACAGTTAGGATCGGTCCTAGCCCCTTCCCTATCTTGGGGCATCCCATGACCTACACCCTGGAACTCTAAAATGTCAAAATAGTTCACATGTTTCCCCAGGATAAATTTTGCATACAACTTCCTAAGGAAATAAAATGGGATGTCTCTATTCCTGTGAGGGTCTTCATCGAAGACCATGTACCAGCAATCCATCCAATTGGCTTTAATATTTGGTTCCACGCACCAATCTATGGAAACGTGTGGTCGACTGGTGGGTGGAACCAATCCGGTGTTGGGGTCCCGGAATAATGAAAACAATTGGTCTTTGGTTATCTTTAATTTTTTGACATCTTTGTAGCTCAACCCACTGGAATAGTATTGCCTCTGGGAATCTCTATACGAGCTAATGTTGTACAGTGCTCCTTGGGCATTGGAAATTGTATTTGTTATGGAGTCTAATGCCTTAGCTAAAGATTGTCTTAAGTGGTCCCCCCCCTAAAGAGTGAGCTAAGGCACCTCAATGATCCCAAACGAGCCAGAATCTCATAATTACGGTCGTGTTCCTCCTCCATGTGTGGGTTTGTGTCTGGATTTTGGTTTGGGTTTGGGTTTGTGTCTGGATTTTAGTTTGGGTTTGGGTTTGTGCTCTCTCTTAAGAATAAAAAAACAATTTCAAAATTTAATTAATCAATTTCATTGTTTGTTTTTTACTACATGTAACAAATTTTATTAAATTGGTTTAAAAAAAAACAAAAACTAGTAAATTAACAAACACAATAAAGAAAAATTCAAAAGGAATTAACAAACTAGCAAATCTTGCCACCCACCTTCCATTTTATCCAAATTGTGAATTGGCTTGCCTGCTCCTTCTCTCAAATGCAAATCGACAGGTGTTTTTTTTTCGCCTTCCCGATATCGTCGGTCTTCACTGTGTAGATTGGGAAAATGACACCGCGGGCACTGTGTTTTATATATATATATATATATTTTGCATTACAAATCACACATGCGATATATCGCAAGTGCATTTTTTAACTCTATTAATACTAAATATATATTCAAATGAAAATGAGGCCACTGGCACTGTGTTTTATTTTTTTTGCATTACAAATCGCACTTGCGATATATCGCAAGTGCATTTTTTAACTCTATTAATCCTAAATATATATGAATGAAAATGAGGCTGCGGCCACTCTATTATATATATATATATATATATATATATATATATATATATATATTGCATTATAAATCGCACTTGCGATATATCGCAAGTGCGTTTTTTAACTCTAGTAATCCTTTAAGAAATATATGAATGAAAATGAGGCCACGGTCACTCTATTTTATATTTTTTTTTTGCATTACATATCGCACTTTGGATATATTGCAAGTGTGATATATCGAAAGTAAGATATATCGCACTTGCGATATATCGCAGCTGCATTTTTTAACTCTATTAATCCTTTTTATATGAATGAATAAATTATTGGGGATTTCCTTGGACTATTAAAATCCTTTATATATGAATGAATAAATGATTGGGGATTTCCTTGGACCAAGGATGAGGGAGACAAGGGCACATTGAATTCTACAAATCCTTAATTAGTATGTCGAAATCGGGCATCATTTGGACCTTCATTTTTGCCAATGTATAAGGATTTTCACCCCTTTCTCCTTGACTAGGGAGGGACAATTACAACTTTGTCACTCCTTGCAAGCCTACTAGGGAGTGATAATTACAACATTTTCACTCTATGTCTTGCCTTAGGGGAGCGATAATCATGTTTGCACCATTTGAGCCTGGACATCAAGTGAGGCCCTGCATAGCCACCCAGGGATTTCTTTTGCTTATGATTACAACACTCAACCACTTGAGCTAACCCTCTGGGATTTTGTGTCACAATTTCTCCTTTGCTATTAATGGTATTTATATTATATAAATTTATGGAGCCCCTTTTATCTTCCAATGGTTTACCAAACAATCAACATCCTCATATAAAATTATACTAGATATAGAGTAATTCAAGGAATGCTCTTCTCCTTCATGTTAATTATCGTATGCTTGTGTAGAATACATAATTAATAAAAATAAAGTTTCATCGAAGAAAAGAACTCAAAATACCTTAGGATATGTATTATCAATTAGTAATGTTCATTATAAGTATTGATTACAAAACATCATTACCAAAATGTGTTATTTTATCTCCATGGAGTTTATTTGTAATTGAATTTCCATATATGTAGTCATCAAATATATTTTCATAAAGAGATCACGTGAGTAATAAGATAAAGATAGAGAATAGTTTTTTTCAAATGTCTAATTTTATATCTTTGTAGGATAGGGGAAAATAGGTTTGAAGGGAGAAAAGGTAATGGTAGAAGAGAGGAAGTGGGTTATTTATTTTTATGATCTATAATAAGAGATATTGGCCTCCATTTTAATAACTTTAGTTGAAATAGTGGGTGCGTGGATGGGTGACATGGTGTGGTTGGATAAGCAACGAGGGAGTTATATGGAGAAGGTTATGATAGAAGACATCAAAGGAAGAAGAAAAAATTAGAGGAGAATATATCAAAACAAGAAATCAATTTAGTGCACAAATTGTACATGTGACATTAGTTGTAGAAGAGATCCAAGGTTCCTTATACAGAAAGATAACATCTCAAATAAGAATGGATATAAGACAAGAAAATTAATCTTTTAAATCATCTCTAGTATTCACATCTAGAGAACAAACAAAGTTTGTATATGGTCCCCTTTCTCATAAATCAATTGAATCTCTCTAACTATGCCTTTGCAAGTAAAATTATATGCATAGAGACAAAAAATTAGTACAATAAATGAAACTCTAATCATTCAAACAAACGGAGAAAAAAACAAAAACACAAATGATGGTGAAATAAGAAGACCATATGAATCGAACCCTAGTTCGACTACAACTTTGAAATATGGAAGAGATATGGAGGGATTCAATCCTTCTAGAGGAATGAGAGGAATTGGGAGTACATATACCATTACATATCATGATTCTTAGACTGTATTTTGATCATCGTGAAAGAAAATAAAATTTAAGATGATCCACATGATCCAAATCGCACTTGCGATATAACGCAAGTGGGATATATCGCAATTGCGATTTGTAACTATTAAAAAACGCAAGTCCAATATATCGCATATGCGATATGGGATAACTAATATTAGCCTCAGTTTTCGGCTCGAGTTTGTCCGAACCTAGCCACAATAAAGCATATGCATTATGGATTTCCGTTTCGGATGTGCGTTTTTTATTTATATAGTGGCACTAAAAAAGGGAACCAACTTTGTGCAAGCACCCAAATAAAAAAGCGTCACCCTTTCCCATACAAAAATACCTTATATATATATCATGCCCATAGGTCATGTCTTTACATTATGAAGGCAAAACCCTTAGGTTTAAAAAATGGTCACGGTTTCCGAAAACCGGACTGCTGGTGTCTGGTAGCAGATCTTCAGATGTGGCTATCCTCTATGTAGACACGTTGATATCCACTCCCCTGTCATCCATGCCAACAAATTGCTTCCTCCAAGCTATTCCTTCTTTCACGGTCTTTGACAATTGGTTCAACTAGTAGTTCTCTGTTTGTGTGACCAGTTGTCTATCTTGATTTGCACCTACCCACCGCTTGGTAGTTTACCGATGATCTTTGTTAAAAAATAGGTCTCCTGTGACCTAACCGAAATAACTATCATCATCCATCCAACGCTCTACTTAGCTAGATCTCCGACGATGTGGCAGCTCGCGGCGTTGTAATCCTCGCAGCACCGACTTCGCAGTGCTTCCGACACTGCGCTACGCTTAACTTCGCAGCATACAAAAAATGTGTTGTGCTTATCCTCACAGCTTCCAAAAACGGATTTTCACAAAAAATCTCCCTCCATGCTACGCTTAGTTTCACAGTTCCAAAAACTTAATGTGTTCAAAATTTGACCCCCTTGGTCCAGGCCCAATAGGCCCCTAACACTTACATGTGGCTCGCCCTCGAGCCACCTGCAACTTCAGGATCTTCTAGTTGTTCCTCCTCTGGTGGTCTGGTCGACACAACAAAGTTATTGTATTCGACAATCAACTTCTTGACAGCTTCCTTGGTGTCCTTTTTTACTTGCCTTACTATGTCGAGCATTTCAGGTGTTATCTCTTGTCCTTTTTTCTCTTCTACCTGTTGCTAACCATCTCGCAACTCTTTCAGCTTCTCCTCGATCTCCTGTGACATGAGGCTGGCTTTTTCTAGGAAGGGTTGTGTTTTATCCCCAATTGCAGCCTCTTTCTCTCATAAATTATACACTTCTTTCTTCAGCGCATTAACCTCCTTGTATCTATGGAGTCATTCTCATACTGGTAACGCTGTAACTTCCTCATCCAATTCTTCAAATTCTATCTGCTTAGTTTTGAGAGTATTCTTTGCTTCTAGCCACTCTGGGTCCTCCTGAAGGGTAGTGAATTCCTTAGAAGCTGCTTCTAATAAACTTTCACATTTAGATACTTCCCTGGCTATGCTTTATGCCGCTACGTTTACTTCCTTTTCCCTTATTTTTTCCTCGGTCGGTATTATCTTTTGCTCAAGTTGACCTTTTAATGGAGAAATCTCAGCTTCGTGGTTGATCTCCATATCATCTATGTCTTCCTTAAATTTGTTCACCATCTATCCCATCTTGATAACAGTATCTGCGGGCTCCGTTTGTACTTCAAATTCTGGTATTTCATCCACAACCGCGATGATCGTGGATTCTAGCCTTTTCTGACGATCATGTTCATCTTGAAGCTCCATAGCTCTCTACGAGATAGTTTCCTCCAACTCTTTGTAGCTTATACTTAGTTCTACTTTCCCTTTCATTGCATCAGTGGTTCTGTCATGCATCTCTTCAAAAACTTGCAACTGCAAGTAATGTAGGCCTGGAAATGTGATCTTCGCAAGATCGCATTCCACGCGGTCTATGTCCTTTGTATCCAACATTATTTGGTCAGGTAGCGACAACCTCACTGCTAATAGTTGTAAATGGAAAATGCGGGATCTCGTCGGTGCTGCCAAAGTCAACTGTGGTGTTTGTATCTGCGGGGTGCCTCCCGACTTTGCCTCAGAGACTGAGTCTTTCTGTGCTGGCAATCTCTGTTGTACCTGTTCAAATTTCTTCGTAATCACCTCTAACTTATTAATGTTCTCCTTCAAGGTTTCGTGAAGAACCTTTTCCTTCTTCTCCTTCTCAATCATCATGTCTTCCATCTTTTCATTGACGACCTGAGCGATTATTTCATAATCGTCCTCTTTAAGGACTGTATCAATTTTTTCCTTACTTGCTTTGGACTTTTTCCGGTGTCCCTTCTGGTGTAGTGGACTTTCAGGTTCCTTCCTCTTTGCTGGTTCTTCAATAATGGGGCATGGAATTGAATTGTCCTCCCCATCATCGCTTAGGACATCAAATATCTTGACCCGATACTGCGTAGGCCATTATTTCATGCGAAGATCAATATATTCCTCTGTCATGTGATAGCGTCCCTCAAACCATTCTATGTTCTTCCTTTGCGCCTTTGCTGAGATTTCAATGCAACGCATGTTAGCATAAAAAATTACAGTTTGTATGTATTTGCTTGTTACCTCTTTTGATATGCGCAATGTGACGGTGATGACATCACGTAGTTGATGATAGTAGGTGTGGAACACCTCATTCATTGCATGCTTCTTCTACGGATCTAGGTTCGCCCATAGGTTTTGATAGTGTGGTCCTCTGCAGTCATTTTGATCAATGATCATGCCGATGTAATCCTTTGGTTCTTTCCAACCGATGAATGCCATTAGGACTATCAGCCACATGAAGTGTAAATAAGTTTCACTTACCTGTAATTCGAGCAGCTCATCCAGGAATTCATTCAGTAGGTACTGACACGAGTTATACTTCTCTCCTTCTGCGGCACTTGCACCTAGCAATACAGCACCCGCAGTTACTTCTAGTGATCTACATTTCCTTAGAATTTTACCAGCTAATATTTGTGTGACAAACTTTGTTGCATTTTCCTTTATATCATCAAAATGATAACCTCTCTTTCCCTTCACAGCAGGTGTAGTCTGTTTCATTAATGCATCTACTTCTTTATCCTTACTTTTTCCTCAGAAGAATTTCCTTGGATTTGCGCCTCTCTTGCTCAAACCTGTTATGTGATGGATCAAATCAATGTTCAAGTCGACGTTACAGTCGAGTCATAGGTATCCTTGGTGCATGCGTGCCATTAAGGTTCGCACTACTGCATTGACTTCTGGCAACCTGTCAAAATGCGGGAGTCGTAATATATTTAACAGTCCTGACTCCACAACTCCAGATAACCAGCTTTCTGCGACTAAGTTCTGGTTGCCTTTTACATCTTTCTTCCAGCACATATACCTATCTGGCTGGAACTATGGAAACCTTGGTTCATTATCGTCCTTCTGTATTTGTAGTAGGTCATAGTCATCCCATTTACATTCTTGTATTTTACTGAGGAGATTATCTAGAAACTTCACATGTTTTGAGATTGGTGACAGTGGAATGTCATATTTTGTGTTCTTTGGTAGCTTCAGTGTTGCCACACCCTCTACCCTCGGTGAGATATAGTCAAGCGTGAACCTGAGCGAAATTTCCTTAGTGGTCTGCGGACCCTTCTACAGTACCGATCTTATTGGTGGTAACTTCACTTTTTGCTCCTGTTCGTTTCCTTCAGGCTCCATGGATACAGCGTGCCTCGGTGATCTTCGGGATGCTTCGGGCTTATCTTTGACAATATTCTTTACAGGAGTTCTCATTAACCCTTCAATACCTTCGTATTCAAATACCTACACAGCTTCTGGTAGCTTGAGTTCTTTCTCTACTGAAGATTTTACAGACATTCACTTGGGGCTTTCTTAATAGGGTACCTTCTAGCTTGCAGAATAACTTAGAAATAATGTCCGCAAGAATTTCTAAGTGTTTGGTAACGCCCGCGAGATAGAATACAGCAGTATTTAAAGGCGCAGCTAGCCTTCCTCTACTCCTTCTAACGGTTATATAAGCATTAAATGGTGTAGTTGTTAGTGAAATCTATGCAAGATATCGGTCCTTTTCGTCATTAACCTATTCAGAACGGTTATATTTGCTTTAAATGCCCAAGCAGTGGATAGGAAAGTACTGTATAATGGTTATATCTTCGACCGACACTGTAATGGCTATTTTTCTGGAGTGTTGCATCAAATGGCGCAGTAGGTGATCATAGGTCCTACGCAGTTTCTTCGTAGTATTTCATTTCTTTTCTCTGCGCGGTTGCCTTTTGAGCGCCACAACAACACAGTTTTTTTTTTTTTGTCGCACAGCTTCAGCAATGTTGCACGATACATAGATCTATCCTTACACTTTGTGTACAAACTCTTCGTAGTTTCTAGTGCCCAATTCCACTGTACTTGGCACTTAGAAACTTTTCCCCTTCTTCTTGATCATACTGGATGTTGCGAAGCAGGACTATCACGGTAAAACTTTAGTCTGCTTCCATTTATCAGATTGGGTAATGTATCACCGGCTAAAGTAGCTAACTAGACTGCGCCACCGTTAGTAACATGTATGAAAGTATATGGTCCAAGCCAATGCATTTTAAAATTCCCTGTAAATTTCATGAATTTACTATCGTACAGGAGGGCTAGATCACCTACCTGGAAAGACTTACCCTTGATGTGGCGATTGTGCCATGCTTTCTCACACTCTTTCTGTACTTGTTGGTGGAAGCCTGCGATGAAGCGATCCTCTTCCAGACCAACCAAGTGTAACAGTCTTTCTTCCAGTGCTGCGCGATCTTCCATTCCTGTAAATGCAGCTATTCTCAAGCTGGGAATAATATTCTCCATTGGAATTATTGCTTCCTACCCATAAGACAATCTAAACGGTGTATGTCCAGTTAATTTCTTGCATGTTGTTCTGTATCCCTATAATACAGATGGAAAGCGCAAATCCTAGTCATCGCGGTTTACGTTGCATATTTTGGTTAGCGCATTCTCGAGTACTTTATTGAACGCTTCAACAGTTCCATTCTCTTGTGGGTGATAAGGCGTACTACGCTGATGATGGATGTAGAATTCTTCAGTCAAAGATTCAATAGTTCTGTTCAGAAAATGAGTACCCTGATCACTCATCAAATTTTTTGGGCATCCAAATCGTGTAAGGATGTTTTCAAAGATAAACTTGGCAGTTGTGGCTGCGGTGCATTTTTTTACTAGTTTTGCTTCTTCCCATCTGGTGAGGTAGTCAGTTGCAGTAATAATGTACCTCGCACTAGTTCTTTTCCCCGGTGGCTTGATGGGTCCCACGAAATCAGTTTCCCATTTTTCAAATGCCTGTAATGTCAGCTGAGGATTCAACGACATTTCATCTCTTCATGACGGTTTTCCTGTCCTCTGACAAACATCGCAGATCTGGAAATGTTTCTTTGATTATTTATGGATTGTTGGCGACCATAGCCCTGTGCGCAATACCTTCTGCGCAGTAGCTCTTCCTGCATAGTGGCCTCCTGCTGCTCCTGAATGTGCATCAACTAGTATATATGTCTTTTCATGCTCTAATACGCACCTTCACAGTACTTCATCAGGTCCTAATTTGTACAGTTGACCTGCAATAATGGTGAAGTCTGCGGCTCGTACTACCAGCTGTTTCTTCTACTGCGTAGTGAATTCTTCAGGTGCGTTTCCTGTGGTTAAGAAGTGGATTATATCCTGATAATATTCATCGGCTAACTGTATAGTGAACAACTGCGTGTCAGGAAGGGTGTCTTCAAGATTCGTTGGCTCTTCTCCTGAATCGATCCTAGATAGATGATCAGGTCCTAAGTTTAATCTTCCTGGCTTAACCACTATTTCAAAACCATACTCTTGGAAGAGTAGTAGCCACCTGCATATCCTCCCCCCTAACACTGGCTTATTGACCAGGTATTTCAATGCAGAATGGTTAGTAAACATAGAGAAGTGCACACCAAACAAATAATGTCTTAACTTCTGTAGTGCATATACCATTGCGAGTCCTTCTCTTTCAGTAGTGGTATAGTTCTTCTCAGTAGATGACAGTTTTCTGCTGGAAAATGCAATGGGATGATCAATGCCTCATTCCCCTATCTGGGCAAGAACAAGACCCAATGCTACACATGAAGCATCAACATGGACGTGAAATGGCTTTTCCCAGTATGGAAAAACTAGGATCAGCGCAATGACGATCTTCTCTTTTAATGTCTCGAATCCTTTCTCACAGTCCTCATTCCAAATGAACGATGCATCTTTCTTTAAAAGCTTCTCCATCGTTGCAGTTATTTGCGCATACCCTTTTATGAATTTCCTGTAGTAACCGGTATGCCCTAGTGTAGTGCGCAATTATTTAACTGATTTTGGTGTAGGCAAATTTACAATGACTGTGATCTTCTCAGGGTCAACCATTAATCCGTGCTTACACACAATGTGTCCCAGCAGAATCCCATAAGGAACACAGAAAATACATTTCTTCAAATTCAAAGAAATTTGGTGATGTCTGCATTTTTCTAGCATCATCCTGAGGTTCGTAGCATGGTTCTTCAGTAATCCAAAAATGGTCCAATCATCAAAGTAAACCTATAAAAACTTGTGTATGAATTCTTTAAATGTTGCGATCACCACTCTAGAAAATATGGCTGGTGCGTTTTTCAGACCAAATGGAATTACTGTATACTGGAACGAACCCCATTCTGTTGCAAAAGTGGTCTTGTGTCTGTCTGCTGGATCAATTCTAATCTGATGGTATCCAAAAATCCCATTAGTAAAGGAGTATGCCTCGTTGCCTCCCACGTTATCAAGTACTTTGTCGGTAAAAGGAGTAGGAAATGGGTCATGCATTGAAGCATCATTTAGTTTTCTTAGATCAACACAGATCCTGATCTCACCTTTTGTTTTCTTATCTTGGACAACCATCGGGCTTATCCATTCAGATTCTTCAACCGGCTCAATAATCCCTGCGTCAAGCATTTTGTTGAGTTCTGCCTTAACTCATTCTTTGTAGCGCGGATTTAATCTATATGGTCTTTGCTTCACGGGTTTAGCACCAAGCTTAAGAGGGATTTTCATCACTCCTAAGTCTCCCAAAATGCCTTTCATCTCGGTGAACTTGGTCAGGAATAATTCCTAATATTCTTGTAATATACTCGCGATCTATGCAATTGTATTATTGTCCCAATAATCTCTGATTGCTGCGAACTTCGGCTCTTCATGGGTACCGGTGTTCACTTTCTTTGTTTTAACCGGTCCACTCATATCTGGAATTTCTAGTGGAGGTCCTTCTACCTCGTGTACTCCTTCTGATTCTGGGATTTTTATGTTGCGTGGGTTCTCCTCGTCGCTATCTTCAACTTCTTCAGCTGTGTTGTAGTAGTCCAAGGCCTGCTCTATTTGTTCTGACCAATCTGGTTGTAGACTCCCAAGTACATTGTTTGTTTCAAAAAACTCTTCCAGTGTTATGTTTTCCTCCCTGCGATGTGGGCTAAATATCTTTTGCTTGATCAGCTGCAACGCATCATGGATAGTCGGATGGTCATCTTGAAATCTAAAATCCTTCTGGAAGGTCACAGTGAGGACAGACCAATCTGTGGTTCCTGTGCATAACTCCTCTTCTAGATACCATTTCTTTGGAATAGGCTCCTCCAGTGTATGCACAAAGAGATGTACCCATTCTGTTTGTGGTCTTTCCTTCCAAACTTTGTTGGCCGGATTTTATGACCTAGCCAACTAAAGAGATTATGCCCACACAAGTTGCTTACTGTAGCTTCCGGTGTGTTTGGATTAGCAAAATCTCGTAGGTTATGGTCTCCTACTACCAACTGAATTTATCCTCTTAAGGAGAATATAAAAACTCAGCAAAATGTTTCCTAAGTTAAACTACTATTAAAACTAAATCCTAAGATCAATTTCTAATTCTAAGTTAATCTAGTCTTGCTTTCTTAAGGAAAGTCTCATGTTTTGTTCTTGTTTTTGGATTTTTAATCTAATGACTGTTTCAGAAATTTTACAAAATATTCTAAATGAAAACCTAACTAAGAGCTACTAGAAATTTAAAATGAAAATTAAACTAAACTATTTAACTATTTTATTCTAGAACCTATCTCAGCTGAGAGCAACTTTGGAAGATTAAACTAATCATCAATCAATCTTTAAAAATAGCAAAGAATAACTATGGTAAAATCTTAGATAAAAATATCATAAGAAATCATCATAGAAACTACTTTGTTGTATATGCACATAATAGAAAAAATTAAAATAGAAGAGCTACTTCAATTAATTCTACCATGAAGTATTAATCAACAATCAGTGTTCAATACAAATATTCAAATTTTAAGACTGTATTTATTTCAGAAAACATTGTGGACACATAAATGTTGTCAAAATAGATATAAAATCTACTAATACTAAATCAAAATTACCAATAACATATTAAGTAACAGATTTAGCAACATTTAAATCAAATATTGATACTGAGCAAATAGAGAAACTTTAAGATAATTTACACAATTATAACACAGTACAATTGCATAAGAATAAAGAGAAAAAGTGGTATATTGAAATAAGTATTTATGTTTCAGAAAAGGATAACCCAAAAGAGATACCAGTTTTAAGAACTTCAATCATAATCCTTAACAAAGACACGGCTTTAACAGAATGATTTAACCAAGTTTGCATGATATTTCAACAAGTCTTTTCCTTAGAACTCCATCAATCGAAACAGCAAAACAGAACAAAGAAAAACAGAGTCTCTCTCTTTTGCAACGATCCCCTTCTCGGTGGTAATGTCTCCTCCACTCTGCAAACAGAAATTTTACAAAATAGAAAACAGAAAAATGAAAACAAAGTTTCACTTATTTTGCCGAGACCTCCCCCCTTTTTTGCCTTTCGATTATTTGTTGCTTATATAGACCAACCAACATTATCAGGAACTTAAATCACCTTCTAAAACAGCTCGATCACCCCTATCCTCTCCAACTGTGCAAAAAATTCTTCGTTTTTGTTGATTGGTTGGGCTGATGTGGTTTATTCTCGCAATAATATTGGCAATCCGGCGATTTGGTAACTGACAGAAGCTAGTAATATCATTTTACTTCGTGATGTTTAGCTACAGTAAAACAAATGAGTATATTAAAACTCTGAACCAAATACAAGAAATAAAGTTGTAATAAAAACAATGGAAACCAAAGTTCAAGATCCAAATTTTTAAAGTAAAACAAAATGAAGTAAAAGATCAAAAATAAATGAAGAATGCTAAAAGAATCCCTCGACTCCACGAAGTTTATAGATTAGGTAAATCATGGCAACAACAATTCGATAGTGCCTCCGTCTGTTGCAATCCAGTAGTTGGTTCAGTAACTCATCTCTGAATATTAGGCTTCAATATCTGGATCAAGTTCTCGTAATTTCTTCTTCATCTTTGTCTTGTATGTGCGCAGGCCTCTTCTAGACAACGTTTCTTTGCAACCATAATCACAAAATACTATCGTGGCAGACTCGTGGTCATATGTCTTCAACAGATGTAATGTAATGTCCCCACCTATCTATCCAATGCACGGAAGGGAACATGGCAATAAAATCTGGGCTTTTATAAAACTTAGCCCATTTCAAGTTTCATGATTCATATAAATATAAACAATTGCATTACAAATCAAATGCATATGTGTGCAGCAAAACAAGCAATCATGCACAACGGAATAAGACATCATCCACACACATTTCATACTCATCCATCATATCAAACTAACCATCAATTTAAACATTGCAGCAGTAAAACACAACAAAATACTCATCTTGATGTAATGTTGTCCCAAACAACTAGCTATGTCGCTGCAACGTTCCACCCAACCATAGGTCTCTGCCAAGCCTGTATTATTTCAGCACTCAGAGACCACCCTCGAGCTCGGCATGATATCTACAAGGAAAAGGGAACCCTTAAGCACAGCACAGCCCAAAGCAATGGGTACCCATCTCAACCCCAGCACTCTCTTCACACAAAACTCGGATATGGGCTTGGGAACACACTTTCAGCAATGGGACTTAGAAGCTAGATGGACATGGGTTTTCTCAAAACATGGCCACACCAAAAACAGATTGTGGGAAGAGGGAATCAACCCTAGAGAAGAAAACCGATTTCTCCCATAGATGTATGCACATTCAGTGAGCCAAAACGACCTCAATTAAACCCCAATTCGTTTCTCCTTCTTCCCCACTGTTATACCACATAAAAACACCCTTCCCAGCTAGGAAAATGAAGGAAAACATAGGAAATTCATGGAGGGAACTGCCCAGGAAGGTCCAAACTCGTGAAAGAGCAAACTGATGGGTGAATAATGGCTTTGGGGAGCATTTTCGTGGCCCTTTACTTCCCCAAGAATCCAAACATGAATCTCTAGGAAGGGTGGCTTACCCATACTCGAATTTGGACAGCCATACCTCTCCATTCCCCAAGGCATTAACTACCTCAACCAACTCTTGGGAGAAATGAATGGTTGGGTACAAAAGTCAACATGGGTAGTTGAAGGTTCATGGGTTCTCTCATTGACACTTGGCTTGACTTGATTGGCTCAAGGGTTTGAATATTTCCCTCCCAATTTCCTTGTAACATCATGCCCCTATCTCTTGTTGCATTGCATAACTAGTTGTGGGCATTTATATTAAGATGCATTTTTACAATTCCCATGGTTCACTAGCACATGGGTAGCATAATTTCAAATACTTGCCTCTTCTAGGTGGAGCATTCACTAACGAAGCCTTGGCCTTGAGATCCACGCTAGGAATCATACATAATATGCTTACAATATTTACATTATAACCCAAAATATTACAAAGGTCAAAATGGGGGACATTAAATGTAACATTTTTCTGGTGGAATCCTAGCTTTACCTCTATTTTCATGGGATATATATTGAAAATCTGTTGTGATCCTTTACTGCACAATCTTGAAGCTTTGTATACACATGGTAGGTAGCTGGTCAACCTCATCAACAAGCCAATGTTTATTTTTATCTTCTTCAAATAGCTTGAACGTGGCAAACCAAGCATCTACTGGCGACGAAACATTAGTGTTGACGTGTTCACAGCAAATCCCAAAACTTAATGATGCTTTGCCTCTTTTAAAATGTGTTTTACAATAACAACATGTATTTTCTGGCGAAGATATCTCTTTCTTGCTGGTGACTTCTGCGATCGATGTGGCAGCAAATCCTTCATTAAAATGCTGTAACATATCAGTTCAACTAAATCCGAGCGATCTCCTCTTATTTGGCAAAAAGTAGATGCAATTAATTCTATGATGAAATGCGTTGGTGTCAGGTTTATGGTAAGGAAACTTGTGTTATTTACATTCTATGAATTCATTGAATAACAACAATTTCGTTTCCCTAATGAAATGCATGCAATTGTCATCTTTAAGTGATATCACCACATAGCACAAGCCTCTACCACTTAATGAGAGAATGTGGTTGTTTTTCAAAATATTAATCGCCCATATGACACTTAAAACTTATGTTAGCCAAAACGATTCAAGAAATGAGAACGTTAAGTGGAAAAAGATATAAGCATAAATGCACATGATTCCAGAGTTAATTTCAAACGAATTCAATTCTATGGCTTTATCCAAAGGCATATTATGGTGAGTAATAAAGTAAGTATGAGATTCAATATGTTGCATAACATGATTAAGAAAAAATAATATATCAAAAACATTTTTGATATATTACGTTTACCTTTTTCCAATGGTATGAATATATAAAATCTTAAACTTTGTTTGTGATAGACTTGAAATATGTGTAATCAAAATGTAAATTTAATCTCTTATGAAAAATAGCATAATTTATAAAGTAAATTTATAAATGAAGCAATACTTTGGAGAATTTATATGTAAAGATATGAATACTTATCATCCAAAGGATAAAATGAATATAATTTTCATTTAAGAATACTTTAATTAGAAAGGCATAAGAGTTGTGAATTCATTACACATAAAATTCAAATTAAGCAAATTGCAAAATGCAATCATTTTGGATAAGTTTATGTGAGCTTTGTTGATTGTAAAGAAAATCAAAAGACCAACACGCATAGATCAATTTGAACCATCAGAGCTTCATTGTATGAAAAGCAATCCAAAGAATAATCAGTGTCAAGATCAAAGAAAAGATCAAAGGAAAAGAGCCATGAAATCACCTACGAAATCAAGAAACCAAGCCAAGAGCTAAGCATGTACAAAATTTACATGGGGGCCCCTTATGATTTTACAAAAATCAAGGGGAGTTGTTGGGGTGCCAATAAATGGCGACATACCTAGGTGAACCAGTTATCTCTATTCACTTTACTTCAAACAATTGAGTAAGATATGGTCTAAGACTCACTCTGAGAAATCAGGTAATCTCAATCTAGTACAAATCTGTGTTTTAATGATTTTCACGTTTGCAAATACTTTCAAAAAAAATTTCCTGCGCTGCTATTAAAATTTTTTGCATATAGACAAACCAAATAAGATAATCTCGTCAAAACCAAATACTAGGAATAAAAGATAACCCAAAACTTCCAGTATAAAGATATAACCGACTTATTCCTCTAAAAACACAAGAAACCTGTTCCATCTTATTATAGATAAATTTTGCTATTGTATTTAAGACTTTATAAAACAAGGAATCATTATCTTGGCTAGGCAACCATAAGACAATGTCACTCACAAATATCATCAAAAATGAATCAGCTGGCTCATTACTAAGACCCCTTATCTTTTAATCCTAAGACCAAAAGCCATTACCACAGTTTGGTGACTGATTTTAGGTAACGTCATAGTAATGATATCCATGATCCTGATCAAACCGGCTCATTACTAAGACCTTTTGTTCCCAAATTCATAAAATCAAAAATTATAAACAGAACAGATCCAAGTACTTCCCAGATTGTAAGCAGTTTTTAAAAATGACTGTTAGTTCAGATTGATAAAGATTTCCAAGTACCAAGTTTTGAAAAGATAAATTATCAGTCATCTTTACTATAAAGATAACAGGCAGCAAAAGATCAACTCTGATAGTAAGTACAAACTCCTAAAATGTTACAACATATCCGTTTCAAATTGGAGAAAACCTGATTAGTCTTAGTGGGAAAAAAACCATATTTTATAACAATTACTCAAAATGAACGAACAAACTGAAATTCAAACCACAGAAATTTATTTATTTACACTAACCCCTTTTAAAACTTCAAGCAAACTAAAAAGAAAGAAAAGTGAAAACAAAGAAAAGTGTAAAAACTAACTAATAAAAATAAGCGAAGATATATACAAGTTAACCTACTAACATCTCAATCAAAGAAAAGTGTGAATAAAAATGTATCACAATTTAAAAAGAAAGAACCAAATTTTCACGGCAAATGGATATAGAATTGACGATTTTAAAGTTGACAATCAAAATAATTAATACTTGTCGAAACTTTAATCAACTGACGAGAGGATCAAACGGACTTGGAATTAAAAATAAATAAAATATAGTCACGATTGGTAAGATGAGATAGACATATAGGTATAGAATTCATAACATGATGACATGCATTTTTAAAAGATAATAAATCTCCCAGTAACTGATTTGACCACCACTTAGCAAAACATAAGGTAAAATTTAAACAAATTCGCCGAAGGGATCAAATATGAGCGAAAATAAATAAGGAGATAAAAATATAACATGCATACCAATATAGACACGACGACATAAATCAAATGATTTTATGAAAAAAAAAATTAATCAATTCGTCACTGATACCAAGATAAGAATTATAAACCTAATACGAAAAGTTTATCTTTCTTTAAGATTGGGAATAAAGGTTTCTTTAATTGATGAATGAGATGTTGATTTAATAAGATCTAAAAAAAACTAGAAAATGCTAAAGATAAATCCTAAAAGGTGCAGCCATAATAACAATTTCAAAACGAATGAAGTACATTCATAAAGTTTTTTGAAAAGTTATGTATGAAAATTGTTTTTACCATTTACTCTTTTTCTTTGAAATATTCTTGTTTTACAACTTTAAATGATCACATACAATCATTTCATAAATGAGTCTTAATAATTAGTATCAACTAAGGATAACATTTTAAATGGGGTGACTTATACATAAAACCAAAAACAAGATATAATAATTGAAAGCAATAAAGAGTGATGTGTATTTCCCTGAATGATGGTTTGTCCTCATCCTGAAATCATGATATTGCTTAAATAACTGCACATTATTCAACAGAAGTAATGTATCTGCAAAAAAGAAAAAGAAAATAAAATTAAACTAAATCTAAACCTACTCCTACACTACATACGTACAATAAAAATCAAGTGAAATGAAACAACCAATGAAGCCACCGAAGCATTTTGATTCCTGTAAGAAAAACATCACTTTCAATTAGTAAAAGAAAATGATATGTTAATAATAGAATATCAGATGCATCGTGCTTACCACTAAAATTTTTACTTGTATATATAGAAAATAAAGCCTTACCATTAAATGGAAACTTCTTGAGGTAAGAAGCCTCAAGCCCATCTGCAACTTTATCATGAAAAATATAAACATATGAATTTATAGATGAGTGATCAATGTGAATAAAGTTGCGTGATTGAGAAATTGTACAAGATGAATGAGGATCTTTAGTAATCATTGATTGAACCTGAAGTAAATGATTAGAATCAAATGAGGTATCATCCCATATTGTGTTAGACGTGTCTTCATCAAATAAATGGGAATCATGACTAGTTTTAATGAAAAATTCAGTTTCAGTTAACTCATTATTCAAACAAAGAGACCCTTCATCAATTGTGAGAGGTGATGAATCAATAAGAGGTGTTTCTAACGGTATACGAGTCTCATCTTTGTATTTTCCAAAAGATTCATAAGAATAACTTTTTTTCTCTTCATCCCCAAAATATAATTTGTCATCTGGAAACCCATGAAAATTTTGCGCATCAGGATGAAATTCTAATAGATGTGAAAGATTATATTGAGAAGCACAATTATTAAATAAATTAGGGTATAATGAAAAATAGGTGGATGAAGAAAGAAAATTGAAAGTATCTGTTGATAACTAATTTACTTTGAAAGAAAAGTTTTCTTCTATTTGAGTATTTGCATTTGATTTTAAATGTTCATTAATTTATTCTCCTAAAATCATATCAATACCCTTTACTGAAAAATCTGAACATGACAAATTATCTTGTTCATTGCAAATAGGTAAAGGTATAAATGAAACACATGACCCATTAGAAAAATGAGATTCAAGAATGGAATCCCTTAAAAGAATATCTTGGTCTTGTTTAATTAATGTAGGAGAAAGTTTTTCAATATAGATTTCATATTTGTTCTCTTTCTCTTCTAAAAAAGTCATAAGAACTTGAGGTGAATGACAACTTTCTTCGTTTAGTCTTATAGTTTTATTCTCATTTAGAGAAGATAAAGATGAATTAGGATTATCAAAAGAAACAATAACATTCTCTAACACATTGTATTCCTTGTGATTAAGTGAGGTGAAAAAAGTTGGACAGTATTGCTAATCTATAACTTCTGAATTTTGATTAGAATCAATCGGAATATTGTTATATGAAGAAAATTGATTTTTATCTGATTGATCTAATTCATTTGAAAAACTCATAACCTCATGGATCAAGTGAAAAATAGAAGTGACAAGTTTCAAGGGAAATATGTAACAAAGATTTAAAAATCTGTTTGCATAGTCCTCATATGATTCATCAAATTCTCCTTTAAGATTTAATAATTCTACAAACAATTTCTCATAATCAGTATCGTGAAAAGCATAAATAAACTCACCTAAAAATTGTTGTAAAGAATGTTGAGATGGAAAAGTTTCAAACCATTTTCGAACTCGGCCTTTGAAAGTCAAAGCGAACGATCTGCCAATGATTGCTTTATCTATAACATGATTAGTAAGACAATTTTGCAAAAATTGAGAAACATGATCAATTGCAGAAATCTCACTTTCACCATCAAATTTGTTTCTTAACAAGTGATAAACTATCTTAGATGGAGTAGAATGATTATTTCTTAAGACATGACTTCTAATAGAGATTTGGGCTGAATCCATGAATGATAAATAACATTGATAAAATGGATTAATAAAAATGGTTAGCTTGTCATCTAACCAGCCCTTATGCACATATGCGATGGCGAAGAAGAGTAAAAAATGTGAAAGCTGAAAATCAAAGAGAGAGAGAATAAATGGTTATTAAAAATAATCGAAAAAATATAAATAAAACCATTTGTTTTACCTCGGACCTCCTTCTAGCACCATTTGTTGGCTGGATTTTATGACCTGGAAGACTAAAGAGATTATGCCCACACAAGTTGCTTACTGCAACTTCCGGTGTGTTTGGATTAGCAAAATATTGCAGGTTATGGTCTCCTACTACCAGCTGAATTTATCCTCTTAAGGAGAATATAAAAACTCAACAAAATGTTTCCTAAGTTAAACTACTGTTAAAACTAAATCCTAAGATAAATTTCTAATTCTAAGTTAATCAAGTCTTGCTTTATTAAGGAAAGTCTCATGTTTTGTTCTTATTTTTCGATTTTTAATCTAATGATTGTTTCAGAAATTTTACAAAATATTCTAGATGAAAACCTAACTAAGAGCTACTAGAAATTTAAAATGAAAATTAAACTAAACTATTTAACTATTTTATTCTAACCTATATCAGCTAAGAGCAACTTTGGAAGATTAAACTAATCATCAATCAATCTTTAAAAATAGCAAAGAATAACTATGGTAAAATCTTAGATAAAAATATCATAAGAAATCATCATAGAAACTACTTTGTTGTATATGCACATAATAGAAAAAATTAAAATAGAAGAGCTACTTCAATTAATTATATCATGAAGTATTAATCAACAATTAGTGTTCAATACAAATATTCAAATTTAAAGATAGTATTTATTTCAGAAAACATTGTGGACACACAAATGTTGTCAAAATAAATATAAAATGTACTGATACTAAATCAGAATTACCAATAACATATTAAGTAACAGATTTAGCAACATTTAAATCAAATATTGATACTAAGCAAATAGAGAAACTTTAAGATAATTTACACAATTGTAACACAGTACAATAGTAACATCTCCCAAATGATGATGTTAGGATTTAATGAATTTAAAAAAAAAAATTTCTCCACTTGTGACATACCCAATTTTCTGAGTTAATAAAATTAGTGAAATTTAAAACTGAACTGCAAAATTTCTTCGTCCTAATTCTATATTTATTACAAACCATCATCCTTTCAATAATTTGGTCATTACAATGAACATTGCATAAAGAAAAAACAATCTTTTAAGTAACCTATTTGCATTAGCTCTCACATCAGCCAATTTACGATTTGATAACCATAAAATATATTCAAACGTGCATAAAGGAGACTAGAAATAGATACATCAACTAATAACGACATCATGATCACACATATGGGAACACATATTTCACGTGGTTCACCCCTATTGGGCTACGTCCACCAAACATTCTAGATATATATTATTTATTGACAATGAGAGATTACATTCGGCAACACCAATGTTGCCTTTCACATTTAAAAGCCCTCTCTAGAGGCACTTTCCATCAGAATGATCATTCTTATTTACGGATATCTCCTACTAATAAAATAAACTAAAAACTGTTGCGCCCGAGGTCCAACCTCTTAGTTTCCAAAATGAGTATCAAGGCCCATAAGTCATATGCCAACAAACTGGTCATTACAATAAATCTCAGCGCACCAAACGCTTGTTCAAGGGAGGAGCCCACGAGGATCAACACACAAAAATTCTAAAGGAAAACATAACTAAGAAACCAAAGCACTTAGTAACAACTAGCATAAACTATCAGGCAATTGTCCACAGAACTCGATTTTAGGTCTACTAAGACATCGTGTTTACGAAAAGCATAAGAATCTGAACCACGTAATAATAACTATCAAGTAATTATCCACAGGAAGTGATTTCAGGTCTACTGAGACATCGTTTGGAAATTCATAAGAAACGGTCGAAAATATCCAGAACATAAATCTAAACTTCACGTACGTACAACGTATAAAAAAGGAACTATCGATACTTTCTAGAATAGCAATAAAAAGAAACTATCGATACTTTCTAGAATAACAATCTAAACTTCATGCGCATAAACTTTATCAGAAGTGTCGATACTTTCTAGAATATCAATCTAACTTCATGCTCATAAACTTTATCAGAAGTGTCGATACTTTCCAGAATATCAATCTAACTTCCTGCACATAAGATCTGTCGATACTTCCCAGAATATCAATCTAGAATTTATGCACATACATCTTATAAAGAACCCTCATACTTTCCAGAATATCAATATGATTTCTATCCAACGTAATGAAAACATGTAGAAATATCTATACAATAGCAATCCTCACATTACAAAAGAGAATGCAAATCTAAATACTTCAGGCAGTCATATTAAAGGAAAACGCCGAGGGCTTGGCTGTCGGCTTTCCAGAATATCAATATGATTTCTATCCAACGTAATGAAAACATGTAGAAATATCTATACGATAGCAATCATCACATTACAAAAGATAATGCAAATCTAAATACTTCGGAAGTCATATTAAAGGAAAACGCTGAGGGCTTGGCTGTCGGCTTTCCAGAATATCAATATGATTTCTATCCAATGTAATGAAAACATGTAGAAATATCTATACGATAGCAATCATCACATTACAAAAGATAATGCAAATCTAAATACTTCGGAAGTCATATTAAAGGAAAACGCCGAGGGCTTGGCTGTCGGTTTTCCATTGATGGAGACGCCAACAACCCAGGACGGCGGAAACACCATTAAAATAGAAGACGTTGGGAGCTTGGCGATTCATGTTACAGGTGGAGACGCTGATACCTCCCGATCTCTACTACACTGGACAGTACTACATCGACACAACCCGGGTTCTGCAAGGGATTTGGAACACAATCCCACCATCCTCCAACCGTCGGTTTTCTCTTCAACCAGAGACAGTTCCCCAATACTCCGGAGGCTAAGAGAGAAAAACAAAACAGAGCTATGCTCATTGACAGGGCTTCGTAAAATGTAAAGGTTAAAGACTTGATCTAAAAATGTTAATCATTTAACCAACAGGAGTGGTTAGCTACAGTCACAATCCATAACCTCATGAAATCTCGCCCCAGCTGGATGCTACGGATCTGTAGAGGTGGAGAATGTATCATGTCGTTACAGATCTAAACTGCACGCGAAACCAGTTCCTTTGTGTAATAAAATATAACACTTGGGAAATAATAAGTAATTTAATATCGGCTCTACCTGAAACCCTAACTGAAACCCCAATATTTCTCGATTTCCAGTTTGGAATAATCATCCCACCCTTAATGTTTAGGATAAGCTATCAAAATCCACTATGAAATGCATATCATAGAGTACTGTGGACGCATACGCATTTAAGCTATATTGTCCATACAAAATACTTTAAAGTTCCAAAAATGAAAATATATAAATCCATGCGCAAAAAGGGAAGAAAGAGTGCAATCAGATTGAAAGTGTCTTTTTTTTTTTTTAGGGTCGTCCCTTCAATTCAAAGTGAAGATAATTGTGCATCATCTGCACTGTAAAAACATTGCAGCAACAGAAAAACTATTTACATTCTACTGGGAAAGAAAGTACTCACCAGCCGAAACAAAAGCTCCACACAAACGATTAGAGCCCTCTTCAATACAACAGATTGTTATCACATAAGGATTGTTTACTGCGCCACTTCAATAGTCAGTGCGCCCGTCAAAATCCCCCTCTCCTGAAAACTCCGAACCACCGAGCCTATCCAACCTCCCCTCGACTGTGTAGATGGCGAGTTTGATAATCTCAGCTGCCACCGCCAAATGACTCCTATGCATCTAGACTATATAGCAGCCTGCATAATCTTCACATTACAACCAGTTACCGTCCCCCAAACTGAAGTTTCCCCCCCCCTAAATACCAACCCGAAGTTATTTGGCATAAGCGCCACTACTCAAACGAGTTTGACAGATGGGTGAGACTTCCTTTTAGTAAGGCGACAAGTGGCAAAATCCTCCCCGTGGTGAGTACAAACGGTGGCTTTTGAGAGCAACCAATCTCTCAATCCAACAACGGCTTTCTCCAACTCTCATTGAGTTCGGCGGTGGGGAAGTAGTGGACATTTAAATTTTATCGAGTTAGTTTTAGGTGATCTTAGTGGTAGTTTAGAAGAACTCTTGGTGGTAGTGATTCGATGTCTCACTCAAGGAGACAAACTCACAGAAATATCTAAACATTTACACAACATTAAAAATAAAATATTCCTTTTTATCTTTGAACAATCTTCTTCCCTCCTATTTCTTAGTCGAACTATTAACATCTTTTGGGGTGAAAATATATTGCTAACAATTGTTAATTAAATGCATTCTTTACCAATTATTAAACCTTGTTTTCTCCTCTCGACATGAGGAGGTATAAGATTACTTTCGACAAAAAGAACCTACTTCTTAGCTTTTCTATAACAATCTTAAATGCATCAATATGGCTCGATCTCTCTTCCATTAAGTTGTGGAAATCCATGCCGCTGTTTAATATAATAAACTATACCCAAATAGTTTAAATAAAGGTTTTTAAGACCATCCCAAAAAAATTAACTTCTCCAAAGACTATCAAAACAATAGAGTACATACTCCAAATATATATATATATATATAAGGATGTCACACACTCTAGGTTAATATCTTTACATAATAACCTACTATATATTAATGTTGTACATTTAACACTAATATAAAAAATGCATATATGTTATTTATTCCCTAAGACATATATATCTTCTATATGTTGATATTCTAACATATAACACCAAAATATATATATGTTATTATTCCAATACAATAACATATAGTAATCAATTACAATTGCAAATATATAGGTTATAAAGGAGGGATATCACAACAATTGCATAAGAATAAAGAGAAAAAGTGGTATATTGAAATAAGTATTTATGTCTCAGAAAATTATAACCCAAAAGAGATACGAGTTTTAAGAAATTAAGTCATAATCCTCTACAAAGACACAGTTTCAGCAGAACGATTTAACCAAGTTTGCATGATATTTCAACAAGTCTTTTCCTTAGAACTCCATCAATCGAAACAGCAGAACAGAACAAAGAAAAACACAGTCTCTCTCTTCTAAAGCGATCCCCTTCTCGGTGGTAATGTCTCCTCCACTCTGCAAACAGAAATTTTACAAAATAGAAAACAGAAAAATGAAAACAAATTTTCACTTATCCTGCCGATACCTCCCCCCTTTTTTTCCTTTCGATTAGCTGCTGCTTATATAGACCAACCAACATTATCAAGAACTTAAATCACCTTCTAAAAAAGCTTGATCACCCATATCCTCTCCAACTGTGCAAAAAATTCTTCGTTTTTGTTGATTGGTTTGGCTGATGTGGTTTATTCTCGCAATAATATTGGCAATCTGGCGATTTGGTAACTCATAGAAGCTAGTAATATCATTTTACTTCACGATGTTTAGCTACAGTAAAACAAATGAGTATATTAAAACTCTGAACCATAAACTGTGAAATCAAGCTATTTTAAAAATACCGAGAGCTGCCTTAAGCAATCTGTATGGGTTTGATTTCCTCAGTTGGTCGAGGTCAGAAAATCCGGCCAACAAGCTTCTACATAAGATGCGATATGATCTCCTGGATCCATCTAACCATTATATTTCTCAAATGTTAGTGTGACCTTATCAGCGAATCTGATCTGTAGTTTTATTCTGCACTGTTTCCAAGTTGTCAATGTCTTTTTATGCATAGCCCACCATCTGGCAGTTGTTTCTCGCAGTGCCATGTCTAATGCTGAGAAGCAATGTTCATCTGCATCTGTTGCAGTGTATTCTTTGATAAATGAATAGACGTTAGTTGTACCATCATAAGTGGGGATTAGACTTACCTCTTTTCCAATCCAACGGAGTGACTTTGTAATTGTTGTGCATCTCCTAGCAGATACTTCATGCATTCTATGTTGCCAGTTTTCTAATCTTGCCTAAGAGTCTGAGATGCAAGAACTATCGCAGTGCCAGCTGAGCGTTCCATCGGCAGTAGGATGAGTATAATCCACAGCATTTGTTGTCATCTTATAGATACGGTCGAGATCTTGAGCTCTGTACTCCTTTTGAATCGGTTCAACGTATCGCTCCCCTTGTGAAGGATCCAGCGGTGCGATGACCCTTATGTCATTGCCTTCAAATATCATTTCATTGTCTTCAGGTTTATGATTGTGGATTTTTTCATTGCCTAATCGATACCTAGCAGCGCTGGATAAGGATTGCTATCATCCACAATTTCAATTACTTTGAAGTCTACATAACTTTACACTCCATCAATGTCGACAATGGTGTTGGGTAACCTACCCAATGGTATAACTATGCCTTGATTAGCCATTCTTAACTGTATAGGTGACCACCGTAACTTTGGTTTCCCCATCGCCTGCCATGTCTGCTTGGTCAAGACATTTAATTCAAATCCGAGATCAAGGATGATCTCATCCATCTTGTAGTCTCCAATCTGTGCAGTGAACCGCATTTCTCTCCCTGTTCTTTTCAGACGCCTAATGTTATGAACTACGCCATGAGAAGTCCTCCTCTCACTATGTGATTCATATTGATTTACTAGTTTTTCAAATTTCATAAGTGTGTCTTTGTTCTTTAATAATTTGATGCAGCTCCCTAGTAACTGTGCAACAAAAGTGGGTGTATCTGGTGCAGTGCGCGTTTGATCATATGCTAGTGGCATGTCTTCTATCTAAGGTACTTCACTGTGCAGCTGTATTCTTGGTGAAGTAGGTGGTGGTTGTTTGGACATGTCCTGTGCTTCTTCAAATACTTCTTTATTTTGCTGTAAGTTCAAAGGAGGTGCTTTTCCAGGAGCTTTCCTAACTCCTACTGTTTCTTCAGGGATATTTTTAGCATCAGTTGTTCCAGAAGTGGAAGCTTCTGCGCTTTTATCTCTTCATGTATCAGCACCACTTCGCATTACTGCATTTACACTTGGATTTGTAGGTCTATTCTCTGTTGCGATCAACTGAATGTTAGTGTTCAGAGATTTTGTCCTTCTCCGCTTTTTCATTTCTACTTCAAGTACGGAGCAGTCTTCAATCACATGATCAAATGATTTACAGTAGTTGCATGTGGTGCATGGATTAGTACATTCTCTAGATACATGACCTGGTTGGCCACAGTTATAACAGATTACCTGGCCTCGGCCTCTTCCTTGAGCTGGGCGCGCATTTCTTCCTCTCCCGCGGTATCCACCTCCGCGGCCTCTATATCCACCTTGATCGTATTGGGTATTCTCTTGCTTTGGTTGATTTTCTTCCTGCATGTGGTACATTCCAGCACCTCGCATTGCTTCCATATCTCGCTTTCTTTCATTCATCAGTTCATAAGCGCGACAGTTGGACTCATCATGTCCAACTGACTTACAGAAATTATAGTATAATTTTTTAGGTGTTTTTACATATTTATGTATTAGGTAATAGTCCTCAGGTCGGTGTCCTCTGCTTCTACAAATTTCACACCACGGTGCTTGGTTTTGATTCATATTCATTGGGTTTGGTGCACCACTGTTAAGATAATCTTGAGATAAGGGACAATGTTCTCTGGTGTGGCCCTCTCCTTTTCATCCTATGCACCAAACTTCATGTCGTTGTTCATGTTTTTGTTCCTTTCCATTCTTCATACCTTGCAATTATAGTGTCAAGGTAGCCAACTGGTTCTGTATCTGTAACATCCCAGAACTACTTTCTCCAATTGGTGAAGCTTCTAACTTCATTGCAATCTCCAAGGCCTCAACCTATGATACAACCTTTTGTTGCATCAGTGGTTGTAACATACCCTTTAAGCTGGAAAACATTTTATGTTTAGAAACATTATGATAACTTTTATTGTAAAGTTTGTATTGGATAGGTGTCCAAGGATGACTGTAATTTGCACAATATATTATTATTTAATAAATAAAATAAGAGACAAACACCTAAGAGGACTGTTGAAAGAGTGGTTACTGATCCACTAGGTGGAATGGAATCTAGGGTAGAAGGAAATGGACAAATGGTAGCATCATGATGCAACTAATTAGCTGTTGGTATGGGACAACTCCCTTGAAATGTGGTCATAGTTCCCTAAAAGATGGGACTGGAGCTTGAGGCTCATTTATTCTAAACTAACCACTAAAAGACCTAGGCGGTCTATATAATAGCCATCAAATTGTGAACTAAGGTTCATCAATTTTCCTGATGAGGAAATTTACCTTGGGGTTTTGTTGTGTTTGTACCCAAGAGATTTGATGAGGGGATATGCTATTGTTGACCATGTTGTGAGTCTGCCAAACTCTTAATGAGTTCAAGAGTTTGATGCTGAGTGGAGAAGGCATTTGTTTCAGGAGTTTGATACCAAGTGGAGAAGGTATTTTTGAGTGCCTTGCTTCTACACAGATTCCATCCACTTACTGGATCAGTAAGCAGGCTCGGGGGTTCATTAGAAGTTAGTAGTTGAGCTGCTTCTTCTGAAACAAGTTGGGAGGAACAGGCCTCCTTGGGTGTTTGTCGGCACTATCATCAGATACAGGTTCTATTGTCTATTATGTTTTATTTTTAATTTATATTATCTATTTTGCATATTACAGTTCTGTTGTTTATTAAATCTTCTCTGTTAATTTAAAAATAAATTCAGTTTCCTGTATAAGTTAAAGATTCTGTATAATGATAAATGATTGAAGTAAAATTGTTTCTGTATTTTTCCCCATGCAAAAAGAAACAGCATCGTACTCCAGTACAGAAACTGATTAGAAATAGATAAGCCTGATAGGAAATAACCAAGAGAATGAGAAGCTTGAATTATTATAACTTTTCAAGTTTCTATTTGCTATTAAATTCCTGTATTTACAGTACAGTACCCTTATTATTAACTATTTTCAGTTAGTTGTTTTCATAAGTTATATACAATATTTATGTTTATAATCATTTCAAATTTAAAAATAATTATGTTTCTATTTTAACAATATAGGATTTATTTATCTATACTCGGTAGTAGAATCATTTTTATTCATATTAGAATAAATAAGGATTTACTTTCAAAGTATAGCAGAATGTTATTCTTCTTCAGAAATCAAGATATTTGGTATTTCTACCAAAAACCCTAACAGAGTTATCAATCACTAGTTTATTTTAAACATTCCATTTCATCATTAAGTTAGTTTCATTTCTCTTTTCCTACAAAAAAATTACCATGGAAATAGTAGCAAGATGCAATCTCAACAATTCATAGTAGAAGACATGACTAACATTAATAGTTTCAATAACATTCTCATGTTCTTTTCTTTAAAACATTAGACAAACCATTTCAAACAGAAGTGTCAAGACAACCAAACTCAACTATCATTATTATAACAAGACTAAAGACAAGAACCAAACGATTATCCAAAACATGCATGTAGATCGAAATTTTTATTTCGCTATCAGTTCAAAGGTTTTATACATTACAATGCCGGTATAAGCAGAGTCAACAAATTTGAATACAGACTTATTGCCGAGTCTTCAATAAGGAATTGATTAAGCTTTATTCCTAAAGCAGAGACTAAAACCTAACATTAGATTTACTTCCTATCTTCCCTTAAAACGCAACAACAACATTATAAACAAAACGAAGCATACACACGCTGTAATCCTTGTCAACAATTTCATTTATCCATTGTTCTAACCAACAAAAACAGTCGCATTATTATTCATAGAAACATTCACTCCTCGATCGATAACCAAGATGAGCACAAGGGTTGTCAAAACATATTATATTATCACCTTAACGATGAGTTACAGATCGTGTGTACAGACCAAGCACAAATCAACGAAAGGATACGATTACAGTATTATAAATTATAAACATCCTTTTTTATTTCCATTTGACAGAGCTCAAAAACTTAACCTACAAGTTTACAAAATAAACAAGACTTCATACAAGCCGTAATCCTACATTATGTAGCCTGTAGCAACCGACACATCATTTTACAAATTCAAACATTTACATTTTATCTTTAGCCATTTACAAAGGAAAATGATAACTGTAGTATTGGAACATCAAGTATTGCTTCATTCAAATCTGAGGGTAAAACCCTGTCTATAACACTGTTACATTCGAAACAAGAAACAACAGTTTCCTTATGGGTCGAGGTATATCCTCCCCATACTTTTAACAAGGTTCACAAACCCTAATCACAAAAATATCTGAGTTTTCAAACACAATACACAGAACTTTTAGATAGACTGCCATCATCTTCTACACAGGGTTTCCAAGTAAACCACCGAAGGCTTACCGGTTGGTATAGCTAAATTCCAACTTCCAACGCCCAGAATGTCGAAGCCATTACACATTGTACCTGCGAGAGTATTACAAGAGTGGTTAAAAACAGTATATAGAAGGAAGGGTCATCGTATTGAAATAAGATAACTAATTGTTATCATCGTATGCATATAACAATGATAAAAACCAAAAACATTACCTTTTGGGTTATGGCTGAGATTGCAATGAACGCCGAGACTTTATATCTGCAACAAAGAACCTTACTTCGTCAATGGCTGGTATAGTCGAAGCCACTACAAGAAACCCTTCACCATTTAACTCAATAGCACAGAGCTTGGAGAGACAGCAATGATGACGAGTCCATGGGTTATTTCTTTTCAAAAACCCAAGCTTAAGCTAAACAAACCCTCAAACAAGTCGAGTATCGAATCCTCCTAAAAGACCATTCTTACGACTGATAACCAAAAAAATTCAGTATTGTATAAACCAGAAGGAGCTCGGCTCTCTCTTAAAATAAATTACAGAGGTTACGAGTTCGAGTCTCATGGACTAAGCCTCCATAAACAGAAAACAACCTAGCAAAAATTCCTCAGCTTGTCGGCCTCTTACAGAGCTCCATCACCAAATACAAGGGACACAATAAATGTTGAAATGAAGCGGAGGTAGGGTTAAACCCTTGTCATCATTACACTACCAAATCGACGGTGGATATGATCGGTGTGATTCACGAAAACAACCAAATCAAAATACTATTTTAATTACAAACATTCATTGCAATTGCCACGAGGGAGCCACGAAGGAACCCACTCTTAAACCCTCAAGCACGGTGTGTTTACACATCAGCATCAGGACAGTTATTACCATTGCATGGCACGTGATCAAGTTCGGTGTGCCAACCATGATGGAAAACCACTAAGCTCGACAGTCGCGTCCATTTAATGCACATGACAGTGTTGGTATTTCCAACCTGTGGCATTTAACACCCACACCATATTATTCATAATACAATACAATGTTTTATCGAAAGTCGAACTATGCAACCTTGTCAAACACATAGTTTTGACATTCATCAAAGTTTGCATATTACACCTTATCATATAGTTTGTATCGAATTCACCACATAGCATTTAACACACATTTCATCACATTGGTAAAGTAAAAAACGCATAACCCTGTTAAGGCTTTAAGCTAAGCAACTTATGCGCTAGGGTTTGCATGTAGGTGCATATCACCTAGTGGATTTATATTTCACATATTAATATAGTTGCAATGAAATTCACTTATCACAAAGTATTACAAAGTAGCATTTAACCTTTATGTGTCTGCATAAATCCATATATATGTGTGTGCATAAATCCATATAGTTATAAATAGATAATAAGGGGTGCACTCAATTCATACCATTCACATAATAGCCAAGAAGGTGTTTAGTGTATAAAATAAAATAGGATCTCAACGATGCACATATGCCATATAGTTATGAAAATCCTCACAGCAGATCTAAGAGATGATGTGTACCTCACAAGAGTAATTATGATTAAGCAGGAAAATAGAAGAAGAGTGGTCAATACAGTATAATGAGCAACAGAATAATATGGTACAGTAGAATTCGGATAGAAGCAATAATACTTCACACACACTAATTAATTAATCATAGTATGGACAAATAAATAGTACAATGGTAGAGAGGATTCAAGTGCCTAAGGTGGCAATTCGAATTAGCCTCTCAAAGTGATCATAAGATCAATAGAGTGTCATTGGAGCACAACTAGGTGTCCTCATAATCATCGGAGCGCAACTGGAAGTCTTCATCATCATCAGTGGAGTCATCAATGCTCAAGCAACTGTCAACCATCAGTCAAACTAACTCTGGTAGGTGTAACTGAGTGTAACTCAATGTAACTAAGTGTAACTGAGTGTAACTGACCGTAACTAAGCGTAACTGACTGTAACTGACTGTAACTGAGTGACAACTGGACTGGTAGGTGAAGAAGGGCGATTTGCTCCCTAAAATCAAGGAAGAAGGGCGCATTAAGAACCTGGAGGGCTAAAATTGAATAGTGAGAAGCTCCTGGGGGCTGGCTAACTGAGGGCTAGGTGTTGGACTGATGACTGGGATGCATGCAAAATGCATACAAACCCTAGAATGCATGCAAACCCTAAAGGTGCATGCATGACTGAAAATGTAAATGATCAAAATACTGGTGGGACTAGGATGGAGTATAGGAATATCCTAACAATAGTTGGCACAAAAACCACATTGTGCATATAGTGTCATTCAATCACTTAAGTGCCGCTTAGGCTATCATAATATTTACAACTCACATTTCATCAATGTGATAGTTGTTAGAATGGTAACAAAATATGTTTGCAACGGTTAAATAATAACCCTATAAACACTTGTAAGACAAACCTTAGAGTTATACATGGTGAAACAGATCTTAACATGTATACATACACACCTTTTAATGAATGGTGTCAGAGAAAACATTTCATAACAATATCATCATCGCAAGTTATAGAGTTTAAACTAGTTAATAAACAATTGAACATGAAACTCCACGTTTAACCATTGAGATAGAGGGTAGGTAGTTACATATAGAAAACATGACGGAAACCAAATAACTCTGTGTACAACACTGTGATGTAAACATTGTAGTTCTTCATGGATAAACTATTGATAACTTTTGCAACTTTTATCTCTTACCTGTCAATCTATCACAAGTACGAATTCACATGCTTTAGCACGAATGCTAAGTAAGCCTCGGGGCATCCGAAGGACCCCTTAATCAATCAAACAAAAGTACATTAGTCATTAAATCTATTCAACATCTATAAGTAGCAACAGAAGTGATGTGTAACAGCACAGTTAAATATAGATAACATTTCATGCACTGTTCTATTCCATTTTATTAAATAACATTTATTGTCACATAGAAAAGTTTTAAATTTTTGCGATTTTTTCGGGATGTTACATGTGGTATCAGAGCGCAAGTTCAAACTCTAGGCCTGAATGAGGCTCATGCACGCAAACAGAAAAATAAATCAGAAAGTTTATGTTACTAACTTTTGCAATTTTATTTTATTTTTGCACAGAACAGATTTACTTTTAATTGCAGGTATGGAAATACCAGAGGAATCAGCAGAGGACAGATCTCCTCGTAATGAACAAATTAATCATAATAACACTGAAGGAATTTACGTTGAGTTAAACAACCATTCTTCTGAAATTTTACGCACTGTGCAGAATTTAAAATCTGAATTAAAAGTTGTTAAAGAAGAAAATGAATGGATCTTAAAGGCACAGGAAGAGTTACAGCAGAATTTAAAAGGAAACTGTCACAGTGATGAAAGAGGCAGAAAATCAGAATTTAGAGCTGATTTTGAAATCATGTCCCACCAACATAAGCATAAGAAAACAAGGAACGAATAAAGGAACAGTTACTCATCTTCTAAGTCTGATTCAAGTAATAATGATGTAAATTATGACAGCAGTAACAGTGAGTGCTGCTCTAAGAAGAGAAAACATAAGCATCATGAACAGATTACCAGTGAATTTAAAAAGATTAAGCCACCTACTTTTAATGGTGAAAGTGAGAAGGGTGAGACAGCAAAAGCTTGGCTATCAGGGATGAAAAAGTACTTTAATATTTATGACTACTCTTCTCAACTGAAAGCCAAGATGGCTATTTACAATCTGACCGGAAAGGAAGATATCTGGTGGCGGGGTCTTAAAAGAATCAAGAGCATAAAAGAAAAAGAAGTAACTTGGACTATGTTTAAAAGTTTGTTTAAAAAGAAGTTCATGTCTGAACAGTATTTTGAGGATAAATCGAAGGAGTTTTACGACTTAAAGTTGGGTAATATGAACATGAAAGCACTGTGCAGCAAGTTTCTTAGCTTGCTAAGGTACGTACCCTACATGGTTGAGGAAAATCCTAAAGTGCAAAGGTTTTTCAGTTGTTTACCGTTTAATATAAAAGATCGTATTGAATATGCTAATCCTTCCACTTTGGAAGAACCCATGAGAAAGGCAATTTTTTGTTTTGACCAAAACAGAAAAAGAGAAGGAACAACTGGCTGGAATAACAGTAAAACTAATCACTATGACTATAAAAAGAAGAATTTTAATCAAAATGATGGAGGTTTTAAGAAAAACCCTAATAAAAAAAAATTTCTAATAATTATCGAAATAATACATCTCAGAATACTACTGCTGCAAGGAATGTACCTAACAATCACAACAATAATAATAACAACAATAACAACAAGTACGTTGAGCAAAAAGGACCCATAAAGTGTTATGAATGTGGTGGACCACACAAGAGAGCATATTGCTCACAAAACAAGAGGACAGCCAACAACATACATACTATGCAAGCAGAACCTACAGTTGGAGATATTGTAAGAGAAATGCCCAAGATAAATGCAGCATTGGAGAACCGTCAAGCGGACCATCAAACATCCATGGTCAAAATTGAAGGTATGATACAAAACGAGTCTATTTCTATTTTAATAGATCACGGTGCAAATTTAAGTTATATTTCACCCACTTTAGTAAACCGTTGCAAGCTAGAAACAGAAAAATTCAATAATGCATGGTTAGTTCAGCTTGCAACAGGAACTAAAAGAAAGGTTACAGATTTTGTTCAAAATTGTGAAGTATTTTTAAATCAGCTGAAAACGCAAGTTAATCTGAATGTTTTACCCTTAGGTTCATATGATCTGTTAATTGGAATGGATTGGCTCGAACAGTATAGAGTTATATTGAATTGTTATGATAAATCTTTTACTTGTATAAATAATGAAGGTAATTTAGAAACAGTAAAAGGAATTCATAGGCAGATTTCAGTAAGGCAGATTTATGCCTTACAAGGGAAGAGAGCTGCTAGAAAAGGTTGTAAATTGTTTGTTGTTAATGTTGTTAATGATGAATGTACATCTAATGAAGACAAGTTAAAACTAGAGGATATTCAAATCCTCAGGGACTTTTCTGATGTATTCCCGGAATAAATTGCAGGATTACCTCTGAAAAGAGAACTTGACTTCACCATTGAGTTAGTACCCGGTGCAGTACCAAACTCAAAGGCCCCCTATAGGATGAATATTCTAGAGTTAAATGAGTTAAAGTCTCAGATGAAAGAATTAATAGATAAAAACTCCATACGGCTCAGTGTGTCCCCTTGGGGAGCACCAGTAATATTTGTTAAAAAGAAGAACGGGACTATGTGTTTGTGCATTGACTACCGTCATTTTAATAAAATGACAATTAAGAACCGGTATCGCTTCCCCGCATAGATTATCTATTTGATCAAGTACGTGGAGCAAAGATATTCACCAAAATTGATCTAAGGTCGGGTTATCATCAAGTCCGGATAAAAGATGAGGACATATTTAAAACTGCATTCAGAACGCGTTATGGACACTACGAGTTCGTAGTTATGCCTTTTGGGATAACCAATGCACCGACAGTGTTCATGTGTTTAATGAACAACGTTCTGCATAAATATTTGGATATATTTGTAGTGGTATTCACTGATAATATCCTGGTTTACTCAAAGACTAAAGAAGAGCATGATGAACATTTAAAAATCATTTTACAAGTATTTAGAGATCACCAGCTTTACGCTAAGTTCAGTAAGTGTGATTTCTATACAGACAAAATTCAGTATTTGGGTCATATTATTTCAAAATATGGTATTTCTGGTGATCCTGATAAAATTAAATCAATTAATGAATGGCCTGTCCCAAAAGTGGTTACTGATCCACTAAGTGGAATGGAATTTGGGGTAGAAGGCAATGGACAAGTGGCAACATCATGATGCAACTAACTAGCTGTTGGTATGGGACAACTCCCTTGAAATATGGTCATAGTTCCCTGAAAGATGGGACTAGAGCTTGAAGCTCATTTATTCTAAACTGGCCACTAAAAGACCTAGGCATTCTATATCATAGCCATCAAATTGTGAACTGAGGTTCATCACTTTTCTTGATGAGGAAATTTACCTTGGGGTTTTGCTGTGTTTGCACCCAAGAGATTTGATGAGGGCATATGTTGTTGTTGATCATGTTGTGAGTTTTCCAACCTCTTATTGAGTTCAGGAGTTTGATGCTGAGTGGAGAAGGCATTTGTTTCAGGAGTTTGATACCGAGTGGAGAAGGTATTTTTGAGTGCCTTGCTTCTACACAGATTCCACCCACTTACTGGACCAGTAAGCAAGCTCGGGGGTTCATTAGAAGTTAGCAGTTGAGCTCCTTCTTCTAAAACAGGTTGGGAGGAACAGGCCTCCTTGGGTGTTTGTCGGCCCTATCGTCAGATACATGTTCTATTGTCTATTCTGTTTTATTTTTAATTTCTGTTATCTATTTTGCATATTACAGTTCTGTTGTTTATTAAATCTTCTCTGTTAATTTAAAAATAAATTCAGTTTCCTGTATAAGTTAAATATTTTGTATAATGATAAATGATTGAAGTAAAATTGTTTCTTTATTTTCCCCCATGCAAAAAGGAACAGCATCATACTCCAGTACATAAACTGATTAGAAATAGATAAGCATGATAGGCAATAGCCAAGAGAATGTGAAGGTTGAATTATTATAACTTTTCAAGTTTCTATTTGCTATTAAATTCCTGTATTTACATTCAGTACTCTTATTATTAATTATTTTCAGTTAGTTGTTTTCATAAGTTATATACAATATTTCTGTTTATAATTATTTCAGATTTAAAAATAATTATGTTTTTGTTTTAACAATATAGGATTTATTTATCTATACTCAGTAGTAGAATCATTTTTATTCATATTAGAATAAATAAGGATTTACTTTCAAAGTATAGCAGAATGTTATTCTTCTTCAGACATCAAGATATTTGTTATTTCTGCCAAAAACCCTAACAGAGTTATCAATCACTAGTTTATTTTAAACATTCCATTTCATCGTTAAGTTAGTTTTGTTTCTCTTTTCCTACAAAAACATTACCATGGAAATAGGAGCAAGATGCAATCTCAACAATTCATAGTAGAAGACATGACTAACATTAACAGTTTGAATAACATTCTGATGTTCTTTTCTTTAAAACATTGGACAAGCCATTTCAAACAGAAGTTTCAAGACAAGCAAACTCGACTATCATTATTATAACAAGAATAAACACAATAACCAAACGACTATCCAAAACATGCCTGTAGATCGAAATTGTTATTTCTCTATCAGTTCAAAGGTTTTAGACATTATAATGCCGGTATAAGAAAAGTCAACAAATTTAAATACAGACTTATTGCTGAGTCTTCAATAAGGCATTGATTAAGCTTTATTCCTAAAGCAGAGACTAAAACCTAACATTAGATTTACTTCCTGTCTTCCCTTAAAACGCAGCAACAATATTATAAACAAAACAAAGCATACAGAGGATGTAAGCCTTGTCAACAATTTCATTTATCCATTGTTCTAACCAACCAAAACAGTCTCATTATTATTCATAGAAACATTCACTCCTCGATCGATAACCAAGATGAGCACAAGGGTTGTCAAAACATATTATATTATCACCTTAACGATGAGTTACATATCATGTGTACAGACCAAGCACAAATCGACGAAAGGATACGATTAAAGTATTATAAATTATAAACATTCTTTTCGATTTCCATTTGATAGAGCTCAAAAACTTAACCTACAAGTTTACAAAATAAACAAGACTTCATACAGGTCGTAAGCCTACATTATCTAGCCTGTAGCAACCGACACATCGTTTTACAAATTCAAACATTTACATTTTATCTTTAGCCATTTACAAAGGAAAACGATAACTGTAGTATTAGAACATCAAGTATTGCTTCATTCAAATCTCAGGCTAAAACCCTGTCTATAACACTGTTACATTCGAAACAAGAAACAACAGTTGCCTTATAGGTCGAGGTATATCCTCCCCATACTTTTAATAAGGTTCAGAAACCCTAATCGCAAAACTCTCTTAGTTTTCAAACACAATACAAAGAGCTTTTAGATAGACGGCCATCATCGTCTACACAGGGTTTCCAAGCCAACCACCGAAGGCTTACCGGTTGGTATAGCTAAATTCCAACTTCCAACGCCCAGAATGTCGAAGCCATTACACATTGTACCTGTAAGAGTATTACAAGGGTGGTTAAAAATAGTATCCAGAAGGAAGGGTCATCGTATTGAAATAAGATAACTAATTGTTATCATCGTATGCATATAACAGTGATAAAATCCAAAAACATTACCTTTTGGGTTATGGCTGAGATGGCAAAGAACGCTGAGACTTTATATCTGCAACAAAGAACCTTACTTCGTCAATGGCTGGTATAGCCGAAGCCACTACAAGAAACCCTTCACCATTTAACTCAGTAGCACAAAGCTTGGAGAGATAGCAACGATGACGAGTCCATGGGTTATTTATTTTCAAAAACCCAAGCTTAAGCTAAACAAACCCTCAAACAAGTCGAGTATCGAATCCTCCTAAAAGACCATTCTTAAGACTGATAACCAAAAACATTCAACATTGTATAAACTAGAAGGAGCTTGGCTCTCTCTTAAAAGAAATTACAGAGGTTACGAGTTCGATTCTCATGGACTAAGCCTCCACAAACAGAAAACAACCTAGCAAAAATTCCTCAACCTGTCGGCCTCTTGCGGAGCTCCATCACCAAATACAAAGGACACAATAAACGTTGAAATGAAGTGGAGGTAGGGTTAAACCCTTGTCATCATTACATTACCAAATCAACAGTGTATATCATCGATGTGATTCACTAAAACAACCAGATCAAACTACTATTTTAATTACAAACATTCATTGCAATTGCCACGAGGGATCCACGAAGGAACCCACTCTTAAACCCTCAAGCACGGTGTGTTTACACATCAGCATCAGGATAGTTATTACCCTTGCATTACACGTGATCAAGTTCGGTGTGCCAGCCACGATGGAAAACCACTAAGCTCGACAGTCGCATCCATTTAATGCACATGACAGTGTTTCTATTGCCAACATGTGTCATTTAACACCCACACCATATTATTCATAATACAATACAATGTTTTATCAAAAGTCGAACTATGCAACCCTGTCAAACACATAGTTTTGACATTCATCAAAGTTTTCATATTACACCTTATCATATAGTTTGTATCGAATTCACCACATAGCATTTAACACACATTTCATCACATTGGTAAAGTCAAAAACGCATAACCCTGTTAAGGCTTTAAGCTAAGCAACTTATGCGCTAGGGTTTGCATGTAGGTGCATATCACCTAGTGGATTTATACTTCACATATTAATATAGTTGCAATGAAATTCACTTATCACAAAGTATTACAAAGTAGCATTTAACCTTTATGTGTGTGCATAAAAACATATAGTTACACATAGATAATAAGGGGTGCACTCAATTCATTCCATTCACATAATAGCCAAGAAGGTGTTTAATGTATAAAATAAAATAGGATCTCAAAGATGCACATATGCCATATAGTTGGCACAAAAACCACATTGTGCATATAGTGTCATTCAATCACTTAAGTGCCGCTTAGGGTATCATAATATTTACAACTCACATTTCATCAATGTGATAGTTGTTAGAATGGGAACAAAATATGTTTGCAACGGTTAAATAATAACCCTATAAACACTTGTAAGACAGACCTTAGAGTTATACATGGTGAAACAGATCTTAACACCTATACATACACAACTTTTAATGAATGGTGTAAGAGAAAACATTTCAGAACAATACCATCATCGCAAGTTATAGAGTTTAAACTAGTTAATAAACAGTCAAACATGAAACTCCACGTTTCACCATTGAGATAGAGGGTAGGCAGTTACATACAGAAAACATGACGGAAACCAATAAAATCTGGGTACAACACTGTGATGTAAACATTGTAGATCTTCTTTGATAAATTGTTGATTACTTTTGCAACTTTTATCTCTTACGTGTCAATCTGTCACAAGTACGAATTCACATGCTTTAGCACGAATGCTAAGTAAGCCTCGGGGCGTCCGAAGGACCCCTTCATCAATCAAACAAAAGTACATTAGTCATTAAATCTATTCAACATCTATAAGCAGCAACATAAGTGATGTGTAACAACACAGTTAAATATAGATAACATTTCATGCATTGTTCTATTCCGTTTTATTAAATGACATTTATTGTCACATAGAAAAGTTTTAAATTTTTACGATTTTTCCGGGATGTTACATGTGGTATCAGAGCGCAAGTTCAAACTCTAGGCCTGAATGAGGCTCATGCGCGCAAACAGAAAAATAAATCAGAAAGTTTATGTTACAATTTAATTTTATTTTTGCCCCGAACAGATTTACTTTTAATTGCAGATATGGAAATACCAGAGGAATCAGTAGAGGACAAATCTCCTCGTAATGAACAAATTAATCATAATAACACTGAAGGAATTTATGTTGATTTAAACAACCAGTCTTCTGAAATTTTACGCACTGTGCAGAATTTAAAATCTGAATTAAAAGCTATTGAAGAAGAAAATGATCAGATCTTAAAGGCACGGGAAGAGTTACAGCAAAATTTAAAGGAAACTGTCACAGTGATGAAAGAGGCAAAAAATCAGAATTTAGAGTTGATTCTGAAATCATGTCCCGCCAACATAAGCATAAGAAACCAAGGAACAATAAAAGAAACAGTTACTCATCTTCTAAGTCTGATTCCAAGTAATAATGATGTAAATTATGACAGCAGTAACAGTGAGTGCTGCTCTAAAAAGAGAAAACATAAACATCATGAACAAATTACCAGTGGATTTAAAAAGATTAAGCCACCTACTTTTAATGGTGAAAGTGAGAAGGGTGAGACAGCAGAAGCTTGGCTGTCAGGGATGAAAAAGTACTTTAATATTTATGACTACTCTTCTCAACTGAAAGCCAAGATGGCTATTTACATCTGACCGGAAAGGCAGATATCTAGTGGCGGGATCTTAAAAGAATCAAGAGCATAAAAGAAAAAGAAGTAACTTGGACTATGTTTAAAAGTTTGTTTAAAAAGAAGTTCTTGTCTGAATGAGTATTTTGAGGATAAATCGAAGGGGTTTTATGAATTAAAGTTGGGTACAATGAACATGAAAGAACTGTGCAACAAGTTTCTTAGCTTGTTGAGGTACGTACCCTACATGGTTGAGGAAAAGCCTAAAGTGAAAAGGTTTCTCAGTTGTTTATCGTTTAATATAAAAGATCGTATTGAGTATGCTAATCCTTCCACTTTGGAAGAAGCCATGAGAAAGACAAATTTTTGTTTTGACCAAAACAGAAAAAGAAAAGGAACAACTGGCTCGAAGAACAGTAAAACTAATCAGTATGACTATAAAAAGAAGAATTTTAATCAGAATGCTGGACATTTTAAGAAAAACTTTAATAACAAAATTTTTTCTAATAATTATCGGAATAATACATCTCAGAATACTATTGCTGCAAGGAATGTACCTAACAATCACAGCAATAATAATAACAACAATAACAACAGGTACGCTGAGCAGAAAGGACCCATAAAGTGCTATGAATGTGGCGGACCACACAAGAGAGCAGATTGCCCACGCAACAAGAGGACAGCCAAAAACATACATACTATGCAAGCAGAACCTACAGTTGGAGATATTGCAAGAGAAATGCCCAAGATAAATGCAGCATTGTAGAACCGTCAAGCGGACCATCAAACATCCATGGTCAAAATTGAAGGTGTGATACAAAATGAGTCTATTTCTATTTTAATAGATCCTGGTGCAAATTTAAGTTATATTTCACCCACTTTAGTAAATCGTTGCAAGCTAGAAACAGAAAAATTCGATAATGCATGGTTAGTTCAGCTTGCAACATGAACTAAAAGAAAGGTTACAGATTTTGTTCAGAATTGTGAAATATTTTTAAATCAGCTGAAAACGCAAGTTAATATGAATGTTTTACCCTTAGGTTCATATGATCTGTTAATTGGCATGGATTGGCTCGAACAGCATAGAGTTATATTGAATTGTTATGATAAATCTTTTACTTGTATAAATAATGAAGGTAATTCAGAAACAGAGAAAGGAATTCATAGACAGATTTCAGTAAGGCAGATTTATGCCTTACAAGGGAAGAGAGCTGCTAGAAAAGGTTGTAAATTGTTTGCTGTTAATGTTGTTAATGATGAATGCACATCTAAAGAAGACAAGTTAAAACTAGAGGATATTCCCATCCTCAGGGACTTTTCTGATTTATTCCCGGAAGAAATTCTAGGATTACCTCCGAAAAGAGAACTTGACTTCACCATTGAGTTAGTACCCGGTGCGGGTACCAAACTCAAAGGCCCCCTATAGGATGAATATTCTAGAGTTAAATGATTTAAAGTCTCAGATGAAAGAATTAATAGATAAAAACTACATATGGTTTAGTGTGTCCCCTTGGGGAGCACCAGTAATATTTGTTAAAAAGAAGGACGGTACTATGCGTTTGTGCATTGACTACCGTCATTTTAATAAAATGACAATTAAGAACCGGTATCCCTTACCCCGCATAGATGATCTATTTCATCAAGTACACGAAGTATAGATATTCACTAAAATTGTTCTAAGGTCAGGTTATCATCAAGTCTGGATAAAAGACGAGGACATATTCAAAACTGCATTCAAAACGCGTTATGGACACTACGAGTTCATAGTTATGCCTTTTAGGATAACCAACGCACTAGTAGTGTTCATGTGTTTAATGAACAACGTTCTACATAAATATTTGGATAAGTTTGTAGTGGTATTCATTGATGATATCCTGGTTTACTCAAAGACTAAAGAAGAGCATGATGAACATTTAAAAATCATTTTACAAGTACTTAGAGATCACCAGCTTTACGCTAAGTTCAATAAGTGTGATTTCTATACAGACAAAATTCAGTATTTGGGTAATATAATTTCAAAAGATGGTATTTCTGTTGATCCTGATAAAATTAAATCAATTAATGAATGGCCTGTCCCAAAATATGTAACTGATGTACGGTCATTCATGGGTATAACGGGGTATTATAGAAAGTTTATTGAAGGGTTCTCTAGAATTGCTAATCCCATCACTTCTTTGCAGAAGAAAGGGAAGAAATTCATATGGGATCAAAAGTGTCAAGACAGCTTTAATAAGTTGAAAGGATTGTTAACTACTACACCCATTTTTAAAATTGTAGATCCTAATAAGGATTTCATCGTATGCACTGATGCATGCAACGAAGGACTTGGAGGGGTCTTAATTCAAGAGGGTCATGCAATTGATTTTGAGTCAAGGAAGTTAAAAATACATGAAAAGAATTATGCAACGTATGATCTTGAGTTGGCAGCCATCATACATGCTTTAAAGATGTGGCGCCATCACTTGATCGGAAGAAAATTCATCTTAATGACTGATAATAAGGGCATAAAGTATTTACTGGATCAAACAAATCTGAACATAAGGCAAGCTAGGTGGTTAGATTTCCTTAGCGAGTACGATTTTGAGATCCATCACATTAATGGAAAGGAAAATAAGGTTGTTGATGCGTTTGAGCAGAAACGCTAGATTACGTTTTGTGGCAGCAATCAGTACTTTTAAAACTGATCTGGAAAATAATATCGAAGAAGGAATTAAGCAAGACGAAAATTACCAAAAATTGCATGATATAGTGGCTGAAAATTCATCTTAAAATGTTATAACAGATTACAGTATTAATGAAAAAGGCTTCTTAACTTACAAAAACATAATTTATGTGCCTAATTTTTCGAAGGTTAAGTTGTTGATTTTAGATGAAGTTCACAAGAGTCCTTATTTAGGACATCCTGGTTATCAGAAAATGATAACTATGTTAAGAAATGAGTACTTTTGGCCTAACATGAAGAGTGAAGTTGCTGAATTTATAGCTAGATACTTTGACTGTCAGAATATAAAAGCTGAACATCAACATCCAGCTGGGCTATTGCAGCCCTTACAAATTCCAGAATGGAAGTGGGAGATCATAAGCATTGACTTTATTATAGGTTTGCCTAAAAATCAGAAGCAGAATGACTCAATTATGGTTGTTGTTGATAAACTTAGCAAATATGCTCATTTTATTCCTGTTAAAACTACTTTCAAGGCTTCTAACATTGCAGATATTTTCATGAAGCAAATTTTTCACTTGCATGGAATTCCAAAGGTAATTATTTAAGACCGAGACTCTAAGTTTACTGGTAACTTTTGGACAGCTTTGTTTAAAGGATTAAATACTAAGTTAAATTTCAGCACTTCTTTCCACCCACAAACTGATGGTCAAACAGAAAGAGTAAATCAGATTTTGGAAAATATGTTAAGATTATATGTTAAAGATCGGCCATCTAAATGGGAGGATTACTTGCATTTAGCAGAATTTGCCTATAACAATAATTATCAAGCATCTGCTAAGTTAAGTCCATTTGAACTTTTGTATAGAAGAAAGTGTTGTACTCTAATTTCATGGGATAATCCTGTAGATAGATTGATGTTAGGACCAGATCTATTGAAAGAAATGGAGCTAACTGTGAAACGGGTTGAAGGTAACTTAAAAGTTTCCCAAGATCGGCAGAAAAGCTATGCTGATTTGAAACAAACAGAAAGGGAATTTCAGGTAGGAGACCATGTTTTCATAAAGGTAAAGCCCAAGAAAAGTTCCTCGAAGCTTGGGAGTTGTGCTAAATTAGCACCGAGGTATTGTGGACCATTTGAAATCCTATCAAGGATAGGAGCTGTTGCATATCAATTGGCATTGCCATACAATTTAAAAATACACAATGTTTTTCATGTTTCTGTTTTAAAGAAGTATGTGCACGATGCTACTCATGTGCTGAATTGTAATAACATACAGGTGGAACCCAAAGGAGATTTTCAGGTGGAACCGGACTGTATTCTAAACCGGAGGGAAATTATGCTTCAGAATCTCACCATAGGGCAGGTAAAGGTGCAATGGAAGCACCTTAGCCCTAATGGATCTACTTGGGAACTGGAAAGTAATCTGCGGGGAGCATATCCAGTTCTGTTCCATGAGGAACTTGATGATGAATAAGCAACATCGAGGACGATGTTGAGCTTAAGAGGGGGTGTTTGTAACATACCCTTTAACCTGGAAAACATTTTATGTTTAGAAACATTATGATAACTTTTATTGTAAAGTTTGTATTGGACAGGTGTTTAAGGATGACTGTAATTTTCACAATATATTATTATTTAATAAATAAAATAAGAGACAAACACCTAAGAGGACTGTTGAAAGAGTGGTTACTAATCCACTAGGTGGAATCGAATTTGGGGTATAAGGCAATGGACAAGTGGCAGCATCATGACGCAACTAACTAGTTGTTGGTATGGGACAACTCCCTTGAAATGTGGTCATAGTGCCCTAAAAGATGGGACTGGAGCTTGAGGCTCATTTATTCAAAACTGTCCACTAAAAGACCTAGGCAGTCAAATTGTGAACTGAGGTTCATCACTTTTACTGACGAGGAAATTTACCTTGGAGTTTTGTTGTGTTTGCACCCAAGAGATTTGATGAGGGCATATGTTGTTGTTGATCATGTTGTGAGTCTGCCAAACTCTTATTGAGTTCAGGAGTTTGATGCTGAGTGGAGAAGGCATTTGTTTCAAGAGTTTGATACCGAGTGGAGAAGGTATTTTTGAGTGCCTTGCTTCTACACAAATTCCACCCACTTACTGGATCAGTAAGCAGGCTCGGGGGTTCATTAGAAGTCAGCAGTTGAGCTGCTTCTTCTAAAACAGGTTGGGAGGAATAGGCCTCCTTGGGTGTTTGTCGACCCTATCGTCAGATACAGTTTCTATTGTCTATTCTATTTTATTTTTAATTTATGTTATCTATTTTGCATATTACAGTTCTGTTGTTTATTAAATCTTCTCTGTTAATTTAAAAATAAATTCAGTTTCCTGTATAAGTTAAAGATTCTATATAATGAGAAATGATTGAAGTAAAATTGTTTTTGTATTTTTCCCATGCAAAACGGAACAGCATCATACTCCAGTACATAAACTAATTAGAAATAGATCAGCCTGATAGGCAATAGCCAAGAGAATGAGAAGGATGAATTATTATAAATTTTCAAGTTTCTATTTGCTATTAAATTCATGTATTTACATTACAGTACTCTTATTATTAACTATTTTCAGTTAGTTGTTTTCATAAGTTATATACAATATTTCTGTTTATAATTATTTCAGATTTAAAAATAATTATGCTTTTGTTTTAACAATATAGGATTTATTTATCTATACTCGGTACTAGAATCATTTTTATTCTATTAGAATAAATAAGGATTTACTTTCAAAGTATAGCAGAATGTTATTCTTCTTTAGACATCAAGATATTTGTTATTTCTGCCAAAACCCTAACAGAGCTATCAATCACTAGTTTATTTTAAACATTCCATTTCATCGTTAAGTTAGTTTTGTTTCTCTTTTCCTACAAAAACATTACCATGGAAATAGGAGCAAGATGCAATCTCAACAATTCATAGTAGAAGAAATGACTAACATTAACAGTTTGAATAACATTCTGATGTTCTTTTCTTTAAAACATTAGACAAGCCATTTCAAACAGAAGTTTCAAGACAAGCAAACTCGACTATCATTATTATAACAAGACTAAAGACAAGAACCAAACGATTATCCAAAACATGCCTGTAGATCGAAATTGTTATTTCGCTATCAGTTCAAAGGTTTTAGACATTACAATGTCGGTATAAGTAGAGTCAACAAATTTGAATATAGACTTATTGTCGAGTCTTCAATAAAGCATTGATTAAGCTTTATTCCTAAAGCAGAGACTAAAACCTAACATTAGATTTACTTCCTATCTTCCCTTAAAACGCAGCAATAAGATTATAAACAAAACGAAGCATACACAGGCTGTAAGCCTTGTCAACAATTTCATTTATCCATTGTTCTAACCAACCAAAACAGTCGCATTATTATTCATAGAAACTTTCACTCCTCGATCGATAACCAAGATGAGCACAAGGGTTGTCAAAACATATTATACTATCACCTTAACGATGAGTTACAGATCGTGTGTACAGACCAAGAACAAATCAACGAAAGGATATGATTACAGTATTACAAATTATAAACATTCTTTTCGATTTCCATTTTACAGAACTCAAAAACTTAAACTACAAGTTTACAAAATAAGCAAGACTTCATACAGGCCGTAAGCCTACTTTATCTAGCCTATAGCAACAGACACATCGTTTTAAAGATTCAAACATTTACATTTTATCTTTAGCCATTTACAAAGGAAAACAATAACTGTAGTATTGGAACATCAAGTATTGCTTCATTCAGATCTGAGGGTAAAACCTTGTCTATAACACTATTACATTCGAAACAAGAAACAACAGTTGCCTTATGGGTCGAGGTATATCCTCCCCATACTTTTAACAAGGTTCACAAACCCTAATCGCAAAACTCTCTTAGTTTTCAAACACAATACACAGAACTTTTAGATAGACGGCCATCATCTTCTACACAGGGTGATCCAGGTGGATATTGGTGGCCACCCACCTTTCCAACTAGCTCAAAACAGTTTTATGGCAATTTTGGTATTGTACTATTTTTAGCAGTTTTTTGGGTCCTGAACTTCCGGGGCCATTTTGAGGCCCTAAACGACCTTTTTTGGCAATTTGGGGGGCCAAATGGCTGCCTCCAGCATGCATTTGGCCCTAATTGAAAGTTGTAAATCTCGGATAGACCTTTCCAACGGGCTACCGAGCGCCCCAAACGAAGATCGTATGCAAAAGTTACGACCCCGGGAAGTTGATGTACTAACTTACCCAAACGGGGCCCACATGACTTTTGGCGCTTCATCTCCTAGGGTTAGGTTTTTGGATGTCTAGGGTTTTTTATATTCCTGTTTATTGTAAAAGGCCTTGAGAGACTCATTGTAACCAGCTTCTTGCGAAATGAGCGCAGCCGTCACATCTCTTCTCAGAGATAAGCCGCCACCATTCCTGCAAGCTTGTTTTCCGCTGCATTTTACAGTTCTAGCTTATTTCCTTATTGAATAGAAAACCAGTTTTACTGTATCTCTGTTATTTTGTGTTAAGCATCTGATAATAATCTGTATTCATTTCGTTCTGCTCATAAAATCCGGATCAGTGGTATCAGAGCGGTCTGCTCCTTATCGTCTTAATGCATGTCCCCAACGAGGTCAGGGTACAAAGAATTGGGTCTCGAGCTTGTTTCTCTTGAGGACAAAAGCTCTCGCACACCCAAGCGACCTCTCATGGCAGGAGAAAAGAAAGATGACGGGACAGGAGATCCTATCAAAATGTTGCTTGAGGAAGCCCTCACGCAGCAGAGGAACGAGATGATGGATAACTTCGCGCAAATCCTTCGGCGACTACCAACAAGCGACGCATCTTCCTCGAGCGGAGGCGCCGCCCCCTTCAAGGTACAAATCAACTTCGATATCCCTATATTTGAAGGACAGATAGACGCAGATGTTGTAGATAAGTGGTTGAATCTACTAGAAAAGTATTTTTCTGTCCATAACTTTTCGAATAAAGAAAAGATTACTTTTGTGTTCCTCAAAGCCGTTCCCCATGTCAAAGATTGGTGGGAAACATTCTGCGAGCAAAAGGACACAGAAGAAGCCTCATTATTTTCAGTCACGGCCACTTGGGAATCCTTCGGGGATGCTATTATGGAACAATACTACCCTGTTGGAAGTTATGACGACTTGTCTACCAAATGGACCACACTGCGACAAGAAAGAGACCAAGCAGTGCCAGAGTTCACAAATATCTTCCATACCTTGCGCACCAAGCTGGGTATCAAAGATTCAGAGTGACATCTGGTGCTCAAGTATCGCGGTGGTTTGCATAGATACATCCAGACCGAAATGGAATTTCTGGACATCTCTTCCTTGGGCGCGGCCTACCGATATGCTGTCAAAATCGAGCAGAAGCTCAAACAAAAGACGCGGCAATTTGGACCTAGGAACCCTTCACAGCAAAAGACAGGAAAGGGCGGCCCCAACCCACAGAATAAAGGACAGAGCAAAGATGGACAGTATCAAAACAACCAGTCCAAGCCGCAAGCAAAGAAGGACACCGGAAAAACAAAGAAAGATACCGGGAAGTGGTGCGACTTCCATAAGAGCCCTTGGCATAACACTGCTGATTGCCGCTCAAAGGAGTCACTAATGGCCGAAGTGAAAGCATCTGAATCAGATGCGGGTTCTGACTCTGAGTCCGAACCAGAAAGGGGAAGACGGATCATTGACGCGGAACCCAGTGCCACCATTGCTACCACCAAGCTCCAACCTGATGAACCAGACGAGCCAGAAGAAGGAGAACGCCTCTTCCATTCAGAGATGTGGGTAAAAGGCACCCCGCTGCATTTCATCGTTGATAGCGGTAGCCAGAAGAATCTCATCTCAGCAGAGGTCGTCAAGCGCCTGGCCCTGCCGACAACGCCGCACCCACAACCTTACACCATTGGATGGCTCCACAAAGGAAGCGACCTCCGCGTCAGCCAACAGTGTCGACTGCCATACGACATCAAGCCTTTCAAGGACGAGGTATTGTGCAATGTTGCGCCTCTCGAAGTTTCAGATGTTCTTTTGGGCCAACCTTATTTATGGAAACGTCATGCTGTATATGAGTCTAGGCCTCGTAGTGTTATTATTTCTTTGAACAGGAAATTGTATAGGATACCCGAGGAAGTCCCTCCTAGTGCTATTTCCTTGATCTCTGCCAAGCAATGCAGGAAGGTCATCTCTCAGACCGAGAAATTTGTCTTCTTCGTGATTCGCTCTCAGAGTGAAAGAAAGATCGCAGCCACATCCCGGGCCTCCACGGCCGATCTATCCACACAACAGAAGCAAGTGGATAAGGTGGTGGAAGGATACTCAGATATCTTCTCCTCTCCGACCGGGGGTACCGCTACACTACCAGGTCAAGCATCCCATCGATCTGACCCCAGGCGCACCGCTACCCAATGGGCCAGTCTATCGCCGCTCTCTGTTGGAAAACGAGGAGATCAAGAGGCAGATCCAAGAATTGTTCCACAAGGGGCACATCCGTCCCAGTTCATCACCTTGTGGGAGCCAATCGTGCTAGTGCAGAAGAAAGATGGGACCTGGCGACTCTGCATTGATTACCGGGCCCTGAATAAAATCACAGTCTGTAACCGGTACCCAATTCCCCGAATCGACGACCTCCTTGATCAGCTCACGGGGGCCAAATACTTTAGTAAGATTGATCTAAAGTCTGGCTACCACCAGGTCCCAATAGAATAGACAGATGTATGGAAGACTGCCTTCAAGTCAAAAGAAGGTCTTTTTGAATGGCTGGTCATGCCTTTTGGTTTGACAAATGCTCCAGCAACTTTTATGAGGATGATGGATGATATCCTACGACCTTTCACCAACAATTTTGTAGTGGTGTATCTGGATGACATTCTCATCTACAGCAAGACTTGGGAGGAACGCTTGCAGCATATTCAGCAGGTTCTGCACACCTTGCGGAAGCACAAACTATATGCAAACTTGGAAAAATGCTCCTTTGGCATGGACAGGGTCCATTACTTAGGCTACATCGTTGATTGACATGGTGTGCATGTGGATCCAGCCAAGATCCAGGTCATCCGTGACTGTCCAGCCCCAACCACACTCACTGAACTTCGGAGCTTCTTGGGCCTCGCCAATTTCTATCGTCGATTCGTGCTGGGATTCTCTCATATCGCATGGGCCCTCAGCGAAGTGACCAGGGTTGGTGGTAAGGAAAAATTTGTGTGGGGCCTCTCCCAACAACAAGCCTTCGATGACTTGAAGAAGCGTTTGTGCTCATCGCCGGTACTCTCATTACCGAACCTGCAACATCCCTTTGAGATCGAGACAGATGCTTCAGATTATGCTGTGGGTGTTGTTCTCACTCAACACGGCCACCACGTGGCATATCATAGTGAGACACTATCATATGATGTCCGCAAGTACCCTACCTATGACAAAGAAATGTACTCCATTGTACAAGCCTGCCGCCAGTGGAGACATTACATTCTTGGGAAGGAGACAATCATCCACACTGATCACAAGCCACTACAGTTCATGCAGACCCAAGGAAAGTTGCAGAATGACCGCCATCAGAAGTGGTCAACATATCTACAGCAGTTCCACCTCAACATCAAATATAAAACAGGGATTACCAACCGAGTTGCTGACTGCCTCAGTCAACCTCCAGTCGCGGCACTTACCACGGTTCTAGACTCTTGTGGCCACGAGACCTCTGGATGGCCCCACCTCTACGAGACAGACCCTGACTTCTCCGCCACCTATCAAATGTTGGGCACCAACTCAATGGTTTCTAATTTCCATCTTCAGGACGGATTGTTGTGTCATCTGGGCCATCTCTGCGTTCCATCAAGTGAGCGTGCGAAGCTGATTTAGGAAGCTCACTATAGTCGGGTGGCGGGACACTTTGGCGTCGAAAAGACAGTGGCAGTGTTGCAGAAACATTTCTACTGGCCGAAAATTCGACAGGATGTCGGCAAGTATATCAGGTCCTGCACCGCTTGTGCTATTGCCAAACCGGCCACTAAGAAACAGGGCCTATACACCCCTATGCCTACTCCTGACAGGCCGTGGGAATCCATATCAATGGACTACATGCCGGGCCTCCCGTCCACCAAAAGGGGAAATGACTGTGTTTTTGTGGTTGTTGATCGCTTTTCCAAGATGGCGATTCTAGCCGCTTGCAAGAAGAACATCACAGCAGAAGCCACTACCAAGCTCTTCTTTGAACGAGTATGGGTACATTTTGGGATCCCACAAACCATTATCTCAGACCGTGACAGTCGGTTCCTCAGCTCATTCTGGTCAAGCCTCTGGTCACTGCTGGATACCAAGCTCACCAAATATACTGCCTTCCACCCCCAGACCGATGGACAAACGGAGGTCGTCAACCGGATGGTCGTACATATCCTGCGCATGTACAATTCAACACACCTCTGCACATGGGATGAGAGTCTCCCCTATGTCCAACATAGCTACAACCGAGCCCTGCATAGCTCAACTGGCCACAGCCCCTTTCAGGTGGGGTTGGGATTCCAACCATTGGGCCCCATGGATGTTGCACTTCCCCTTGCGACCACCTCGGCCGACTCGTCCCCAGAAGCTGACAAAGCCGCCCGGTTCATTGAACGGATCCAGCATATCCGCCAACAGGTTCAGGATATTCTACAGAAGTCTAATGCCAAGTACAAGCAGCGCCATGATCAACATCGGGTGCCACATAAGTTTCAGGTGGGTGACAAAGTTTGGTTGCATTTGCAGAAAGAACGCCTTACAGGGCCCCATTGAAAGCTTCGCCCACTCCGTTATGGGCCGTACACCATCACCAAGGCGGTGGGTGACAATGCTTTTGAGCTCAACATTCCCCCCTTCCTGGGTCTGCATCCAGTCTTCAACGTGGCTCTCCTTCGGCCATATTTCCCACCACTGTTAGACACCTCAGAGATAGCAGAGAAGTTGACACCAACAAAGCTCAACCCTGAATGCCTACAACAAGCATCCAGTGATCATATTGCATACACACAGATCAAGGGAACTCGACATCAAAGGATCCATCTTTATCGAGTTGTCAAAGCAGGGCAGCTCCTGCACCAAGGCAAGTGGCTCACCCGAGGCCAAATTCAGCAGAAATTTTCTCATCTGCTGGGGGAACTCAACGCAATGGAGACCATTGCTTCCTAAGGAGGGAGGATTGATCCAGGTGGATATTGGTGGCCACCCACCTTTCCAACTGGCTCAAAACAGTTTTATGGCAATTTTGGTATTGTACTATTTTTAGCAGTTTTTCGGGTCCTAAACTTCCGGGGCCATTTTGAGGCCCTAAACGACCTTTTTTGGCAATTTGGGGGGCCAATCTAGCTTACATTTGACCCTAGTCAAAAGTTGTAAATCTCAGATAGACCTTTCCAACGGGCTACCGAGCGCCCCAAACGGAGATCGTATGCAAAAGTTACGACCCCGGGAAGTTGATGTACTAACTTACCCAAACGGGGCCCACATGACTTTTGGCGCTTCATCTCCTAGGGTTAGGTTTTTGGATGTCTAGGGTTTTTGACATTCCTATTTATTGTAAAAGGCCTTGAGAGCCTCATTGTAACCATCTTCTTGCGAAATGAGCGCAGCCGTCACATCTCTTCTCAGAGATAAGCCGCCACCATTCCAACAAGCTTGTTTTCCGCTGCATTTTACAGTTCTAGCTTATTTCCTTATTGAATAGAAAACCAGTTTTACTGTATCTCTGTTATTTTGTGTTAAGCATCTGATAATAATTTGTATTCATTTTGTTCTGCTCATAAAATCCAGATCACAGGGTTTCCAAGGCAACCACCGAAGGCTTACCGGTTGGTATAGCTAAATTCCAACTTCCAACGCCCAGAATGTCGAAGCTATTACACATTGTACCTGTGAGAGTATTACAAGAGTGGTTAAAAACAGTATCAAGAAGGAAGGGTCATCGTATTGAAATAAGATAACTAATTGTTATCATCATATGCATATAACAGTGATAAAAACCAAAAACATTACCTTTTGGGTTATGGCAATGAACGCCGAGACTTTATATCTGCAACAAAGAACCTTACTTCGTTAATGACTGGTATAGCTAAAGCCACTACAAGAAACCCTTCACCATTTAACTCAGTAGCACAGAGCTTGGAGATATAGCAACGATGACGAGTCCATGGGTTATTTCTTTTCAAAAACCCAAGCTTAAGCTAAACAAACCCTCAAACAAGTCGAGTATCGAATCCTCCTAAAAGACCATTCTTAAGACTGATAAACAAAAACATTCAACATTGTATAAACCAGAAGGAGCTCAGCTCTCTCTTAAAAGAAATTATAGATGTTACGAGTTCGAGCCTCATGGACTAAGCCTCCACAAATAGAAAACAACCTAGCAAAAATTCCTCAGCCTGTCGACCTCTTGGAGAGCTCCATCACCGAATACAAGGGACACAATAAACATTGAAATGAAGCGGAGGTAGGGTTAAAACCTTGTCATCATTACACTACCAAATCGACAGTGGATATCATCGGTGTGATTCATGAAAACAACCAGATCAAACTACTATTTTAATTACAAACATTCATTGCAATTGCCATGAAGCAACCCACTCTTAAATCCTCAAGCACACTGTGTTTACACATCAGCATCAAGACAGTTATTACCATTGCATGGCACGTGATCAAGTTCGGTGTGCCAACCACGATGGAAAACCACTAAGCTCGACAGTTGCGTCCATTTAATGCACATGACAGTGTTGGTATTGCCAACCTGTGTCATTTAACACCCACACCATATTATTCATAATACAATAGAATGTTTTATCGAAAGTCGAACTATGCAACCCTGTCAAACACATAGTTTTGAAATTCATCAAAGTTTGCATATTACACCTTATCATATAGTTTGTATCGAATTCACCACATAGCATTTAACACACATTTCCCCACATTGGTAAAGTCAAAAACACATAACCCTGTTAAGGATTTAAGCTAAGCAACTTATGCGCTAGGGTTTGCATGTAGGTTCATATCACCTAGTGGATTTATATTTCACATATTAATATAGTTGCAATGAAATTCACTTATCACAAAGTATTACAAAGTAGCATTTAACCTTTATGTGTGTGCATAAAAACATATAGTTACACATAGATAATAAGGGGTGCACTCAATTCATTCCATTCACATAATAGCCAAGAAGGTGTTTAATGTATAAAATAAAATAGGATCTCAAAGATGCATATATGCCATATAGTTGGCACAAAAACCACATTGTGCATATAGTGTCATTCAATCACTTAAGTGTCGCTTAGGGTATCATAATATTTACAACTCACATTTCATCAATGTGATAGTTGTTAGAATGGTAACAAAATATGTTTGCAACGGTTAAATAATAACCCTATAAACACTTGTAAGACAGACCTTAGATTTATACATGGAGAAACAGATCTTAACACCTATACATACACACCTTTTAATGAATGGTGTAAGAGAAAACATTTCAGAACAATACCATCATCGCAAGTTATAGAGTTTAAACTAGTTAATAAACAGTCAAACATGAAACTCCACGTTTCACCATTGAGATAGAGGGTAGGCAGTTACATACAGAAAACATGACGGAAACCAAATAAATCTGGGTACAACACTGTGATGTAAACATTGTAGATCTTCTTTGATAAACTGTTGATTACTTTTGCAACTTTTATCTCTTACCTGTCAATCTGTCACAAGTACGAATTCACATGCTTTAGCACGAATGCTAAGTAAGCCTCGGGGCGTCCGAAGGACCCCTTCATCAATCAAACAAAAGTACATTAGTAATTAAATCTATTCAACATCTATAAGCAGCAACAGAAGTGATGTGTAACAGCACAGTTAAATATGCATTGTTCTATTCCGTTTTATTAAATAACATTTATTGTCACATAGAAAAGTTTTAAATTTTTGCGATTTTTCCTAGATGTTACATGTGGTATCATAGCGCAAGTTCAAATCCTAGGCCTGAATGAGGCTCATGTGCGCAAACAGAAAAATAAATCAGAAAGTTTATGTTACTAACTTTTGCAATTTAATTTCATTTTTGCACAGAACAAATTTACTTTTAATTGCAGGTATGGAAATACCATAGGAATTAGCAGAGGACATATCTCCTCGTAATGAACAAATTAATCATAATAACACTGAAGGAATTTACGTTGAGTTAAACAACTAGTTTTCTGAAATTTTACGCACTGTGCAGAATTTAAAATCTGAATTAAAAGCTGTTAAAGAGGAAAATGAACGGATCTTAAAGGCATAGGAAGAGTTACAGCAGAATTTAAAAGGAAACTATCACAGTGATGAAAGAGGCAGAAAATCAGAATTTAGAGCTGATTCTGAAATCATGTCCCACCAACATAAGCATAAGAAAACAAGGAACAATTACTCATCTTCTAAGTCCGATTCAAGTAATAATGATGTAAATTATGACAGCAGTAACAGTGAGTGCTGCTCTAAAAATAGAAAACATAAGCATCATGAACAGATTACCGGTGAATATAAAAGATCGTATTGAGTATGATAATCCTTCAACTTTGGAAGAAGCCATGGGGAAGGCAAATTTTTGTTTTGACCAAAACAGAAAAAAAGAAGGAACAACTAGCTGGAAGAATAGTAAAACTAATCAGTATGACTATAAAAAGAAGAATTTTAATCAGAATGCTGGAGGTTTTAAGAAAAAATTTAATAATAGAAATTTTTCTAATAATTATCGGAATAATACATCTCAGAATACTATTGCTGCATGGAATGTACCTAACAATCACAACAATAATAATAACAACAAGTACGCTAAGCAGAAAGGACCCATAAAGTGCTATGAATGTGGCAGACCACACAAGAGAGCAGATTGCCCACGCAACAAAAGGACAGCCAACAACATACATACTATGCAAGCAGAACCTACAGTTGGAGATATTGCAAGAGAAATACTCAGGATAAATGCAACATTGGAGAACCGTCAAGCGGACCATCAAACATCCATGGTCGAAATTGAAGGTATGATACAAAACGAGTCTATTTCTATTTTAATAGATCCTGATGCAAATTTAAGTTATATTTCACCCACTTTAGTAAACCGTTGCAAGCTAGAAACAGAAAAATTCGATAATGCATGGTTAGTTCAACTTGCCACAGGAACTAAAAGAAAGGTTACAGATTTTGTTCAGAATTGTGAAGTATTTTTAAATCAGCTGAAAATGCAAGTTAATCTGAATGTTTTACCCTTAGGTTCATATGATCTATTAATTGGCATGGATTGGCTTGAACAACATAGATTTATTTTGAATTGTTATGATAAATCTTTTACTTGTATAAATAATGAAGGTAATTCAGAAACAGTGAAAGGAATTCATAGACAGATTTCAGTAAGGCAGATTTCTGCTGTACAAGTGAAGAGAGCTACTACAAAAGGTTGTAAATTGTTTGATGTTAATGTTGTTAATGATGAATGTACATCTAAAGAAGACAAGTTAAAACTAGAGGATATTCCCATCCTCGGGGACTTTTCTGATGTATTCCTGGAAGAAATTCCAGGATTACCTCCAAAAAGAGAACTTGACTTCACCACTGAGTTAGTACCCGGTGCGGTACCAAACTCAAAGGCCCCCTATAGGATGAATATTCTAGAGTTAAATGAGTTAAAATCTCAGCTGAAAGAATTAATAGATAAAAACTACATATGGCCCAGTGTGTCCCCTTGGGGAGCACCAGTAGTATTTGTTAAAAAGGACGGTACTATGCGTTTGTGCATTGACTACCGTCAGTTTAATAAAATGACAATTAAGAACTGGTATCCCTTACCCCGCATAGATGATCTATTTGATCAAGTACGCGGAGCAGAGATATTCACTAAAATTGATCTAAGGTCGGGTTATCATCAAGTCCGAATAAAAGATGAGGACATATTCAAAACTGCATTCAGAACGCGTTATGGACACTACGAGTTCATAGTTATGCCTTTTGGGCTAACCAACGCACCGGCAGTGTTCATTTGTTTAATGAACAACGTTCTGCATAAATATTTGGATAAGTTTGTAGTGGTATTCATTGATGATATCTTGGTTTACTCAAAGACTAAAGAAGAGCATGATGAACATTTAAAAAACATTTTACAAGTACTTAGAGATCACCAGCTTTACGCTAAGTTCAGTAAGTGTGATTTCTATAAAGACAAAATTCAATATTTGGATCATATAATTTAAAAATATGGTATTTCTGTTGATCCTGATAAATTTAAAGCAATTATAGAATGGCCTGTCCCAAAAGATGTAATTGTTGTACGATCATTCATGGGAATAACGGGGTATTATAGAAAGTTTATTGAAGGGTTCTCTAGAATTGCTAATCCCATCACTTCTTTGCAGAAGAAAGGGAAGAAATTCATATGGGATCAAAAGTGTCAAGATAGCTTTAATAAGTTGAAAGAATTGTTAACTATTGCACCCATTTTAAAAATTGCAGATCCTAATAAAGATTTTGTCGTATGCACTGATGCATGCAACGAAGGACTTGGAGGGGTCTTAAGTCAAGAGGGTCATGCAATTGCTTTTGAGTCAAGAAAGTTAAAAATACATGAAAAGAATTATGCAACATATGATCTTGAGTTGGCAGCCGTGATACATGCTTTAAAGATGTGGCGCCATCACTTGATCAAAAGAAAATTCATCTTAATGACTGATAATAAGGGCTTAAAATATTTACTAGATCAAACAAATCTGAACGCAAGGATGTTGATGTATATGTAACTTCGGAATGTATTTCACATATATGTATATTGTATTCCTATAGAGATGTTATTATTCCTCTATACGGACGTGGTTGTATTCATATAGAGATGTTATTATTCCTCTATACGTAAGTGTCATCATTTATATTGTAAGTGTTGTAACTTGTACTTGATGGGTTCTTAGACCACCTTGTTGGGGTCGGCCCTGTATAAGTCATGTGGGTCAAAGGGTTATTAGACCACCCTATTGGGGGTCGGCCATGTGGGTCAAAGGGTTATTAGACCACCCTAGTGGGGGTCGGCCCAGTCAGCATTATGTTAAGTGGTTAAGTTGAGGTCGACCTAGTTGAGTAAAGGTCAAGTCAAATTAGTGTATAAATAGAGAGTGTGTCTCTCTCATTTTACATATTCTATTCTCTCACTCACACTGTGGAGAGTGGCGCACTTGTGGAGGAGGAGGCTCTACTACTAGGAGAAGACTATCTCTTGTATTCTAGTTATATCATTGCTCTATCTATCTCTGAGAAAGTTATTGGGGTTTTTCACCTTTATGGTTTTCCCTAAGTAAACTCTGTGTCTCTTGTGTGCTTGCATTATTGTGTCCATGATTGATATATTGTAGATTTGTTGTACATGTTGTTCTCTCAGTTAAGATCCTAGATCAGATTGAAGTAAATTCTGAAAATTTAACATGGTATCAGAGCTAGCCTGAAAGAAGGCATGATATGGCATGTATGACACTTGTTGCACTTATGATGCTAGGGCTTGATATAGCAAAAACCAGTCATCGTAGAATTTTCGCTATAAATCCATTTTGGAAAAGTGTTTGGATCTGAAAATTTTACAAGTCGAAGATCCGATCCCCATGTACCTTGTCTCCAAAGGACAACCTCTATATCATTGTACTTTGTGATTTATGATTTGTACAATATAGGGTTTCTGCCTCTTTCAGATCTAAGTCAAAATCAGGTGACCTTGGGCAAAAGGTCATAACTTGGGCTAGGAAGATCCAAATGAAATTTCCTAAAATGTGACAGGTAGTACAAAGACTGTACTATCTCAGGAGAAGTTTTCAGAGGCCGAACTTGAACCAGTGACACGTGGCACGCCGTACAAGTTCACTCTCCTATATTATCCCATAAACAGGTCACGTTGCGACACTTGGCATAACTCTCTCTCAGAGAATCCAATTGAGGTCAGACCTGTCGGGATGGAAAGATAACAGGTCGAGCTATATTAGGAAAATGTTTCAAACCCTGTGGATCAAAAAGATCAGAGTTACACCGGAAACAATCAGGTACATATGTCTGTCAAAACATAATTATTTTTTAGCACCTTCATTCATGGCTTCCGGAATTTAGGGCTTCAGAGAAAGTTGGAATTTTTGTAATCGGAGACCACGGCTGAATGCCACTCATCAAAATCCAAATTTATATACCAAGATCAGAATTTTTGGTTGGGAAGAAGGCCAGGCTTGATCAGACCCTAGTTCAAGACTTTGATCAGAAAAGTGAAAAATTAGGTCTTCTACAAAAATGGGAATTTTTGAAATCTGTGACCACGGCTGGAAGCTCCTCATAAAAATAGAAGCTTAGAGCTTTGGATAAAACCTTTTGATTGGTAAAAAGAGTGGGCTTCATCAAACCCTAGTTCGGGGTCATCTCCAGTGAATCCAAAAGTTTCAAAGGCAAAATTGAGTGAAACTTTGCGGTTTTCAAATTATGAATATACCAGCTTGATCAGCTCATCAAGGCGCATATTTCTATCCTTTCATAAGTTTGAATTTTTGGGGTTTCTCTGACAAACCCTATTACAGATTGAGGTCCAGTTCTTGCAAATCAAGTTGATTGGGTTAATCCTAGAAGAAGATGGATTGGTCACCTGCATAAGTGAAGAAGTTCATGTCTCAGAGGGAGATGAGGCTAAGGCCTTCCATAAGAAGATTCCAAGCAATCTTGACAGGTATGGCTTACAGGTATGTTTCAAGGTTAAATTTATCATATGTTTGTCTTCATATCATTACAGTACAATCTTGATTAATTACTGGACTTGTCGTATCACCTTAATAGAAGATATTCATTGATTAAGGTTTTGACACTTATGAATGTACTAATGCATTGTGATGTTGTATGAGGTTTATGTTGTTCGCTAACATAAAAGGTACACCAAGAAAGACAAATCATGTTCTACTTCAAGAACATATGATCATTGTGACATGAAGACAAAGATTCATCCATTGTCATGGATCTCATAAAAGATCTACTTTCGAGGTATGTATAACTTGGCCCTACAATGGTTAACCTATGAGACATGCAGGTTACTAGCACAAGTCACTAAAGAGAACCAGAAGACATTATGTGGGTATGTTAGACATAACTAGCTAGCATGATAATTCAGGTATGTTTTTCCTATATCAAGCTAGAATCCTACCTTGTGTTAGGATCTTATACTGTTGTGTTGTTGATAATGATTATTCATGAAGTCATAGGTTTGAATAATCATGGTTGTATGCATATTATGTTTCTTACCATAATTGATGATATGACTAACCAGAAGAATCATGAAGGTATAGGTTTGAATAATCATGGGTTTTATGCATATTATATCTCTTATCTTGATTGATGGTTCAACTAACCAGAAGAGTCCTATGATCAAATAAGAATATGTATGAGTAAAAGAAGACTTCCCCGAAACCTTGAATACTAATGTTTATTATCTGTGTTTGAAATGATCCTGACTATACATGCTTGAGATTATTGTGTTTTGATAGTATTAAGATTATACTAATAAATGTGTGATTATGTATGAGACCTCAAGGATAACACAATGATGATACTAATAAGCATGCATAGTGATTAAGGATGGATGTAAGTTCAAGGACAGGTAATCCAGGAAGCAAAGATCGAGAGGGAGCACACTCCAGTTGTTCCTGCAAGAAAGCAAAGGAGCACACTTCAGTAGTTTCTGCAAGGATGCAGATATTCAGAAGGAGTTGACCACTTCTCACAATCCACATCAGAATGGAGTTGCAAAGATTCAAAGGGAGTTCACCAACCAACCAAACAAAGATAAGTATTTGAATTGTCATTTCTTACAGAATGTTATTCAATGATGTATATGCTTATGTTCCTAGAATTAGGTTATGTATTATGCATATTAGAATAGTTGCATTGATGAACAATATACTACTAATATACATGGGTAAGTGGCCTATGGCACTGTACAACATTCCATTGCTACTTATCTAGAGTGAAACCTCTTTGCTGACATGTTAGGAGTTGTGCACACTCTTAACAATGTTCTGGTAGAGATTGGAAGGCATCTAGAAAGTTACAGAATATGGATAAATGTTGTATTGAAGCATTGGCTAAGATAATTGCATGACTGTTGTGTAGGAAAGATCGTATGCCATCACCTACAAAAGGACTACAACATTTTTTCAGCAACAAAGTTATCTATTGAAAATATTGAAGATATTGAAGTTCCCAGGATTTGGGAAGAATGCCATGATCGAGGAGTACCAGTCGATCATGAAGATGTTTGGGATGTAGTCCCAAGACTTGAAGGGGAGTCTATAGTGACTTCCAAGAGGATCTACAAGATCAAGCATGCTGCAGGTGGTAGCATAGAGACTTTTGCTCCTGTAGCTAGATACACTTCCATTAAATCAGTACTTGCTCTGGCTGCAGTGATGAAGAGGAAGATACACTTTCTTGAATGGTGTAGTTGAAGAATAAGTGTATGTGGTGCAGCTACTTGGTTCTGAGACACATGACAGGGACTCATATATGTGCAGAACTTGGTATGGTAGGATAGACAGCTTTCTATCCAGTTTGGGCTTTACCAAGAGTAAAGCGGATTCCAACCTTTACTACAAGGTTGAGGAAGGAAATCCAGTGATACTACTTTTGTATATGGATGACCTGTTTGTAACAGGTGAGGATAGATTGATTGCCGACATGCATCGGAAGCTTGCTTCCGAGTTCGAGTTTAAGAACTTGGGGATGATGCACTATTTGTTTTTGGCATGGAGGTGTGGCAGAGTGCAAATGGAATCTTCCTTGGAAAAGGGAAGTATGCAGTAGAGATCCTGAAGAGGTTCGGGATGATGGACTGCAAGGCTATGGCCACACCTATGGCATCGAACCTGAAGCTTCTGTGTGATGCTTCATCTGATCCAGTCGATGTCATTGTGTATCGTCGGATGATTGGGTCCTTGATGTACTTGACGAACACGAGACTAGATATTTTCTTTGTGGTGAACACATTGAGCTAGTTCCTGACAGATCCAAGGAGTGTTCACCTGGTTGCTATAAATCATATTCTGAGGTACCTGAAGGGTACGGTTGACTATGGGCTCAAGTATGACGCGAATCAAAAGTTTAACCCGCAAGGTTATGTTGATTCAGACTGGGCAGGAAGTGTTGCAGATAAGAAGAGCACTCCTGGGTGCTGCTTCAGTATGGGATCAGGTGTGATCTATTGGTTTAGCAGGAAGCAATCCTGCGTAGCACTGAGTACAGCCGAGGCAGAGTATGTTGCAGCATGTTCAGCTAGTTCTGAGGAAGTATGGCTTTGGAAGATACTGTCTGAGTTATTTGATCTCCCGCTGGAGGCTACTGGTATCTTTTGTGACAACCAGAGTTGTGTGAAGCTGTCCGAGAACCCGGTGTTTCACGACAGGTTGAAACACATAGAGATTAAATATCACTATATCAGGGATATGGTACAGAGAGGAGCGGTGATGCTCCTGTATGTTGCGACAGATGAGCAGATTGCAGATGTGCTGACGAAGCCACTAGCCAGAGTGAAGTTCGAGTACTTCAGAGAGAGGCTTGGTGTTTTTCAGATCGACGACACTTCGAGGAAGAAGTGATGGACACATTTGCTGAAGCCATTCCAAGCATGTTGGAAGGAGGATCCTTCACATGGCTATGGATGTAAGCGCTGGATGATGAGCATCGGGATGATGTTCTAGTTTCTGCTTTGTATGATCAGTTGGATCATTTATATGTATATGTATGTACGCATCATGTTGGATGTTGGATATGATCAGTTGGATCATTTATATGTATATGTATGTACGCATCATGTTGGATGTTGGATATGATCGGTTGGATCATTTGTATGTATTTTGTATATGCATCATGTCGGATGCTTGGACCGTGTATCTGTATATGTATCAGGTGGATACATTGTATGATCAGGTAGATCATGTATGTTGATATGTATCATGTATTTGTATTGGTATCAGGTGGATACACTGTATGATTAGGTGGATCATGTATGATGATATGTATCAGGTAGATAGTTGGTATGCATCAGGTGGATGCATTGTATGATCAGGATGATCATGATGGAGAGCTTCAGGGTGTTTCTCTAGATGATATGTATCAGGATGATACAGTGATGATGATCAGTGTGATCATGAGCATCAGGATGATGCTTTGTGTGATGATGATCCGTTGGATCATGAGTATCAGGTTGATACTTGGAGGTCAGAGATGATATGTGGCAGGTTGTGCAAATAGCATGTAATCAGTCCTGGGAGATCTTGCCGGTCGTGCTGCGGCACATAAATGTTCCTGGGGTACTCTTTCCAGTATTGCTATGTAGTATGTAATCAGTCCTCAGATATCCGATAGGTTGAGTTGTGTGCTCATAATCAGTCCTGGGATGAGGTATTACTATGGAGACATGTAATCAGTCCTGGAGATCCGAGAGGTTGAGCTATGTGCTCGTAATTAGTCCTGGTATGCTCTTTAGAGATCTTGTCGGTCGTGCTACGGCACATAAATGTTCCTGGGATGCTCTTTAAAGGTTTTGTCTATCCACATGTAATCAGTCCTGGAGATCCGAGAGGTTGAGTTGTGTGCTCGTAATAAGTCCTGGGATGCTCTTTAGAGATCTTGTCGGTCGTGCTGCGGCACATAAATGTTCCTGGGATGCTCTTTAAAGGTATTGTGGAGGAGATGCATGTAATCAGTCCTGGGAGATATTTCCGGTCGTGCTTAGGCACATAAATGTTCGTGGGATAGACTTTCCAGTTTTGTACCCGCACATAAAATTAGTCATGAGAGGCCACCTCTATCAGACCGTTCACACAGATGATGAAGACCTGCAGGTGGTGGGCCTACATCCAATATGAAAAAGGACTGGCTCTGTAGAACTTCCTATGACGAGTAGATTCAGAGATTGATTGAGATAGCAGCAGCAGTGACGATGATGATGACTCGATAACGATTATCTAGTGACGATGATCCAGAGAAGATGACTTGTGCTAACAGACCTGTGTCGAGAACTACCTTCCTAGTTAATAGGGAGTGTTGATGTATATGTAACTTCGGAATGTATTTCACATATATGTATATTGTATTCCTATAGAGATGTTATTATTCCTCTATACGGAAGTGGTTGTATTCCTATAGAGATGTTATTATTCCTTTATACGGAAGTGTCGTCATTTATATTGTAAGTGTTGTAACTTGTACTTGACGGGTTATTAGACCACCTTGTTGGGGTCGGCCCTGTATAAGTCATGTGGGTCAAAGGGTTATTAGACCACCCTATTGGGGGTCGGCCATGTCGGTCAAAGGGTTATTAGGCCACCCTAGTGGGGGTCAGCCTAGTCAGCATTACGTTAAGTGGTTAAGTTGAGGCCGACCTAGTTGAGTAAAGGTCAAGTCAAGTTAGTGTATAAATAGAGAATGTGTCTCTCTCATTTTACACATTCTATTCTCTCACTCACACTATGGAGAGTGGCGCACTTGTGGAGGAGGAGGCTCTGCTGCTAGGAGAAGACTATCTCTTGTATTCTGGTTGTATCAATGCTTTATCTATCTCTGAGCAATTTATTGGGGTTTTTCACCTTTATGGTTTTCCCCAAGTAAACTATGTGTCTCTTGTGTGCTTGCATTATTGTGTCCATGATTGATATGTTGTAGATTTGTTGTACATGTTGTTCTCTCAGTTAAGATCATAGATCAGATTGAAGTAAATTCTGAAAATTTAACAAAGGCAAGCTAGGTGGTTAGCTTTCCTTAGCGAGTATGATTTTGAGATCCATCACATTAATGGAAAGGAAAATAAAACACATATTTCATTACATTTGGAATTAAAAAGTGGATCTAGAATTACAAAATAACTAAAAAACTTAATTTTGCTAATGTCCTTGGAATAAAATGTTTCCAATTTTATTGAAATATGTGTTATAAGGTTGTTGATGCGTTGAGCAAAAAAGTTAGATTAAGTTTTGTGGCAGCAATCAGTACTTTTAAAACTGATCTGGAAAATCAGATCAAAAAGGGAATTCAGCAAGGCGAAAAATTACCAAAAATTGCATGATAAAGTAGCTGAAAATTCATCTGAAAATGTTATAACAGATTACAGTATTAATGAAAAAGGCTTCTTAACTTACAAAAACAGAATTTATGTGCCTAATTTTTTTAAGGTTAAGTTGTTGATTTTAGATGAAGTTCACAAGAGTCCTTATTCAGAACATCCTGGTTATCATAAAATGATAACTATGTTAAGAAAGGAGTACTTTTGGCGTAACATGAAGAGTGAAGTTGCTGAATTTATAGCTAGATGCTTTGACTGTCAAACTATAAAAGCTAAACGTCAACATCCAGCTAGGCTATTGCAGCCCTTACCAATTCCAGAATGGAAGTGGGAGATCATAAGCATTGACTTTATTACAGGTTTGCCTAAAAATCAAAAGCAGAATGACTCAATTATGGTTGTTGTTGATAAACTTAGCAAAGCTGCTCATTTTATTCCTGTTAAAACTACTTTCAAGGCTTCTAACATTGCAGATATTTTCATGAAGCAAATTTTTCGCTTGCATGGAATTCCAAAGGTAATTATTTCAGACCGAGACTCTAATTTTACTGGTAACTTTTGGACAGCACTGTTTAAAGGATTAAATACTAAGTTAAATTTCAGCACTTCTTTCCACCCACAAACTGATGGTCAAACAGAAAGAGTAAATCAGATTTTGGAAAATATGTTAAGATTATATGTTAAAGATCAGCCATGTAAATGGGAGGATTACTTGCACTTACCAGAATTTGCCTATAACAATAACTATCAAGCATCTGCTAAGTGAAGTCCATTTGAAATTTTGTATGGAAGAAAATGTTGTACTCCAATTTCATGGGATAATCTTGTAGATAGATTGATGTTAGGACAAGATCTATTAAAAGAAATGGAGCTAACTGTGAAATAGGTTCAAGGTAACTTAAAAGTTGCCCAAGATCGGCAGAAAAGCTATGCTAATTTGAAATGAACAGAAAGAGAATTTCAGGTAGGAGACCATGTTTTCATAAAGGTAAAGCCCAAGAAAAGTTCCTTGAAGCTTGGGAGTTGTGCTGAATTAGCACCAAGGTATTGTGGACCATTTGAAATCCTATCAAGGATAGGAGTTGTTGCATATCAATTGGCATTGCCATACAATTTAAAAATCCACAATGTTTTTCATGTTTCTGTTTTAAAGAAGTACGTGCATGATGCTACTCATGTGCTGAATTGGAATAACATACAGGTGGAACCCGAAGGAGATTTTCAGGTGGAACCAGACTGTATTCTAGAACGGAGGGAAATTATGCTTCAGAATCGCACCATAGGGCAGGTAAAGGTGCAATGGAAACACCTTATCCCTAATGAAGCTACTTGGGAACTGGAAAGTAATATGCAGGCAACATATCCAGTTATGTTCCATGAGGAACTTGATGATGAATAAGAAACATCAAGGACGATGTTGAGCTTAAGAGGGGGTGTTTGTAACATATCCTTTAAGCTGGAAAACATTTTATGTTTAGAAACATTATGATAACTTTTATTGTAAATTTTGTATTGGACAGGTGTCCAAGGATGACTGTAATTTGCACAATATATTATTATTTAATAAATAAAATAGGAGACAAACACCTATGAGGACTGTTGAAAGAGTGGTTACTGATCCACTAGGAGGAATGGAATCTGGGGTAGAAATCAATGGACAAGTGGCAGCATCATGATGCAGCTAACTAGTTGTTGGTATGGGACAACTCCCTTGAAATGTGGTCATAGTTCCCTGAAAGATGGGACTGGAGCTTGAGGCTCATTTATTTTAAACTGGCCACTAAAAGACCTAGGCAATCTATATAATAGCCATCAAATTGTGAGCTAAGTTTCATCACTTTTCCTGATGAGGAAATTTACCTTGGGGTTTTGCTGTGTTTGCACCCAAGAGATTTGATGAGGGCATATGATGTTGTTGATCATGTTGTGAGTCTACCAAACTCTTATTGAGTTCAGGAGTTTGATGCTGAGTGGAGAAGGAATTTGTTTCAGGAGTTTGATACCGTGTGGAGAAGGTATTTTTGAGTGCCTTTCTTCTACACAGATTCCACCCACTTACTGGATTAGTAAGCAGGCTCGAGGATTCATTAGAAGTCAGCAGTTGAACTGCTTCTTCTGAAACAGGTTGGGAGGAACAGGCCTCCTTGGGTGTTTGTCGGCCCTATCGTCAGACACAGGTTTTATTGTCTATTATGTTTTATTTTTAATTTTTGTTATCTATTTTTCATATTATAGTTCTGTTGTTTATTAAATCTTCTCTGTTAATTTAAAAATATATGTAGTTTCATGTATAAGTTAAAGATTCTATATAATGAGAAATGATTGAAGTAAAATTGTTTCTGTAACTTTTCCCATGCAAAAAGGAACAGCATTGTACTCCAATATAGAAATTGATTAGAAATAGATAATCCTGACAGGCAATAGCCAAGAGAATGAGAAGGTTGAATTATTATAACTTTTCAAGTTTCTATTTGCTATTAAATTCATGTATTTACATTACAGTACTCTTACTATTAACTATTTTCAGTTAGTCGTTTTCATAAGTTATATACAATATTTCTGTTTATAATTATTTACGATTTCAAAATAATTATGTTTCTGTTTTAACAATATACGATTTATTTATCTATACTCGGTAGTAGAATCATTTTTATTCATATTAGAATAAATAAGTATTTACTTTCAAATTATAGTAGAATGTTATTCTTCTTCAGACATCAAGATATTAGTTATTTCTGCCAAAAACCCTAACCGAGTTATCAATCACTAGTTTATTTTAAACATTCCATTTCATCATTAAGTTAGTTTTGTTTCTCTTTTCCTACAAAAACATTACCATGGAAATAGGAGCAAGATGCAATCTCAACAATTCATAGTAGAAGACATGACTAACATTAACAGTTTGAACAACATTCTGATGTTCTTTTCTTTAAAACATTAGACAAGCCATTTCAAATAGAAGTGTCAAGACAAGAAAAATCGACTATCATTATTATAACAAGACTAAGACAAGAATCAAACAATTATCCAAAACATGCATATAGATCGAAATTGTTATTTTGCTATATGTTCAAAGGTTTTAGACATTACAATGCCAGTATAAGCAGAGTCAACAAATTTAAATACAGACTTATTGCCGAGTCTTCAATAAGGCATTGATTAAGCTTTATGCAGAGACTAAAACCTAACATTAGATTTACTTCCTATCTTCCCTTAAAACGCAGCAACAGCATTATAAACAAAACGAAGCATACACAGGCTGTAAGCCTTGTCATCAATTTCATTTATCCACTGTTCTAACCAACCAAAACAGTCGCATTATTATTCATAGAAACATTCACTCCTCGATCGATAACCAAGATGAGCACAAGGGTTGTCAAAACATATTATATTATCACCTTAACGATGAGTTACAGATCGTGTGTACAGACCAAGAACAAATCGACGAAAGGATACGATTACAGTATTATAAATTATAAACATTCTTTTCGATTTCCATTTGACAGAGCTCAAAAACTTAACCTACAAGTTTACAAAATAAACAAGACTTCATATAGGTCGTAAGCCTACATTATCTATCCTGTAGCAACCGACACATCGTTTTACAAATTCAAACATTTACATTTTATCTTTAGCCATTTACAAAGGAAAACGATAACTGTAGTATTGGAACATCAAGTATTGCTTCATTCAAATCTGAGGGTAAAAACCTGTCTATAACACTATTACATTCGAAACAAGAAACAACAGTTGCCTTATGGGTCGAGGGATATCCTCCCCATACTTTTAACAAGGTTCACAAACCCTAATCGCAAAACTCTCTGAGTTTTCAAACACAATACACATAACTTTTAGATAGACGGCCATCATCTTCTACACAGGGTTTCCAAGGCAACCACCGAAGGCTTACCGGTTGGTATAGCTAAATTCCAACTTCCAATGCCTAGAATGTCGAAGCCATTACACATTGTACCTGCGAGAGTATTACTAGAGTGGTTAAAAACAGTATCAAGAAGGAAGGGTCATCGTATTGAAATAAGATAACTAATTGTTATCATCGTATGCATATAACAGTGATAAAAACCAAAAACATTACCTTTTGGGTTATGGCTGAGATGGCAATGAACGTCGAGACGTTATATTTGCAACAAAGAACCTTACTTCATCAATGGCTGGTATAGCCGAAGCCACTACAAGAAACCCTTCACCATTTAACTCAATAGCTGTAAAATCTCCAAATATTGAGTAAAAATATCTGAATAAAAAAAAAAAATTGTTCTTCTATCTCCTTACTGGATTACAATTTCTTCTGATTTTGATTGTCACATACACATACTAAGTTAAATCTAATTTCTGTCTCTGGAAATTCTTCCTACTGAATAGAGAAGTAGTGATGGATTATCATGCCGCTTACTTAGCTAATGCTAACACACTCTGTACGTATTTTGCAGGTACCATTATTTCTTAAATGTCGCGGAGAGGATTTCCAAATAAAGTGTCTCCATGGTTATAAAATTTATATTAATTTGTAAACCTGTTGTTCTTATTTAAAACAATCGATAGGTGCAGAATATGGGTTCAAAGCACCCCAGAAGTTTAAAGATGCTATCACAAGATTATTGTAACTCATCTTGTACCTTAATCACTGAGGCAAGGAATGTTTATGAATACTCTTGCTCATTAATCTAGTATACATTCCACTTACAATTGTGTCCTAGAGGTGCCTATCAAAAATCATATAATACTTATGTTCTCTAGGGTTAATATGCACTATCGAGGAAACCTTATATAATCCTGGAATATTGTATTAATCAAGGAGACAGCATATTCGAAGGGCTCAACGCAAGGCAAAAAAAATCACAACTTAGGGAATTAAACAATTTATGCCAACTAACTAGGGGGTTTCCTCCCTTAGAGTATCATATCCTACCAGCTACTGCCAGGGCATATCCAAACAAAAATCAGCGCATGGTGAGAATGCTGTACACTCGTCGAGACTAGGTTAAAGTTTGTGGCATTCCACCTTGGCAGCATTACGTGGGGAACCTGGTACTACAGACATGTACTTAATAATTAAAGCTATTTTAATGTGAGTTGGGACGCTGTACCAGCTGGGGCATTCGAGGTTGCCAGCAATTCCATTTGGTACCAAGCCATGTGACACGATTAAATTCCTTGAAAGAGAAGTGTCAGACCTCAAATTCAACTACCTCGCTATGCGCGCCTGTTATGGGTTACCCTACCCTGTCTTCTAATCGTCAAATGAATGCTTCTTCAGAGTGAAGTGAGTTTTTTACTGTTTGTGAAACTCGAACCATTTTACAGTGTCGAGGTAAATTTGCAGCTCCTTTAAACAACACGGTCTCAGCTTTTTGTGTAAAAGAAGTGAGTTTTCTGCTATGGTGCAACTCGAACCCTTATATAATTTTCGAGGTAGCAAATTTTCAGGGTATTGACACCCGAATGTTTCTGGAGACACTCGTCTCAGCTTGTGTGTGTAAAAGAAGTGGTGGCTACTATTGTGCAACTCGACCGTCTGCTTTAATGTACTGGAGACACTCGTCACAGCCCTGGTTGGAATTCCTTAAATGAAAAGGAGGAGTCGCAACCCTGTGGAAAATCTCAGAGGTAAGAAAATTTTAGTTAAATATATCCTTTAACAGTGATCTTCTTATATGGGCATTACCCTACAGTTACTAAAGTTTCCTATTGTAATTTTGGCAGGTATCCTCGAGCCTTCAGGAGTTGTCGAAAATGGCTAAGAACCTCGGTAAGCAGGCATTGACTCCAAACACTTCCAGCCTTGAAATGGAAGAATTTCCTTTTCCTCACAACAACCCTATTGAGGTTATTATAATCAGTTTTTACTGTAATATAAAAAAAAGAGAACTCCTCAGTTCCTGTATGTTGTTAAAATTTCCCAACCGGGGTTTTGAATGTAATAAATGTGCTAAATTACCTGAAGATTGTAGGATTGTTACTAAAACCCCGAGGCTGAGGATCTCCAGTCCTTCGATGGGTAGAAGTTCTGTTTGTAAATTGGAAAACAACGATTTAACAAAATTTCCCTGTATGTATTTGTTAGTTTTTTTTTTTACAAAGGTAATTTTCGAATAGAATAACGAGCTGGGCTCGGGTAGTATCAAAACGCCTGTATTTGTTTGTTTTTGCCATAGTAACTTTTAAATGAAACCTGGGATGGCTCGAATAGTATCAAACGCCTGTATTTGTTTGTCTTTGCCATAGTAACTTTTGAATGAAACCCTAGGCTGGCTCGAATAGTATCACACGCCGGTATTTGTTTAAGGCTATCTACTATGCGTTGTTTTGGAAATATCTGTCTTTACAAGGGTTTTCTATGAATCTAATGACCCAGAAAGTAATTAGTATGAAACACGAACTACCATGAGTCTTGATTTACAAGAATGATAATGTATGCTAAGCAACGGTTGGAAATCCTAAACTATCACTTTGTATTTGCTGAATTAAGACTTGAAAACGCTATTAATAAATGCATGACTGTCATTTCCTGCATGTATAACTCGAAATCTAGATTTAATGGATTTAATGTTAAGGATATCTGCAGCTCTCGCCTCCCTGACTAAAGGGTTGTGTGTTCTTTGTGTTTGTTACCTTAACTTATCAGTAAATGGTGATTAAACTAACCATAAGCTATAAACTTGTTATTCCCGGTTTGAATATTAGGTTATTTTAACCAAACGGTGATCTCCATTCACCACTCGGGTTGAATGACGCCCTAATTATAAAGAAGGGTTAATCACAACATTCAGAATATTTTATATATTAATTCGTGAGTTATGATTAGGCCGGGACGAGTTTTAATAATAGTTCTCTGCATATAATTCTGAATGAATGCTGCGTTTTCTTCTCGTCTAAGTATGGTGCTGTTATGCACTAATATTAGCATTCATATAATAAATGGGTAGAGTTTCAATCCAAGTTCTATGTAATATAAAATACGATTCGGTAGAGTTCCTAATACAATAAACAGTTCAGAAATTTCCCTGAGTATTCAAATAATCAGATCTATAAATAAAAACAATAAAACCAAAATAATTAAGACATCCTCATTCTCCAATTACTGATCTGTTGAAGTATAGTTTCCTAGAATCTTATATTTGCTCAGATCGTACCGGAATTAAATTTCCTATTTCAGAAAAATTTATAAACCATTGGTTAACTGATAAAAATACTATTATGATTAGCAGAAACAAATTAATGGAAAATACAGCAGAGTCAGAATTTTAAAGTAAAACCTGGAGCTTGTAAACCGAATATAACAGGAACAGCCACGTTCCTCCCAACCTTAGATTAGGCACAAACTCCCAGTCTGTACGTAATCACCCCCGAGTCAGATGCATGCATGGAGATAGGTGGACAGCTAGCCTCAAACTCAGTCTTGTTTCCTGAATTCCTTGCCTAACACAGAGTGCTCATACAGCAAGTGAAATTCCTTCCGGCATACTCAGCAGCGTCCTGCCTCCTCACATATGCCATCCTTTTATAATTTTGCCTAGGTCTTTCCATTGGCAGCCAATTCCTCATGGAATTTTCGCAGCTAACCAAATCCCTGATTTTCAGGGTATGTCTAGTGTCTTAAATACACTCCTGACACTTGTTCTGATGTCCCAGAGGCTAACTCTAACTTGTCCCCCACTTCTCCATGCATGATCTCCTCTTTTAACTTGGCTGTTCCTGCTCATTCTTTTATTAATAATAATAAAATTGTTTGTTTACAACAATCCTCCTAGGACTTTAAGTCAGCCGATTTCTCATCTGGCTTCCTTATTGCATAAGATAAAGATAAATTTAAATAAATTTAACGTAATGTTTTTTTTTTTTTTTTTTTATTTATTTCATCATTGGAGAGGGATGTGACATCCTTGCCCCCTTATTGTGAGCACTGTCCTCAGTGTTCTAGTCTTCCTCCATGGGTTCTGGGAATAGGTTCGGGTACTTTTCCAGTATATCGCTTTCCAATTCCCAGGTTGCCTCCTCAGGACTAAAGTGCTTCCATTGCACCTTTACCTGAGCGATGGCTCGGTTCCGAAGTACTGTTTCTTTCCTGTCCAGAATGCGTAAAGGTTCCACTTGAAATTTGCCTTCTGGAGCCTCCTGTATCAAATTCCAATCAATAATATGAGTGGGGTCATAAATATATTTCTTCAGTAATGAAATATGAAAAATATTATGAATCTTTAAGTGTGCTGGTAATGCCAGTTTATAAGCTACGGTTCCAATTCTTTCCAGTATTTGGAAAGGCCCGCAGAATCGTGGTGCCAGTTTAGTACAACTCCCTAGCCGGAGTGAACTTTTCTTTGGTTTAACCTGCAAGTATACATGGTCCCCAACTGAAAATTCCTTATCCCGTCTTTTTAGATCAGCATAGCTCTTTTGGCGGTCCTGGGCCACCTTTAAATTCTTCTGTACTTTTTGGACTGTTTGTTCCATTACTTTCAGCAATTCTGGTCCTATCAATAACCGATCGACCGGGCTGTCCCAGCTAATTGGGGTAGTGCATTTCCTTCCATAAAGGATTTCGAATGGACTCATTCTTGATGATGCCTGATACCCGTTGTTGTAGGCGAACTCTACCAGATGTAAATAGTCTTCCCATTTGGTAGGTCTCTCCATAACGTACATTCTCAGCATATCTTCAATGATCTGATTTGTACGTTCAGTCTGTCCATCTGTTTCAGGATGATAACTCGTGCTGAAATTAATTCTTGTTTCCAAACCTGCAAATAAAGTTTTCCAGAATTTGGATGTAAATTTTACATCCCTATCTGAAATTACCATCTTTGGTACTCCGTGTAATCTGAATATTTCTTTTAGAAAAATTCCTGCAATATCTGCTGCCTTGTAGGTGGTTTTTACCGGAATGAAATGTGCAGATTTGCTAAATTTGTCGACCACCACCATTATAGAGTCATGTTGCCGCTGGGTTCTTGGCAAGCCTGTGATAAAATCTAGTGAAATCACTTCCCATTTCCACTCAGGAATTGGTAATGGTTGTAATAAACCAGCATGATGTCTATGGTCAGCCTTCACCTGTTGACATTCCAAGCATTTAGATAAATAATCAGCAAGATCAGTTTTTAATTTAGGCCAAAAGAACTGTTTTCTAAGGGCTGTTATCATTTTTTGATAACCGGGATGACCTGCAAAAGGGGGTTTGTGCATCTCATTTAGAATAAACAATTTAAATTCTGCAACATTAGGCATGTACAGCCTATCCTTGAACCAAATCAGACCTTTCTGATCCACTTTGAAATCTGTCCCATTCATGTTTTTCTCTTTTTGTTGTAATTTACCTTGCAGATTTATGTAATCTGCATCCTGTTTGCTTGCCACTAATACTTTCTCCATGAGATTACTTTCTGGTTGACTCATTATTATCTCGTACACCTCGTGGGTCCTTCGACTAAGTGCATCTGCCACCGTATTTTCCTTACCCTTTATGTGTTTTACATCAAAGTCGAATTCACTTAAGAAAGCCATGCACCTTGCCTGTCTGGCATTGAGTCTTGGTTGGTTAAATAGGTTCTTGACACAAGTGTTATCGGTTAATAACAAGAATTTCTTTCCCAGCAGGTAGTGACGCCACATTTTCAGTGCGTGTACTACTGCTGTTAATTCCAAGTCATGAACCACGTAGTTGCGTTCATGCTCCTTTAACTTTCGTGATTCGTAACATATTACATGTCCGTCTTGGGACAGTATTCCTCCTACTCCCTCTTTGCTTGCATCTGTACAGACCGTGTATTCTTTACATGGGTCTGCTACCTTTAGAATAGGTGCCTTGGTCAGCAATTCTTTAAGTCGTTCAAAACTTTCTTGACACTTGCAGGACCACACAAACTTTATCCCTTTTTTCTGTAGTGAGGTAATGGGGTAGGCGATCTTCGAGAATCCCTCAATGAACCTCCGATAGTAACCTGTGAGTCCCATGAAAGATCTAATGTCCGCTACATCTCTCGGTACTGGCCAATCCGCTATGGCTTTAATTTTCTGTGGGTCGACTGAAATTCCTTCAGCAGAAATAATATGGCCTAAGTACTGGATTTCCTTTTTAAAGAACTCACATTTCTCCAACTTTGCATACAACTGGTGGTCCCTCAAGGTTTGCAATACAATTCTTATATGCTGTTCATGTTCTTCCTCCGTCTTAGAGTATATTAGGATATCATCAATAAAAATCAGCACAAACTGATCTAGATATTTGTTGAAAATACCATTCATTAAACACATGAATGTGGCAGGGGCGTTGGTTAACCCAAAAGGAATTACTACAAATTCATAGTGTCCGTATCGGGTACGGAAGGCGGTTTTACTTATGTCTTCATTTTTAATACGAATCTGATGGTACCCGGATCGAAGATCCAGTTTGGAAAAGATCCTAGCTCCCCCTACTTGGTCGAACAAATCATTAATTCGCGGTAAAGGGTATTTATTCTTAACAGTTACCTTATTCAGTTGTCTATAGTCAATACATAGCCTTAGAGTCCCATCTTTTTTCTTGACAAACAGAACCGGTGCACCCCAAGGCGAAACACTAGGTCTTATATACCCTTTGTCTAGTAACTCTTGAATCTGAATTTTTAATTCTGTCAATTCTAGGATACTCATTCTATAAGGTACTTTTGACACTGGTGCAGATCCTGGTAAAAGTTCAATAGAGAAATCTATTTCTCGCTGAGGAGGTAACCCCGGTATTTCCTCTGGAAATACATCTAGAAATTCACCTAAGACAGGATGCTCTGCTATAGAAGTCTGATTTTCGTTGAGAAGTAAATCAGATACTCTTACAGCGTAAATCTTACATCCTTTTCTCATGCATTTCTTTAGCTGCATAGCAGAAATCTGCCTAACAGAGACAGGTTTCTGTTTTCCAATCACTGTTCTAAGAATTTGGTCTTCCGCAACGTAGGTAAAGTTTTTGCTAAAGCAGTTCAGTACTACTTTATTTTTTACAAGCCAGTCCATACCTATTATCATGTCGTAAGATCCTAAAGGCAACACATTTAGATTAATCTTTGTTTTGTGGTCCTGGATTTGAAGTTCACAATCAGATATGTATTCAGTAACCTTCCTCTTTACTCCTGTAGCTAACTGAACTAACCAAGGTTTTGGATGCTTTACCTTAGTGAGTTGGCAGTGCTCCATCATCTTGGGAGTGATGTAGCTTAATGTTTCCCCCGGGTCAATTAAAATGGAGCAAATATGGTCAGAAATTTTACCTTCAATTTCCACGATGGCAGATTGATGATCTGCCTGTCGGTCCTCTAAGGATGCATTGATTCGGTGATAACTTTTCCCAATGTCTCCCACCGTGGATGCTTCTTGCATATTATGCAGCACTCTGTTCGTTTCATTGTATCGGGGACAATTCCTGCGTAAATGAGCTTCACCACATTCCCAGCATTTCAGGGGTTCCTTAGGAGTACCGATACTTCCTTTTATTCCCGTGTTAGGGGCTTTGAAAGTTTTCTGCTGTAACTGTTCATTTCTGGGAAGTGAATTCCCCTGGAAGTTTCTGGGCATGTTCCTGAAGGGCGGGGGTTTGTAACCTTTCTTCCGCTGGTTAAACTTTTCCTGTTTCTTGTCCTTCCATGCTTGAGTAGTATCATTTATTTGTTTGTATTGTTCATAACACAATCTGGCCTTTCTCAGTGCTTCTTCTAAAGTTCTGGGATTGTCGAACTCGATTCGATCTTTATAGGACTGTGGCAGGCAGCTTAAGAACCGCTGCACCTTCAGTTTTTCTTCCTTGATGTATGGGACGAACCGTAATAAGTCTAGGAATTTATTGATAAGATCTTCCATCGTCATTTGACCCAGCTTTAATTCGTAAAATTCCTTGGTTTTTCTTTCATAATAACTTTCTGATAAGTACTGTTTCTTGAAATATTTCTTAAATTCTGACCATTCGAGGTTCTTTTCCTTCAGTCCCTGGGAAATCTTCAGGTCTTGCCACCATATGCTGGCCTTCCCCTTTAGGTTGTACACAACCATTCTGACTTTCATGTTACTAGAGTAGTTGTAGATCTGAAAGTATTTCTTTATGTCTAGCAGCCAGGCTTCCGCTTCTTCGCCAGTTTTTGATTCTCCGTCGAAGCTGGTAGGTTTTATTTTTTTGAACTCTCCCTCCAGATGGTCAACCTTTCTTTTCCCCATGGTCCTGTCTTGATGTTCGGATTTCTGGGTTTCATTAGAGGAATCTCCCTTCTTCTCAGCGTTCTCGTCAGTCTCCTCTTTCCTCTTAGTATCCTCTTTCTGTTTTTCGCCATTATTCCTTTCATGCAGACTCTGTAACAAGATTTCATTAATTTCTTGTTGTTTTTCCTGAGCTTTCTTCAGTTGTTCATTGTCTGCTTTGAAACTCTGTATCTCCACGATCAGGCTTCTCATGGTTTCTAGTACTTGACTTGCTTCTGAATGTTCTGCTGTTCTCGCCTGTTCATTTCTTTCAGGCTCTCCTTCGTATTCCTCGTGTGAAGTCATCTGAAAATTTAAACTGGAGCATCTGCATGCAACATTCAAATATATACATTAAATTTTATTTCCTGCGCAACAAAAACTAGGTGTTCCAAGGCGACAGGGTTGAACATCGCTCTGATACCATATGTAAAATCTCCAAATATTGAGTAAAAATATCTGAATAAAAAAAAAAATTTGTTCTTCTATCTCCTTACTGGATTACAATTTCTTCTGATTTTGATTGTCACATACACATACTAAGTTAAATCTAATTTCTGTCTCTGGAAATTCTTCCTACTGAATAGAGAAGTAGTGATGGATTATCATGCCGCTTACTTAGCTAATGCTAACACACTCTGTACGTATTTTGCAGGTACCATTATTTCTTAAATGTCGCGGAGAGGATTTCCAAATAAAGTGTCTCCATGGTTATAAAATTTATATTAATTTGTAAACCTGTTGTTCTTATTTAAAACAATCGATAGGTGCAGAATATGGGTTCAAAGCACCCCAGAAGTTTAAAGATGCTATCACAAGATTATTGTAACTCATCTTGTACCTTAATCACTGAGGCAAGGAATGTTTATGAATACTCTTGCTCATTAATCTAGTATACATTCCACTTACAATTGTGTCCTAGAGGTGCCTATCAAAAATCATATAATACTTATGTTCTCTAGGGTTAATATGCACTATCGAGGAAACCTTATATAATCCTGGAATATTGTATTAATCAAGGAGACAGCATATTCGAAGGGCTCAACGCAAGGCAAAAAAAATCACAACTTAGGGAATTAAACAATTTATGCCAACTAACTAGGGGGTTTCCTCCCTTAGAGTATCATATCCTACCAGCTACTGCCAGGGCATATCCAAACAAAAATCAGCGCATGGTGAGAATGCTGTACACTCGTCGAGACTAGGTTAAAGTTTGTGGCATTCCACCTTGGCAGCATTACGTGGGGAACCTGGTACTACAGACATGTACTTAATAATTAAAGCTATTTTAATGTGAGTTGGGACGCTGTACCAGCTGGGGCATTCGAGGTTGCCAGCAATTCCATTTGGTACCAAGCCATGTGACACGATTAAATTCCTTGAAAGAGAAGTGTCAGACCTCGAATTCAACTACCTCGCTATGCGCGCCTGTTATGGGTTACCCTACCCTGTCTTCTAATCGTCAAATGAATGCTTCTTCAGAGTGAAGCGAGTTTTTTACTGTTTGTGAAACTCGAACCATTTTACAGTGTCGAGGTAAATTTGCAGCTCCTTTAAACAACACGGTCTCAGCTTTTTGTGTAAAAGAAGTGAGTTTTCTGCTATGGTGCAACTCGAACCCTTATATAATTTTCGAGGTAGCAAATTTTCAGGGTATTGACACCCGAATGTTTCTGGAGACACTCGTCTCAGCTTGTGTGTGTAAAAGAAGTGGTGGCTACTATTGTGCAACTCGACCGTCTGCTTTAATGTACTGGAGACACTCGTCACAGCCCTGGTTGGAATTCCTTAAATGAAAAGGAGGAGTCGCAACCCTGTGGAAAATCTCAGAGGTAAGAAAATTTTAGTTAAATTTATCCTTTAACAGTGATCTTCTTATATGGGCATTACCCTACAGTTACTAAAGTTTCCTATTGTAATTTTGGCAAGTATCCTCGAGCCTTCAGGAGTTGTCGAAAATGGCTAAGAACCTCGGTAAGCAGGCATTGACTCCAAACACTTCCAGCCTTGAAATGGAAGAATTTCCTTTTCCTCACAACAACCCTATCGAGGTTATTATAATCAGTTTTTACTGTAATATAAAAAAAAGAGAACTCCTCAGTTCCTGTATGTTGTTAAAATTTCCCAACCGGGGTTTTGAATGTAATAAATGTGCTAAATTACCTGAAGATTGTAGGATTGTTACTAAAACCCCGAGGCTGAGGATCTCCAGTCCTTCGATGGGTAGAAGTTCTGTTTGTAAATTGGAAAACAACGATTTAACAAAATTTCCCTATATGTATTTGTTAGTTTTTTTTTTTTACAAAGGTAATTTTCGAATAGAATAACGAGCTGGGCTCGGGTAGTATCAAAACGCCTGTATTTGTTTGTTTTTTCCATAGTAACTTTTAAATGAAACCTGGGCTGGCTCGAATAGTATCAAACGCCTGTATTTGTTTGTCTTTGCCATAGTAACTTTTGAATGAAACCCTAGGCTGGCTCGAATAGTATCACACGCCGGTATTTGTTTAAGGCTATCTATTATGCGTTGTTTTGGAAAGATCTGTCTTTACAAGGGTTTTCTATGAATCTAATGACCCAGAAAGTAATTAGTATGAAACACGAACTACCATGAGTCTTGATTTACGAGAATGATAATGTATGCTAAGCAACGGTTGGAAATCCTAAACTATCACTTTGTATTTGCTGAATTAAGACTTGAAAACGCTATTAATAAATGCATGACTGTCATTTCCTGCATGTATAACTCGAAATCTAGATTTAATGGATTTAATGTTAAGGATATCTGCAGCTCTCGCCTCCCTGACTAAAGGGTTGTGTGTTCTTTGTGTTTGTTACCTTAACTTATCAGTAAATGGTGATTAAACTAACCATAAGCTATAAACTTGTTATTCCCGGTTTGAATATTAGTTTATTTTAACCAAACGGTGATCTCCATTCACCACTCGGGTTGAATGACGCCCTAATTATAAAGAAGGGTTAATCACAACATTCAGAATATTTTATATATTAATTCGTGAGTTATGATTAGGCCGGGACGAGTTTTAATAATAGTTCTCTGCATATAATTCTGAATGAATGTTGCGTTTTCTTCTCGTCTAGGTATGGTGCTGTTATGCACTAATATTAGCATTCATATAATAAATGGGTAGAGTTTCAATCCAGGTTCTCTGTAATATAAAATACGATTCGGTAGAGTTCCTAATACAATAAACAGTTCAGAAATTTCCCTGAGTATTCAAATAATCAGATCTATAAATAAAAACAATAAAACCAAAATAATTAAGACATCCTCATTCTCCAATTACTGATCTGTTGAAGTATAGTTTCCTAGAATCTTACATTTGCTCAGATCGTACCGGAATTAAATTTCCTATTTCAGAAAAATTTATAAACCATTGGTTAACTGATAAAAATACTATTCTGATTAGCAGAAACAAATTAATGGAAAATACAGCAGAGTCAGAATTTTAAAGTAAAACCTGGAGCTTGTAAACCAAATATAACAGGAACAGCCACGTTCCTCCCAACCTTAGATTAGGCACAAACTCCCAGTCTGTACGTAATCACCCCCGAGCCAGATGCATGCATGGAGATAGGTGGACAGCTAGCCTCAAACTCAGTCTTGTTTCCTGAATGCCTTGCCTAACACAGAGTGCTCATACAGCAAGTGAAATTCCTTCCGGCATACTCAGCAGCGTCCTGCCTCCTCACATATGCCATCCTTTTATAATTTTGCCTAGGTCTTTCCATTGGCAGCCAATTCCTCATAGAATTTTCGCAGCTAACCAAATCCCTGATTTTCAGGGTATGTCTAGTGTCTTAAATACACTCCTGACACTTGTTCTGATGTCCCAGAGGCTAACTCTAACTTGTCCCCCACTTCTCCATGCATGATCTCCTCTTTTAACTTGGCTGTTCCTGCTCATTCTTTTATTAATAATAATAAAATTGTTTGTTTACAACAGTCCTCCTAGGACTTTAAGTCAGCCGATTTCTCATCTGGCTTCCTTATTGCATAAGATAAAGATAAATTTAAATAAATCTAACGTAATGTTTTTTTTTTTTTTATTTATTTATTTCATCATTGGAGAGGGATGTCACAATAGCACAGAGCTTGGAGAGATAGCAACGATGACGAGTCCATGGGTTACTTCTTTTCAAAAACCCAAGCTTAAGCTAAACAAACCCTCAAACAAGTCGAGTATCGAATACTCCTAAAAGACCATTATTAAGACTGATAACCAAAAACATTCAGCATTGTATAAACCAGAAGGAGCTCGGCTCTCTCTTAAAAGAAATTATAGAGGTTACGAGTTCGAGTCTCATGGACTAAGCCTCCACAAACAGAAAACAACCTAGCAAAAATTCCTCATCCTCTCGGCTTCGTGCAGAGCTCCATCACCGAATACAAGGGACACAATAAACATTCAAATGAAGCAGAGGTAGGGTTAAACCCTTGTCATCATTACACTACCAAATCGATGGTGGATATCATCGGTGTGATTCACGAAAACAACCAGATCACACTATTATTTTAATTACAAACATTCATTGCAATTGCCACGAGGGAGCCACGAAGGAACCCACTCTTAAACCCTCAAGCACAATGTGTTTACACATCAGCATCAGGACAGTTATTACCATTGCATGGCACGTGATCAAGTTCGATGTGCCAACCACGATGGAAAACCACTAAGCTCGACAGTCATGTCCATTTAATGCACATGACAGTGTTGTTATTGCCAACCTGTGGCATTTAACACCCACACCATATTATTCATAATACAATACAATGTTTTATCGAAAGTCGAACTATGCAACCCTGTCAAACACATAGTTTTGACATTCATCAAAGTTTGCATATTACACCTTATCATATAGTTTGTATCGAATTCACCACATAGCATTTAACACGCATTTCATCACATTGGTAAAGTCGAAAACGCATAACCCTGTTAAGGCTTTAAGCTAAGCAACTTATGTGCTAGGGTTTGCATGTAGGTGCATATCACCTAGTGGATTTATATTTCACATATTAATATAGTTGCAATGAAATTCACTTATCACAAAGTATTACAAAGTAGCATTTAACCTTTATGTGTGTGCGTAAATCCATATAGTTACACATAGATAATAAGGGGTGCACTCAATTCATACCATTCACATAATAGCCAAGAAGGTGTTTAGTGTATAAAATAAAACAGGATTTCAAAGATGCACATGTGCCATATAGTTGGCACAAAAACCACATTGTGCATATAGTGTCGTTCAATCACTTAAGTGCCGCTTAGGGTATCATAATATTTACAACTCACATTTCATCAATGTGATAGTTGTTAGAATGGTAACAAAATATGTTTGCAACGGTTAAATAATAACCCTATAAACACTTGTAATACAGACCTTAGAGTTATACATGGTGAAACAGATCTTAACACGTATACATACACACCTTTTAATGAATGGTGTAAGAGAAAACATTTCAGAACAATACCATCATCGCAAGTTATAGAGTTTAAACTAGTTAATAAATAGTCGAACATGAAACTCCACGTTTCACCATTGAGATAGAGGGCAGGCAGTTACATACAGAAAACATGACGGAAACCAAATAAATTTGGGTACAACACTATGATGTAAACATTGTAGATCTTCTTTGATAAACTGTTGATTACTTTCGCAACTTTTATCTCTTACCTGTCAATCTGTCACAAGTACGAATTCACATGCTTTAGCACGAATGCTAAGTAAGCCTCGGGGCGTCCAAAGGACCCCTTCATCAAACAAACAAAAGTACATTAGTTAATAAATCTATTCAACATCTATAAGCAGCAACAGAAGTGATGTGTAACAACACAGTTAAATATAGATAACATTTCATGCTTTGTTCTATTCCGTTTTATTAAATAACATTTATTGTCACATAGAAAAGTTTTAATTTTTTGCAATTTTTCCGAGATGTTACAGTGGTTGTCTGATATGGAGCAATAGCGCAGCAATGAACCACTCTTGGTGTTGTTGCGGAGCTATAACAAAGCTCACTTGGTCCAACAATATTTTAAATTTTTTGGTCAAATTCCCATATCGATTCACTATGTTTCTATTTAATTTCTTTCAACTCTGTTATGCATTGTGATTCTGACTTCGGCTTCTTGAATTCTACTAACATCGCGACTTTGATGTCTGCTAAGGTTCTCGGTTGTGCTTTTGAATACTTCATAAACCAGTGTAATTCTATATCTCTAAAAGTAGTGACGAGCTGCACTCTCTTCACAGCATCATCATAAATTTGCTTTACACTGCATACGGCTTCGCAAAGGAACCAATGTTGATCAAGGTCTTCTAGACCCGTTCCTTTGAATATCGGCAGCTTGATATCATTATCAGCCATCCTCCTTCCGGATTGTTGATGGTTCTGCGATGGGTTCCCTGCAACGAAAGTAGATGCAGGCTGCTGGGTTGTGCTAGGGATAATATTCTGCAGAATGGTCTCAGTCCTACTGGTCTGAGCACTTGCTCCTGTTGTGCTACTAGTATTGATGATCGGTGGGATCTGCTGCGCGACACTTATCGCGGGTGGGTCCTGGACTGCTGAAATTTTAGATGGGGGAGGCGCGGTATTAACACCCGACGGATTTTGCGGTGTAATACGCTGGATTGTGGATGATAACTATGTGTTCTGATTATTGAGGTCACATGGAATTGTGGTATCTATGTGGTTTCTAGATCCTTTAGGTTTATTTTTGTTAGTAAGCTTATATCTCTTTCCACTTTGCAAAGTATGGTTTTCTTCGTCAGAATCAATGTATGTGTTTTCTACCATGACAAATTCAAATCTATTACTGCATTCTTAAAACACCTTTCTCAGCTAAAATCATTTTAATGTATAGACTGATATTGCTCAGAAACTTACCTCTGAATCCTTCAAAAAAGTATGCTTCAGCTTGGCTATAGGATTTCAGTGTGTCTACAGTAAACTCGGTCACAAATCCTTCAAGTATGCTATCAACCCAGAAGTCGACTGCTCGTGACAGTGGGTTGTCTATTGCTTTGAGTTGTTCAATAAGCTTTGAACTCCACTCTATAGGTACTCCTCTTTGAGAACAATTCTTTCTTTCTGCTAGGCACGATATCCACTCATGCATTTTGTTTGGAAACAACGCCCAGAAAATCTCGTGGATGTCCCTCCACAAATATCTATTCAACCACTCTACGTCAGATAGACATGGGTGTTTGTTTTATTTCTTTGCAAAATGTATTTCGATCTTATCGCACCAAGTCTAGATCTCTTTTTGTTCTGAATGCCAAATGTCTAATCCTAATGGGAGTTTGTTTTCTTCTTTGCACATTACTTTCCAAAACTCACTATTGCATCACTGAGTCTTAGCGCGGCAACAGAACCATTTGTTGGTCGCAATACTGTTCTAAAGGTTTCCAATGTAGACCCAGGTACTTCATGGTACAAAATACCAACAAAACCCCTAATCATCGGCCCTTTCGGCAATAGACTGCGAGCAGTCTGAAGTCTCACCCGAGGCGAAGTTGAGGGGGTGGTTGTGGAATCAGGTTTCCACAACCTGGTGATGCAAGTGCTTAACTGACTAATGCGCAACGCGGTATGGAGCTTCCACGCTACAGGCAAGGGGCTATGCGAAGTATTATACTTTGCGTCAATGGGACTGTGCGGTACTGCTAGGCTACCGCGGCGAGACATCGCAACTCTTATCAAGGATCAGCGCATCAACCAGACTGTGCGTTCACTGCAAGACTTAATCAAACTAATCAATCTTGCTTAACAGTCTTAATCATTCATCCACACTTAGACCGATTTCAAACATATGTAATGGAATAATTTGTGCAATGTTGTGCACCCTGATGCGGCACTCAACTCCTTATTATTAAATTGTGATTATTTAACAGGTTCATGCATCCAAATACTTAGAGATACTGATCATTAACATTCATCCATATATGAGCTACCTAACATCTTATTCCATCCCTTCCACGGCGAATACAGATAAAAGTAAACACATATCAGATAACTATAATTTCAAGCATTCATACTGTAAATAACTCAAGGAACTGAATAATAGCAACCATACACAGCAATCGCTTAACACAAGATTTAACGTGGTTCACTTCCTCGGATGGGAAGCTACGTCCACAAGAACTATTGTTTTATTATCTTAGGAAAGGGTACAACAGTTCTTCGTCTACGCACTCAGCTGTAGATGGGCTTCTTCCTCAAAATTAAGTCTCTGCGCACTCAGCTGCAGAGCCTTTACAATGGCTTCTTGCTCAAGATTCTAACAGTATTCAATATACCCAAATACAAAAAGCGTCACCCTTTCCCATACAAAAATGTCTTATATATATGTCATGCCCGTAGGTCATGTCTTTACATTGCGAAGGCAAAAACCTTAGGTTTACAAAACTGTCACGGTTTCCCAAAACCGCATTGCTAGTGTCTGGTAGCGGATCTTCAGTTGTGGCTATCCTCTGTGTAGACACGTTGCTATCTTCTCCCTTGTTATGCGCACCAACAGCTTGCTTCCGCCAAGTTGTTCCTTCTTTCACAATCTCTGACAATTGATTCAACTAGTAGTTCTCTGTGTGTGACCAGTTGTCTATCCTTATCTGCACCTAGGCACCGCTTGGTAGTTTATCGATGATCTTTGCTAAAAAATAGATCTCCTGTGACCTAACCGAAATAACTGTCGTCATCCATCCAACGCTCTACTTATCTGGATCTCCGTCGACGTGGCACCTCACGGCGTTGTAATCCTTGCAGCACCGACTTCATAGTGCTTCCGACACTACGATGCGCTTAACTTCGCAGCATACAAAAACTGTGTTGCGCTTATCCTCACAGCTCCCAAAAATTGATTTTCACAAAAATTCTCCCTCCATGCTGCGCTTAGCTTCGCAGTTCCCAAAACTTAATGTGTTCAAAATTTGACCCCCTTGGGTGAGGCCCAACACTGTGCCTAATAAAATTCGTTTACACAGGCAGACAGGGAAGGTGATATATGTTGATTTTTTGGAAGCAACTTTAGAGGTTGAAAAAATAAGAATTGTTGTAGATAAGTTGAATAATCAATTAAAACAAAAAAATAGAAAACAAATCCCGCCAACAGCAAATTAATAAGTTGCAAATGGATTTGGTTGGAAGTGGCACTGAAGGAGATGCAAGAAAAAATTTGTTGAAAGAGAAAGAAAAATTAATCCAAGAGTTGAGAAAGAGGCTGAAAATACCGGACATGTAGCTTATTCAAGGACCTGAACTGACAAAATTAGAGCATGAAAAAGAAGAGTTATCTAAAGAAGTGAATGATGTCACAGCTAGATTATTAAAATTGGTTGAAAAAGAAGCTAGTTGGGAAGAAAAAAAACAAGTTTGAAAATCCAAGTTGAAGATTTGAAAAACAAATTGTCAAATCTGGCCCAGCAACAAACAGGTACTGATCAGATTGAAGATGGGAATAGTGCAGATAGTATTTTACAAGCCATGTCCCAAGTAAGTTTGAAATATGTCGAGATTAAGGAATTAAAAGAAGAAAATCAAAGGTTAAAATAAGAAAGTGAGAAGAAAGATGAAGAAACGAAATCTTTACAAGAGAAGTACAAAGAATTGATTGAAACAAATAAAATATTAGCACACCAAGTGACAGGACAAGCAGCTATGCAAGGATGTAAGCATATGGTATGGGATTTGATCATAAAAGAAGTTGAAAATTTCAGACCTTATTTGGATTTCATAAGGGTAAAAGAAAAAATGATTAGAGATGCTTTAACAAGTTGTACTGCAATCAGAGAGAATCTAAATAGGAAGCCCAAGGAGACAACACAAAATGCAAGTACCTTTTTGAATAGTTTAACAAAAGAAGATATGAGGATTATGGGTATTAAAAATAGGATTGTAGTCATTACATGGGAAAGGAGGATCTTAGGAAAGCATGCACACATTGAGAATGTTGAAGCCAAAGATGGAGCCATTAAGAAATAAGTAGAAGGATTCAAAAGACAGTTTGAAAAATTGATTGAAAAAGGTTTACCTTCATTCTGGGATGAAAATCAGGAGTTGATTCCCCAAGATGAATATAAAAAATTATTGTTCGATATAAGAATGGGCCATGTTAAATTTCAGCATTTGAATCACTTACTTATAGGGAAGATTTTAATGGAAAAGATTGTAGAAGACTTTGAAATTATAAACAAGCTTGTTTCGATCACTAAAAGACTTCCACGGATTTCCCCTACAGATCATATTGAAATAAGATTTATGGTGAAAGAGATAACAAGTTATGATCTTCCAACTGTTGATCAGTGGACTAGCGTAGAGAAATTTGGAAAAATGAAGTACACACTTCATGCTTGAAAGTATCCGTTGGATTTTACATCAAGTGAAAACTTGAAAATATTTTTATTCAAAAGAAACTTGTAATATTTTTATAACTTTGACTAAAATGACATTTGGCAAGTTTAGTTAAGTTATTTCAGTTTTTAGTTAAAAGAAGCAGTTAGGTTTTGCTTCAAAGAAATTTTTGTATAAAAGACAATGAAAGTTATTTTTGATAGGGTTGGAAAACTTTTTGAGAGACAAGAATTTTGTATCGAGTTGATATATTTTTTATATAAAAGAGCCATACAGTGAATGGCATATTTTTAAAGAATCAGAGATTCATGTGTTGATTAGAGTTGCAGTCTGTATTTTTCTCTTCTTACATGTGCATGTTTACTTTCCTTCATTATATCTTCCATTATGTGTTATCTTCTATGCTCAGATGAAGTTTATAATAAGTTGAGATTTCATATATGTATGCCTTGAATTATCGGGTCTGAGTATCCATTTATTTCACTAAAGTTGATAATGGATTCATCTAAAACGGTGCCCATTGTTGATGGACTGTCTATGTTTTCTTTCTAAATCACCTGCAAAAAACTTTGACTGTAATGTGACAACTACCTTGCCTTTGTGAAAAAATTTAGTGTTATTTATCTACTGGTATAAATACTTCTTGATTTTTGACTCCATGCCTAGTGATTCTTGTGTGAATTTCAACCACATACTTATTTTGAAAAATCCCATTTATTATCTTTAGCCATTTACATATTTTTGAGAGAGCCCTCTCTGGTAGGGAAAAGGCTAATTTCCCCTCCTAAAGATTGGTTTGAAATAGTAACCTAGGTTCATCCTTCCACAACCAAAGGGTAAAATTTGAGTGATAACATCAGGAATGGAATAAAATCAGACAGAATCCAAGGAAATCTTATCTAGAATCTATCCAAATTCGTTTTTGTGACTTAGGATGGCATATGGAGGCATAAAAGACAAAACTAGGCCAACTACATAGTCTACACCTAGGAAAATTAATCTAGATGACTAATAAAATATATCCTAAGTATGGAATGGGTTTTTAAATGTTCCAACACATTGGCTTGGTGTTTTATAGACGGGCCAAGGATTGGACTAATCAGTCAGCCACGTGTTTGTCCAAATTACATGGTATTCCGACAGCAGATTGACGGTCCTGCATGGAAGAAGGTAGAGCCATGGTTGGAGGCAGATATTTTCCAGCAGATCAATGGCAGAACGAGCAAGTCGTGGTATCACGTGTAAGCTCCAGAGTCTACCAGCTTGTAGAGATAGGGCACAAGATTTTGATAAGGAGCTCTAATCAGGTTGGCATGAAATTTTGGTTGATGGTAGAGTGGGGCTCTGATCGAGCTTGAGGATTGATGGTTGTTGCGCTCGAGCGTGAAGGTTGTGAGCGAGGAAAAGGGAACTGAAGCTGCATAAATGGTGGTTGACTTGGGCGCCAAAGCAATGGATATGTTGACAAATGTGAGGGAAGTTGGTCATGGACATTGTGGTGGCCACCAATAGAAACAACTCGTGGATCAAGCTGCTATAACAGCACGCTCACAAGCAGTTGAGGTTGTTGAGCATGTGGAACTTCCGAGGAACAAATCCCACAAAGGTGGATGCAGTCGATGGGTTTGAGCTGAGACCAGGACAAGGGATGAGCACCATGGAACTCAGCCAGTTGGGACCAAGATTTCCGTGTTGAGGATGCGAGCAGAAAAATGTTACATGAGCGATTTGAAGAAGAGCGAACTCATGAGGTGAGAGGACGAGGAGTATGTGGTATATCGTTCATTGTCCATGTAGAAGAAAATTAGCTGCAAGAACTAATAGCCGCCAAAACTGTTTGCAACCATGTGAAGGAGTTAGAGCAGCCACCATAGCTAGGTGTAGTTTTTGGTTATAGAAACACGTGGGATTCAATAGGAAGGATCCTGTGGAATACTACGGAGTTGAGCCGACATTGGTATCAGGATGTTGAAGAAGATCACACAGGAGGTTTGAACTGACAAAAATCATGGGAGATAGTGTGTAGGCTCGTGAAAATTTGGAAAATTAGGGAAGACGCCAAAATAGTGAAAGGGAAACCTAGATCAGTCCCCTAGGAATTGTAGAACAACCCTGGGTACGGGAAGAGGTCAGACAATTTTCTGGGCAGCATTCATAACAACAACAGGAAGCTATTAGGTACCGCGAGCAGTAGTTCAGTTGTGGACCGGCAGCGAGACAGCTTTGTCAAGGGCATATTGCGCAAAAAGGTTTTGGACAGGGCTATGGGAAGCCTAGAAATGTTGTTGGGTAGAAAGATAGAGGCTCGAGCATCCCAATAGGGTGATTGGGTAGGGTCCATAACGGAATCTGAACAACAAGCAGTAGGGCTCGGGCATGTGATGCATCTAGTCACATGACAGGATTGAGGTTAGTAATCCTTAGTGTTTCAGAGAAAAAAATAGACTTTTATGTGAGTTGTGGTGGGCATACCAGCCATGTAGTGAGGAGAGTTGGATCGATAGTGTTCCAGCTGGAGTCAAAAGTTCTCTGAAGGTGGCAGGAGTGATACATGTTCTAGAGCTAAGGTTTAGTCTGTTCTCAATGTCATCTCTGGAGGACGAGGCTTATGAGGTGGAGTTCCAGGATGGAATAGTACTCATACACGAAGTGAGAGTAGGTACCCAGGATGCAGCAATGAGGATTGGCATCAGGGATGGTACATTGTATAGGTTTTGGGACAACCTGTGTTCAGCTTCAAGGGAAGTGTGGAGTAGAGTTCCAGAGGGATTCTAGACTTTGGATCATTGTCTGTGACAGAGGGAGAGCATGTGGCTTCCCTCAAGGTGACACTGATGGAGGAGGAGCGCAAATTATCATATTATAGTGTATTAGATGCAGCCAGGATGTATTCCAGTTCATAGAGAATAGCTGCAGCAGTAGAGGATTTGATGGATCCAGGTGGATGCTTCTTCGGAAGTACCTCCCTTTCTAAGAGGGAATGTTAGTTTTTGTAGCTCAGTAGGTACTTCTACGTTGGGAGTGTCTAGAAATGTAGAAGGGGTTGAGCATAACTCTCTAGATAGCCTTGTAATGGTGTCTTTCTTAATACTTTATTGTATTGGGTGGTATTTGTTATCCCATGGTACTAGAGAGTCAATGGTATTGGGTGAGCCCATATTATTGGGTGTCCCATGGAAATGTCCATGGTATTGATGTAAAGTGATATTACAAAAGAGTCTATGGAGAGTTGTACGGCACCACATGCAGGAGTGAGTCATATATCTTGTGGAGTGGTCACGACACAGTGACAAGAGTGAGTCATATATCTTGTGTGTCGTTCAAGAGTGATTCATATCTCTTGAATGGGAAAGAGTGAGCCATATATCTTATGAGTGACATAAGTGAGACATATCTTCTGTTAGTGTTTGTATTTTATGTTGAGGGTCTGGGAACAATGAGAATCAATATTATGAGATCTAGTGAGTCATATCCGGATGCATATCATTGTAAGTGTCAATTAACAAACCTACAATAAAAGATAAATTGTTGGATGGTTTTCCCCGAAGGACTAGGGTTTCCAGGTTAATATCTTATGTTATGGTTTTCTCTATTTATGGTTTTTTATCAGTGTGTGTTGCATTTATATTTTTAGTAATTGTGAGTTAATGGAATTACCATTTAAAAGATTGAAAGTTTAACCATGATCTGGTAAGCTAAGAAAATTCACAAGGATAATGTGAAGCAATTGATAGTGAAAGTGTTGATGTTGATGGTAATATTAGAAGTTGAAAAAGATGAAGAAAATTATGAAGTGCATCTTGGATAAATGTTAAGATTGCATAGCAGTAGCAACATCAAGGAGAAATCTTATGAAAATTTTAAAGGTAAGCAAATTTCAAAAATTGTAGAAGAGATGACCAAATTCATTTTAATGAAGAACTTATCGAAGAAAAGGAATATGTTGTTGGGTATGAGCCAAAAGAGTGTGCATAATGTGATGATAAGGGTGAGGAATATTAAAGGGGAGAAAATGGTATTTTTTCCTTTAAGCAATAAGATTTAGAGGAAGAGTCAACTAATGAGAGCCTTATGATGTGGAGCCTGGAGGAGCTCAGTTATCATTACTAGTTGGTAAGGTGGTCAAAGGTCATTGAACAAATTAGTGCTAATGAAGTGGATCACAGGGATAACATGTGGGATCATTGCATACTCACGTTACAACAATTGGAAATGATCAACAATGAGATAACAACCCTTGGAGTGAAAGGCATTGTAAATTTGAATGGTGTTGAGAAGATGAAGAATGATTTTTTAGTTGATTATTGTAGTAACAAATATGAGGAGCCTGAGAAAATACCAAGTACGTGGAAAATAATGAAGAAAGTTTGCAAATATTAGAATATGGCACTTAAGGAAGAAAAAAAAAAAAGGCATGAATTTGACATTAATATAGTAATAAGGGCAATGCATTGTGGTTGTGATCTCAAAAACAAATCAACTATAATATTTATCCTCGGCATAAGTACGTGTTTTTTGTTTTAACGTGAGATTCTGATCCAAGGGAAGTTGAAACCACTCATGTCATCATTCATTAGAGAAAATTTGAGCTCTAAAATGGGCCTCTTAAGGAAAATAGTAAAATAATATTTATGAATTTTGGAGGAAAAGAGAAAAAAATACCTTTTTTCTTCGTATTTCCAACATATCTCCCTATAGTTTTACTCAAATTTCGAGAGGGAGAACTCGTTGGATGCAGAATTAAATTCCACATCCAAAAAATACCCACACTGCATACTTTTGACGTACACCACCACACGAAAAAATTTGAAATACATCAAAAAAACGTGTTACTAATTTCAAAGTAACACGTTTTTTTTTATGTATTTCTCATTTTTTGTTGGGTGGGGTACGTCAAAAGTATGCAAAGTGAGTACTCATTGGATGTAGAATTTAATTCTACATCCAACGAGTGCTCCCGCTTGAAATTTGAGTAAAACATCATAGAGATAAGTTGAAAATACGAATTAAAAAAGTAGTTTCTTTAATATCAAATATGCCATGTCAACCATTATGGTTGACTCTTTTCTTGAAATTCTATTTTTTCTTGAATTCAATGGCTCTTTTTATTATGAGTTGGCTCATTTTCTTGCGAGGTGGATCATATTCTTATGAGGCCCATTTTAGACCCCATATTTGCTCTAATGAAATTCAATAGTCACTGTTCGATTTTGGCTTAGAAAATTGGCAATCCTCAACATGGAACCTACATGTCTGAAAAACTCACAATAGTCTCAACGATCTATTCACTAGTGCAAATGGAAATATTTGGCTCGTGTGAGAGTGGCTTTTGTGGAGTCTCATTGGAAGGACAAGAGCGATAAAACCTTCGATGTTTGATGTGAGTCTATGATTAGATGGATGGTGGTTTCGGGGGTTGGTTTTCATGGAGGCCATATCAAATTAAATTCCCAATTGAAATACCTACATTTTGTTGAGGGCATATCCTTGGTTAAATATTTTTTTTTTGTTTTAGACATGGATCTCTAGGAGGTATGGCACCATTTTAATTGGATTCAACTCCATTACTTTCAGATATCATTAAAAACCCCTGGGGAATATTATATGGTGATCGTATTTGAGTTGAGGTTGTTATAAAGATCAAGGAAAAGGTGCCCAATTAATTTAAGAAGATGCAACAATATAAGGAGGCATTGATTCATCTAACAACAGACCCACTAGAATTTTCGAAGGAGTTCGAGAGAAAAGAAAAGGAAGTTCGTGTGAAGAAAGGGAGAAATAGCTTGAAAACATAGTAGAGGTCAAAGAGCCAAAGATGGATTTTCATAAGAAGGAGAAGGAGAACACTAAGAAGATGGAGGAAATTAATGGCAGTTACATGTGATAAACAACATAGAAACATACAACGATTAAACAATGTTTTTCCTGGAAAAACTCTTTCAAGGTAAAAACCCCACTCTTTCAAAGAGCACTCAATGTATTATCAACAACTATTAGATGATTACAACAAATTATAGTCTCCTTTCTCTCAACAAAAGTATTTAGTAGTGTAAAGGCTCCAATGAAATTTAAACAACATAAAGATAAGTTAAAACACTCTCTTTATACCTCCAACCCAAAAGATCAATAAATAAACATAACAAACCCATAAACCATTTATGAGTTTCCAAATCTACTTACTGGAAACCACCAAGAATTAATTGGATAGCCATTGTTACTTAACATAATTGTTTGTTTCTTCTTAATATTCATTGTCTACCATTGCTTAACATTCATTTGAGATCATTTCTCTATGACAAAACTATAAGGTGTATGACACACATATCCCAACATTTTCCCACTTTTTATATATCTTGCAAAAGTGCAAGGGTAATGCGTCAAACTATGATCTAACTGTTAGGGTCCATAAGGCCTATAGACTCATAACACCACTTGAATTTACTCGCGCTAATCGATTTCATCAACACATATGCAACACTCTATAAAGTGTCAACTTTGTACAGTATGACCTTTCCATTCTCCGTTATGTCCTAAATGAAATGATATTGAATATTAATATGCTTTATTTTCACATGAAAGGTTGGGTTCTTACTTAGACAAATGGTATTGTTACTATCATAATGAATTTTAATACATGCTTGACTTAGTGCTACATTTAAATACAATTTCATAAGACAAATGGCCCTCCTTACAAGCATGAGTAGTTTTCCTATACTTTGCCCATATAGTGGACAAAGAGACCATAGCATATCACTTGCTAATCCAACTTACTTCTCTACCAACATTTGAAATGCACATTTGATGGTAGATATCTTTCTATCTACATCTCCCTTCCAAATCAAAATCCACATAACCTTTCTTATCCTCTAAGTGTTGGTCTCGTAAGACATCATTACAATAAGAAATTAAATATCTGAAAGTACTTCACAAATATTTGAATACATTCTTCACTACAGTCCATTGTTCACATATAGGATTAGCCATGAATCAAATAAAGACTCTCATTGTTTGGGAAATCTTTGGTCTAGTAGAGACCATAACATACATCAAACTACCAAATGCACTATCATAAGGAATAAAATCATATATTTCATCTATGTAGGTGTTGTAGGACACCACTCAACTAAAAGCTTAGTTCCCATAGAAATTGAAACACTCAATGGTCTCCAATTTGTCATGTAAAAACACTGAAACATACAGTACACATGCTTACTATGACTCGACCAAAGTTTTATGTTTGCTCTCTCTCTCTCTCTCTCTCTCTCTCTCTCTCTCTCTCTAAGATATATTTTATAATGCCAAATATTAGATCAAATAACCTTCAAAATAACACCTTGGCATTGAGCTGATGCGAGTCTAATAACATCTAAAATGAAACATAGGTGCAAATAAACTTCCCACGGTAATAAATAAAAGAAAAATATACACAGACCTAAATAAACACAATGGAGAAAAATCTCACTCCAAATCACAACTATTCAACAACTAACAATTCAACATCTAAGTAACGATTACAATTAATTAAATACATTTTGTTTCTAAAACAACCTTTTTTAAAAGATATTTAAACCTATATCTATCCATTTCCTTAGAAATTGGATGCCCCTATGCTTTCCTACATATTGACCTTCCTTTCTTAATTGATGGTCATTATTCAACTGCAAACTTGTTAAATTTGTCTCTCATGATTCTAAATCCATGGTAATATTCTAATATTGGTTATGATAAATTCTACATTTATTGTTTTGATTCCTAAATCTGATAGCATGTGTCATTTTGAACACTTTCATCTTATTTCTCTCTGTAATTTCCTTCATAGAATTTGAACAAAAGTAATTGCAACCAGGGTGAAGGGTTATCCATGTCTACCTCCATCTCTTCTAAACAGTTTGGTTTTCTAGCTAGAAGGTAGATACATGAAGTTGTTGGGGTTGAGCAGGAAGTCTTCCATTCTGTTAAGGTTAAAAAGAAACCTGCTATGATTTTGAACGTTGACCTTTCCAACTCATATGACAAATTTAGTTGGTTGTATCTTTGGTTGATTTTAATACAAGTGGGCCTATCTCTTGCTTTTGTAAATTGGATTATGAGATGTTTTCAGACTGCGTCATTTTTTGTTCTTATCAATGGATCAACATTGGATTTCTTTACACCTAGGCGGGGGATAAGACTGGGCTGCCCATTGGCCCCTCTTTTTTTTCTCTTGGTGGTGGAAGGATTAAGTAGAGCCTTGGAGGAGGCAAAGGTTTTAGGCCTATTCAAAGGCATCAAAATGGGCTCTTCTTTATTCATCTCTCATCTACTTTGTGTGGATGACATCTAAATTTTTTGTGATGGGTCCATGGATGATTCCCTAAATCTTAAGTAGATTTTAGAACTTTATTGCAAAGCTTCATGCATGACAATTAATGAGTCCAAGTCATATGTATCCTTTATGGGTATTGATGAGGATTTGAAAGATAATATATCTGCTATGTTCTCTTTTAATGAAGTTCCTTTGGAATAATGTATAAAGTATTTGGGCTTCTCTATATTAAAACTAATGGCTATTATAAACTGGATTAGTTTTGGCTTATTGCCAAGGTTGAGAAGAGGATATTTTTCTAGTGCAACAAATGGCTTTATAGAGGGGGTAGACTAATTTTACTAAATTTTGTTTTGGAAGCAATACCAATTTATTGGGTTACTCTACATTTTCTTCCAAAAGGCACTTTAGATGCTATCGGGAAGCTCTGTTTTCAATTTATGTGGATGGGTGACAATAATCAAAACAACTTTTATTGGTCCTCTTGGAGAAAGATTTATTTGCCAAAAGAATTAGGGAGTCGGGGGATTAAGAATCTTCACTTATTTGCAAAAGCCCTTCCAACAAAAAATGTATGGAGGATCTTAGAAGATAAGGGACTTTGGTTCAAGGTTGTAAGAGAAAAATATATCAATACTCTACCTGTGTTGGAATGGATTTGTATTCAAAATAAATCCTATAAGAACGCCTTTATGGTTTGGAAAGATTTTATAACTTCTTTTCCCCTCGTTGATGATTGGTTGGTGTGGAAGGTGGGCACTGGTGAAAATTCTAGAATTGGATTGGATCCTTGGGTAGGCTCTGAAGGTCTCCATATTTTACCATATCATATGGTTGAAAATATGAGATCTCAAGGTTATTATACTCTAAATCAAATTGCAGATTTGGTTAGGAGTAATCATTTTCCTCATGAATGGATCATCAGTGTTGATTTTCTGGGTTTCATTGAAGATGATAGGATTCTATGGGATAATTGCATTTATATTTTATCTCATAGCCATGTTTGAGTATGAGATTCTAAGGATGAACTTATTTGGACAAAGAATATGGTGGGGGTGCTTACCTTCCGAAGATTGATTACAAGGTTTTAGGGGAAGAAGAGGGACCTTTCCTTACCAAATGGTGGTATAAAGGCATTTGGAAGTTCAAATGTCCAGTTTAATGTGTGTGTGTGTGTGTGTGTGGTATGCGATTAATAATTCTATTCCAACCAACCCAGATGCAGGTGGCATGCATGTCTCACCGGAGCACGAGGAGATAGCCACTGAGGCCTCCACCTCCTACCATGTGGCGTCCCCTCGTTACTCCCACCCTACTCATTAAATTGGCATCACTCTTAATGCGTGGATCCTTTAAGACGATGGTCATTCGAGATCTGGCTCAAGCTGGCCTTTGTAACTTCAATATTATTTCCCCTCCACATGAATTAATGGCATCCTTTAGCGCTGAGATAAAGCATCCGGTATGGAAACATTCCCATTTCAAAGTGTTGAGCGGTAGGCAACTTGTGGAGTTTTTTCTTCTTCTGCGTTGGGAGGGCCGACTACCATTTGCATGGTCATGGAACACCAATTCAAGCATCCCGCTTCTCTTGACTCTTCTTGCACCTAAGTCGCGCCCTGCTTTGCACAAGCTTCATTCTGTGTTCTGTGGAGACTTTGGTTTTTTCTCTTAAGCTGGGAGGATGTCTCAGAGACTCCATGCTACCCCTCGACGAGGCAATAGGGGATGAGGAAACCAAGGTATTTGTGTTCGATAGTAGGCCAATGAAAGAGGTTATGATAGTTCAATTGCAGGGTACCTGAGGATTATGCTAGAATATTGGGAGGAAGAAACGACCCTCCAACAGTTGGTCAACCAGAGAACTCGAGCGAGGCGCGTGCACTATTGGATGGTAAAGAATTTGTTGGCTCACATTCTTTTGCACTCTCAGGAGCTTCTACAGAGGAACAATCCCCCTCCTTCTCCACCCCCTTCCGCTGCTAGGTACTCTTCCTCTTCTCCGACAATGTCCCATGTATCCAAGCTATTGGAGCACAATGGTACTTAATCAGACAAAAAGAAAAAGCAGCCAGAAGACATCTGCAATGTCGCGTCCACCAGTGGGCACAAACGTAAACGTGTGGAGCGAACAGGTCCTGGGAACACAGTTTCCTTCCATAAAACTAAGGCGCTTCCTGTTAAAGCCGCAGCTGATAGCTCTTTCGGCTCTGAGGAATATCTTGCCCTATCCTTGGGGAGAAACCAGGCAATGCAGACACCACCAGCACCGCCAATTCCAAGTAATTTTGATGTCTATCTTCTTTTTGACACATATCACTTTTAGCTCCACGGACAATGACAATTGTAATTCTATTTTTTGAGGGTCTATCGACTATTGTGGTCTGTGGGTCCTTGATCAAGCTAGGAACTGAGTCCAACTTGCATTTTTGTAATATTCTCACCCTAGTTTTTTGGCAGTCCTTTATGTATTTTCATGGATAATCAATACTCCTATGCGAGACACGTTTATTATCTTATGAATGGGCAGGAAGCCTTGTTTTTTTGGCGCTATGAGAAGCTCCAGAAAGCTCTCATACCTCATGACTATCTTGTGCCTGTGACATTTTTTGTACTTTAATCTAAATTCTCTATGTAGCTTACAAAAAAAAAAATTATATTCCAACTCGGGATTTTTTGAATCTTAGGAATTGGTAGTGTCCTAATAGATGTTCACTTTGAAAATCCTTCAATGAATCTACCTATCATTTGTTGATCTATTGTCCAATTACTAGTGAAGTGTGTAAGGAAATTGGTCTTTTAGCCGAGGTTATATTATGTTGGGAAGGTGTGAGTATAGAATATGCTTTTTTCACATGGATAACCAATCCTCTTTCCAAAGCCTTTAAATCTCTCCCTCTTATTGCTTCATGGAGCATTTGGTTGATGCACAATGGCATCATCTTTGAAGATCGAATTTCAGCTTCTAAGGTCTGTGCTTTGAACAATATGCAAAAATCTAAAATTCTTTCTACCAAGACAGTGAAGTCATCAAATCCAGATACATAATTCCCAAAGTTATTAGCAAATATAGGGCATGGCCCTAGAACAACACAAGGGAATCATTTGATGGGAAGAGAAGGAGAGTTACTTTTTCTAGGCAATTTCAAAGCATATTTAAATTTATGTTCAAATAACAAGAAGTTCTAGCACTTCAAAAAAATATGACTTCATAGATTAATTAATTCATAAATACTACCAAAAAAAATTAATAATAACATTTTACATTAAGTAGTTTCCTACTATCTAATAAACTTTATTAAATTATATCGCCTCATACATTATTTAATTCATAAATACCATTCAAAAATAAAAAATAATAACACCCTCACACATTCTGAATTCAAGGATTAGTAACGCCTTCTAAATTTACCAAGTTGTACTTGGTCATTCAATAAACTTAGGATGCATGCGAAGAACGATAAAAAATTATAAAAATAAACACTATAATAAAAAAAATAAACACCATATGACAACGTTATTCAAAATTTAAAAAATTATATTTGATTATTGAATAAACTTAATATTTTCTAAGTATATTTTTTTGTCTTATTTTGTTTCGAATAAATTTAGTATCACCTATATTAAGTATGAAAATTGTATAATTTGAGTGCCATTTAGTCATTTGAAGATGTTGAATTTATTTATAAAATTAAAATAGCAATTTACACTACCAAAAAAATTTACATATTTAATCAAACAAACCCACAAAACTAAGTAAAAAGCCATTTTTTTTATAAGTTTTTTTGACAACTAAGCAATAAACAATATTTTTAATAAAGTTTTGATAAAAATATAAGTTTTATTAAGATATGTCAACACAAAATATAGTTAAAAAAAGAGACAATTAAGATTAATAAAAATATTAAAATATAAGACAATTTAGAATAATAAAAATATTAAAATATGAAATAGTTTGGATTAATACAAATATTAAAAAATAACCATATTTGTTAATGTAAAACAATTTAATATCAAAAAATAATGTATATTAATATTAACTTGGAAAATTAAAAAATAAAAATATATATTAATATTAAATAGCTTAATATTAAAAATTAATATATTTTTTTTCACCCTATGAGAATAGCTGGCGATTAATACGAAGCGAAGGGGCCGAAGAGTAGAGGTCTGGGTGTCGAAAAATTAATATACTTAATATTAATTAGATCATATATGTAAATTTTAATTGTGATCCATTGCGACAAAAATTAAAATTGTAAATCCGGTTTACATTTCAAATCTCTCTCGAAATTTATTAAAATCTCAAAACTTTCATAAATTTATACAGATTCTCATATTTCGTAAATACCCATAGAAAAACAACAGCAATGCCAAACAATTTTAATCATAACAAACCAAAGAATATTTTAGTATTTCAAAATTTTGATACTCTTACCAGCACAAGGAACCATTCCTATGTAACAACATATAACCGAATATATAACCGAGAGGCTTAATTGAGGTAACCACAAAACTGCCTCGACTACATATACCTCACACTCATCATATTACGAATTTTACTACAAAAAATTTCCATATGCTCTGTTGCAGGTTCGCCTCTGCTCTTTTTCATCCAGGGAACGAATCATATTCAGGCAGCTTTGATAATCCTACTCGCCAGAGAACTAAATTGATGAATACTGTGCGTCGCATGAAGATTTAACTAATTGCTTCAAAGATTTAAAACAGCTTATAGCATAAAAAATGGCAGTCTGCTCAGATATGATCATATCATCCCAATGGCAGTTGTACTGTTACTAAAAGAAATGGCTGTTTGCATGCTCTAAGGCGAGCGCCTTGAGAGCATCTTCACTGTGCCTCCCAAAGACACCGATGCATACCTCCCTCGCCTGGTCTGATGCATATCGTGTAATTAATGCTAGACTTTCATCCCGTATTATAAATTCTTGATTTTCTTTCCGCATCCAACGGGTGGCTTCTTTTAACTGCTCGCCTACCATGATCAGAGCTCGAATGTCCCCCGGCACAGTATTTTGAATGGCCTCCATAACTTCTTTCCAGGAACGACTGCAGTCCGTCAACGTTGTCGGGAAGTAGTCGTTCGACTCTATTCCTGCAAAATATGTAGACACAAATGACGCGCGAATCCAACTTTTTTCTTCTTTCGCTTTCAACAACGCAGAATTCCTAATAATCTCTTCTGCCTCTGCAAAAAGCTGTGCAAATTCTGCGCAAGCGGGAAGATCAGCATCCAAACGCTTTTGAGACCTTGCAGCAATGGTTTCTTCTACTGCTTTGTCATGCAACTGCTCAAACCGAACGGTTATAGGTTCCAGAACTGCCGTCAAAGAGAACTCCAAAATACATCTCCTACACTTGCACTTAAAATCCCAGTTCTCGCACATGGCTTGCCGCTGCTTCAAGGGAACGAGCGCATCAAAGTAGGAAATAGTGATCTCTTCTCCTCTCTTGATAGGCTTGGAAGCATGAATAAACATAGCGCTTCCCACTTCCAGCCTCTTCGAGTTCGGCAAACAGGAATGATTAATGAAGGAAGGCAGCAGCCAGAGACCACTAAAACTCTGGCCTCGCGGGGCGAGTTTGGCTTCATATTTTTTCGATTTTGAAGCAAATGTCTTCTCGGCTCCACCGAACCCGTTCCGACTTATAATAGCCCGTATACGGTTAACATCTACCTGCAATTTTTCTTTTCTGCCTGCTTGGCTCAGAGACTTTTGGCCTTCTGTCTTAAACATTTCAATGGCTGGAACATCCAGCCTGCGAGGCTGATAGTAGCCATCTAAACTATAAAGCTGCTGGAGCAATATCTGCGATTTCCTGGCAGCATTGACTACGGTAGCAATAAGATCTTGTAGTGACGACGGACTAATGTTTCCTTGGTGGTCTACATTGATTCCGGCCGAAGAGGCTCTCCGCCTGTCCTCATAAGCAATTGCGACGGCGTTGCTTACCAGGATAAGCTGCCCGGTGCTTATTTCTCGGGTGGCGTACATGCCCCGGCCGCGGCCGTCTTCGGTCATCTTAATCTCCACAGAGCCCATGAAATCGGCAACCTCCGGAGGAGGAACGAAACCGAGAAGGAAGTTGGAGATGTCATACTTACCATTCAAACTCTGGGCGTACAAAGTCTTGGCCTGGCGAAGGGAGTCTTGTATTTCCTTATGCCCAGGACTGGCCTTGTTGCCTTTCTCCAAACATTTGCATGCCGCCGCATACTGCCTCAGGCCGACCAGAGCGCGGCCTTTCCTATAGAGCGCTTTGAGATTGCCGGAACTGATCCCAAGGGCCTTGTCGGAGTCCTCCAACGCGAGCTCAAATTCCTTCACCTGGAGCCTTGTCTCCGCCCGGTTGGAATAAGCGTGGAGTAGGCAGGTATTGATATTATTATTGTCACTAGAGGACCCTTTCTTCAGCTGGAGCAGAGCGGCGTCGATGCATTTTGTATAATGCTCAGCTGCTGCGTTCCATTGTTTCTCTCTGAAGCAGCTGTTGCCTTTTTTCCTCACCTCCTCCACATCCGCATGCGTCAAGCTCTCCGCCCGCTTCTCCTTCTGAGTCTCCAGCATCTCCACGTTGGCAGGATTGTCAACACAGATGGCGAGGCTACCGTCGGCGTCGCACATAAAACAGGGGTCCCTGATGGCCACTTTGGCTCCCCTAGGGTAAAGCCCGTCGATGTTCGTTTGCGACTGAGCCGCATTGTAGATAGCCAGCGTAACGGCAAGGCCATTATCGTCTTCAAGCAAAGTCATTATAGCGCCTATACTGAAGGGTTCAGCGCAGAGAGTACCGTAGAGCACCTGGCCGCTGTGGACTTGGCCAACCTGCAACTGGTTTAAGGATATGGGATTCAGACTTTCCAGCGGAACCGGAGAAGCTGCGCCGCTGCTGCCAGTGGGGTTTGTGAAGGACGAGGGCAACTGAATTGTGGCTTCTGGTACGTCCCTCATTACTTGACGGGCGAAACCGTGGAGTTGGAGAAGAGCTTGCTTGTCGAACCTCTCAGAAGTAAGAGGAAGCGAGGACATGAAGCGATGCACGTTCTCCATCCTTCGTTCTTCCTGTTCTTTTTCCTCGGTTGCCTACAGGCTACACCACGTTCCTATTTGTATATTTTCTTACTTTACGGCTGTTTTTTCCTGTCACGCGGGCTGCGGTGAGGCACAGTTCATATCCGCCGCCTCTCTCATCAACTCAAGCTTGTGAATTTAAAGTTTGATGGAAAAGCTAATGAATAGGTCAAGAGTATCACGCAAGACGTTGAAGTCATATTTATTAATAGGCAAGCTCTTGTCAGGGATAGTTAATACCCCTCCCATCCCTCACCAACTCAGCTTTGAGTCAGGTGGGTCGCTGTGAGGGACAGTCAATCCGCCCTCTCCCTCAATAACTGACCTCAGTAACTGTTATCAATGTGTGAATCGCTTTTTCTTAATTTCAAGACGAAGGGCATACTACTGTCGGAGTTGTATAAGGGTTAACTAAAACGTTTCCGATTTGTTGGAATTTGGCAGAGGAATTCTTGTTAAAATGGTAATTTGAAGTGTTTAGATCAAAATTTCTACTATCTGAATAGTTTTAAAATTGGACAATTAATTTAGTACAGAAAGAAAATAATCTATCAGACTAAAAAGTTTTTAAAAACTAGCCATTGAAAAATAACATTCTATGAGAATGTGCAACTAACACTAAAAAAATAAAAAATAGAAAGTAAGTAAATGTTGTCCAGAGATAAAGAGATACTAAAAAAATATATGAAAAATTTCTTTTATAATATAAAATATTTTATTTTTATTTGTTAAAGTATTATGACAAAAATAAAATTAAAATAAATTTAGAAAAAGATTTAAAATATATAAAAATAAGTAAATTTAAAAATTTCTTTAACATAAATAAAAATACATAATAAGTGTTTTTTTAAATTCAATGAGTTATTTTTTTAGTGAATATCATTTTTTTAGTTCAATGAGTTAATATTTTTAGTCGACTTCAATGAGTTACATTTTTCTTACTAGGGTTTATGGTTACCTCCTAGGGCTTTGGCTTTATTTGAATTTGCAAAGTTTTTATGAGAGTGTTTAGGGTTACCTCCTAGGCTTTATTTGGATTTGCAAAGTTATTATGAGAGTGTCCTTACTATGTGGTTCAATCTTGCAACCAGTTTTTGGTAAACCTTTGCTTTTTATTTTTGTTTGCATGCATAGCAAGTTTAACTAGGTTTTTCGATAATGCAAGGGCAATGTCTTAATTTCGAAGTTTTCTTGGCACTTCCTTAGCTATTTTATTAGAGTGAGCTATTTTGTAGGATTTAATCTCAAGAATATAGACATTTTATATAATGCATGGATTATGACGCAATCATGGGAAAAATAAACTTTCTTACAATTTTGATTTTAATTTCGAAGTTTTCTTGGCATTTCCTTAGCTATTTTATCAGAGTGAGATATTTTGTAGGGTTTAATTTCAAGAATATAGTCATTTTATATAATGCATGGATTATGACACAATTATGGGAAAAAGAAACTTTCATACAATTTTGATTGTGTTTTCAAGTTTGTTTAGGTTTTTGGTTATATTAGTTTTTTTAGGTTTTTAGTTATAATTTTTTCTTTGGGTTTTAAATTATATCTCTTTCATGTTTGAAGGAGGGAATTTTGGTTTTGTTTTCAAGTTTGTTTAGGTTTTTGGTTATATTATTTTTTTTAGGTTTTTGGTTATAATTTTTTATTCACTTAGATGTTAGGTTTTAAATTATATCTCTTTCATGTTTGAAGGAGGCTAAGGTTGCTTCTTGGTGAAGGTAATTGTTCTTTATTGTTTGAGAAATATCTTTATATATAATACACTATTTTGTAGGGTTTAATCCCCAAGAATATAGACATTTTATATAATGCATGGATTATGACACAATGATGGGAAAAAGAAACTTTCATACAATTCTGATTTTGTTTTCAAGTTTGTTTAGGTTTTTAGTTATATTAGTTTTTTTAGGGTTTTGGTTATAATTTTTTCTTTAGGTTTTAAATTATATGTCAATTTGTCATAAACCACTATCTTTATACTAAAGATAATCTCGATAAAAACCTATAAGTCTTCCATTCCACCCATGTTCCTCACCAATCTTCTCTAACTAGCTCGTAGCTCGTGAGAAGAGGATATTAGTGTGGGACCTACCCAATTTACTTCCACCAAGATAGATGGCTCGTCAGGTACTTAACCCTCGCTAGCCTATCCATGCTCTAGTTAACTTGCAACCTTCTTAGGATGTGACCACTTCTACTGAGTCTTCCGAGCAATCTATTACTTATGTAGTTTCCTTACTAGCTTATAACCTCACAACCCAATAAGCCTCTACAAAAGTGACCAAAGGTACGGAGGGAATTTTGGTTTTGTTTTCAAGTTTATTTAGGTTTTTGGTTATATTAGTTTTTTTAGGTTTTTGTTTATAATTTTTTCTTCTTTTATATGTTAGGTTTTAAATTATTTAAATTATATCTCTTTCATATTTGAAGTAGGTTAAGGTTCCTTCTTGGTGAAGGTAATTGTTCTTTAATGTTTGAGAAATATCTTTATTAAATGAAACTCTTATTTATTAAATAAAATTTATTGGACTTAAATCATTTTCAGGAAGTTAAATAGTCCTGAAGGTTATTGTCTAATGAAAACAAAATAAGAGTGAACTTTGATCAACATGGAAAGTTTACTTGCTCTATAAAGTTTACTTGCTCTATAACCACTTGGCAATAACAAACATTTTATGAGCTTGACTTTTACTTGAATGATATGGCTTGACAATAACAAACATTTTATGAGCTTGACTTTTACTTAAATGATATGGTACACTAGCAAGAACAAACATTTTACGAGGTAGTGGGCTAATCTCTCGACGATTTGCACCATCAAGATGCGAACCCTCCTCACATCCTCCACCTGCTCTGCCTTCTTCATCTTGACCCCTCTCCCCATCTCCACCATGGTCCCCAGCTCCCGCAAGCCCCGTCACCTAACACCCCTCCCTGATCACGTAAGGATCTTCGAAGATCCACAGTCCACTCCCCCTCCGCACAATTAATGCAGGTTAGATTTGAACTTCACCCCCATGTTCCCGCCACCAGTCCCCTGCTACGTGAACTCTGTCTCCACCTCCGCGCAAAGCTCTATCGCCCCTCGTCCTCCCAGCATATCGAAGAAGCATTGACCCTCAGCATTGTTCTCACTAGGCACATATTCTCCCTACATAGATTCTCCATTCTCGCGAATAGGAAAACGCTCCCTCTGCACCCCGTGAACTCGACTGCTTCCTCCAGGTATGACGAGAACAGTTTTCTGATAATCTGTAAGCATAGAACTTTGATTATTTTCCTATGCTTTGATGAAATTAGTCGTGTGGGTCATTGAATGTTCAAGAATGCAAACCAACGATCAAGAACGTTCCAAATTACAAGTGTGTCTAACATTTATTGTGTTTCCTTATGCACATGCTTTATAAATGTCTTGAAAGCGTGCCATTAGCCATCAAAACTCGATTTCAAACATTGACCAAGTTCCTGGGTATACCGAACAATCATAGTTGAAAAATCTATCAGTTTATTATAGAGGCATTTTTTGGCTGTGCTTTTAGTTGGATGCATGATTCTGTTGAATGGGATTTTTGCAAGGTCACGAGTTAAGAGTAATAACAATGAAAGAAATTGAGTTGATTAAAATACATGTAATCCACTATTTACATATGCCTTGAAAGGCAGCTGGCCTAGCTTAATATCCAGCTCCAGTAGTTCTATACCCCATTGTTGATTCCATTGATTATTACTTTCACTATGCAGTTGATCCAACAGATTATGCAGTTGTTTCTGACCCAACATTTGACTCAGTGGATCCTATTGATTAACACGTAAGTTATATAGGATTCTAACTATACGAAAACAAAGGTACTTTCGAGAAGTGAGCTTCATGCCCTTCTTTAAAACTGTGCCCTACTATAGTGGTCTCATTTACCTCCATATTAATTAGAACACTACTATTCCAAGGAGAAAGATGTTCATTGTTTTAATAATATCAATCATTTATGGAGCGTTGGCTTTATCTAGTGCTCTTAGGCTTGAATGATAGCATTTTTCACACTATACGGAGTGATTAAATTTTTCAAGTTGAGTTCTCTATCTCGCCTTACTTATTCATGGTACAGTTATTTGTGGGTCGTATCAGACGCAACTGAGAAAGACCTTCTGAACAATCACCATTATTTGTCTTTCTTGGGGATTATTGAGGAATAATAGAGTGTTATTTTTCCAATTTCATCTTTTTCCCCGAAACTCCATAATACAAATCTAGCAGGTTTCTGATTTCAATGGCTTCCTTGATAGAAGCTTTCCCCAAAATGAGAATATCATAAACAATTGTTGGTGAGAGATGGAGTTCACTGCGAGGCAAGATTCAATCCCGAAATGTTGGTTGTCCTGACAGCTAAGATGAGATTTTAATTGCCTTAGCCATGATGATAAAGAGGTATGGGGAAAGGGGAACCCCTGATCTTAAACCTATCTCACTTGAAAATAAACCCGAGTTCCATTTACCAGGACTAAGTACCAATTGTAGGTTCACCTTGATAGGAATATATACCAAACTCCTATGGAATTCCCCATGCACTCTTTATAAATTCGCTTGAAACATTTGCATATTTTGGGAACAATGTTGCATTCTAGTCCACTGTCTCTAGTGATCTGCAATCTCCATTTTGCACCTTTTTTAAGATTCAAATCAATTGTCATGATCTCCTAATTTTTTATCATAACGTATGAGCACAATTTGTGAAATATGTAATACCCCTTTGAGTAACTTTCAAGACATAGCTTTTTTTCCCAAACAGGTCTAATCATAATTTTGGTTGAAGTGTTCTAAGCATATAATCTAGTTTCTTGAAATTTTGGGTGTTGCAAAATGTCTTCCATAAAAATATGTTTGATATTTGTGATGTGAATCCATGGAGGCTATCTTGTCAATCCCTTTATAGTGCCTTTAAATCTGCATTATAATAAAACAAATGAGTGTCCAAAATTCCATTTTCTTGAAGTGTTCCTCATCTCCAATTGTGGCCTCCTCCTTTAATGAGGTAGTGGAATGCTCTTAATTTTAAGAGGTTTGCTTGCTATACACTTGCATTGCATTAGACATCTTCATCATGTGACTATTGAGTCGGTATAATCACATATTTCTCTATATTTGTATGTGGCTAATTAATGGGAACATAGAGATCTTTGTGCCCATGTTTGATCATAACTTTTCACCTTTCAAGGGTGCCACCTTCACTTTCATCTAACAAACAAGTTTGTCATTATAAACATAATAACTGTTATGATATTTTTAACTCCATTATTCAGAATTCATGAGTCTTGATAGTCAAATTTCAACCATCTTTAATAAACTTATGTGGACCAAACTTAAACCATGCATATTAAAACTATGTGAGTTGTCTTTTCTCTTTGATCTCCCATCCACAAAACTACATGAACCATCTTTTCTCTTTGATCTCCCATGCACAAAACTACATCTAGCCTTCTTAGTTTGGTTATCTGATCTCTTTATAGAAATGAGTGAAGATAACATTTGTGTGTGCTCTTTGGTCTACTATCATATCACCGACTGGAACACCATCAAACTTTATGGGAATCTTGGCATTCATATTTACCACTAGTTGAAGCGCATTTGAATCATATTAATTTGATGGTGGATATTTGCAGAGTAATTCATATAGGGAGGTAAGTAGATAAAGCTTCTCCAAAAGAACATCTTAGTCGCACTTGTTTCTTGACTAACTTTGTGTAAGCAAGCTACTTAATAGGCTTTGGGATTTTGTGCATCTTGATCTTGGTTGGTTCAACTTTCTAATGCAGGGATTTATGCCTTTGTTTCCGTTTTGCAAATTTAGGTCATTCTCCAATTGACTCATAGTCTCAATCTCTAAACCTTTGATCACTTCTTATGATATACTATCTGTGGATGATACATTTTGCTTGACTGCATGCTAGGAAATTTCTTGAATCTATTGACTCTAGTGCAAAGATCTTGCATGTCTGTTGTTGTGCCTCTACATCTTTAGAGTGTTCTACTATAAACATAGATTATGTAGGGGGGATTGAGAAAAGTTCGTAATTGGTAGGATTTGTTCTATTTTTAACATACACATTTGCAATGTGCACGTTGTCACCAAAATCTACTCCATCAAAATTTTTAGATTCCGACAGCGTGTAGGTAAAGAAGGATCCATATTTTCTTTGTCAAAAAAGCCGCTATCCCCCAAATTCTTGCATCCATTCATCATCAAGATTTTCTAAAGTCTTCACTCACCTCCCATATCATGAGTTTCTCCATTATTTGCATTTAGAGTTGATGCTAAACCAAAATATATCATAACAATGAAGTCTTATGTTTTCAGAATCTCCATGACTGTTGAAATCATGAGTTTTCGAGTTCATTAGTTTAAAAGCAAGGGATTTTCGTAACCAATCTTTGGTCCCACCTAAAAGTATCTACCAACCGTTACTCTCATAGTATTCATGTCATAAGTCAACCAAGCCAATTGTCAAATGCCCAAGACCGCCAAGTTTCCAAACATCAACAGCAAATTCTCGTCATTATCTGAGTAATGAATTTCAAAAAGACAGTGCGCTTAAACCGTAAGGAATATTCAGAAACGGTTCAAAACCCACTTCCGAAACGGGGCCATCTAGCCTATTCACGAGCGATTTCCCAAAATTTCACTACTGTTTGGGAGAAATTCATCCCTGTTCAAGACGGAATTCTCTAGAAAATTGTTGCGGCCGGTTGGTTGTCAAATGCACAAATGCCAAAAGGAATGCCTTCACTACCTCCAAATGTCAAAGAAGCATGCAGGTGTCCTTCATTGTGCAAATCAAGTTAATTTTGAATCCAAGTGGAGAGTCATATGTTGAATGAAGATTGCGTTCAGGTTTCATGCCAAACAAATGTCATGCGTTGAAAGTTATCATGATAATCCTTAATATCTTATGAAGAATTCAAAATACCTGGCATATATCTACGGCAATAAAGAAGGCATTAATTCCAGCATTTTGAGGACAGCACCTTATTCAAATATCTAACAAAACCGCCAGTTGTTATGTCCATAAACAATAAGTTTAAATGATGAGTGACTATGAAGGCAGAGTTCGGTAATTATATGAAGTGTTTGACATGACGGTGTATTCATTCAACTATCACCAAAGGTCACAACATTATGAAGATATTTGGGCTCGAATTTTGTATAAAAAGAATGTGTAAAAGTTAAACAGAAATACCCAGGTGAGAAACAAGTGTTTGATAGTTTGAGTGACGAATCTTAAAATTCAAAATTATTTGAGTTAGATAAATAGCATTGTTGATTAGAGAAAGAGGAAGATGACTCCAAAGAGGACAGTGATGGAGAGCCTGATTCTTTAAAGAAGTTCAGACAACATGATTGCAGAGGCAGGGCATCTAGTGAAAACATGACAGAGGATTATTATTATCTCCAGATTTTGCAAAGAAAGATCAGCTGGCAGTTGAACAGATCATTTCCATATTTTAAGGCAACGTTCAACATTTCAAGGCAACATTGTTTGCATTCGAGAGCACAGTTGGCATTTCATTTAACAGTTATATATTTGGAGGGTGATTGGTATGGAAATGGCAGTCAAAGTCATAAGTGCTAGAACATTCCAAGATGAAGGATCAACATATAAGGATTTAGTGGCAGATTTGGAGATAATTGATTCCATTCAGTTCCAGATTTGTGTGATTTGTTCGATATTATTTTTATTTTGACTCCTTGTTTTTAGAATTCTATTAAATATTTTGTAACTTTTAGTTGTATACATTTTTTGTATAAATTTATGATTTGCAATGTAATAGAGGGAGAGTTCCAGCCGAGAGGGATGAGAATGCATTAGAAAGAGTTTGGGAGATTAGGCTACAGGATATCTTTTGTACATGCATCTATTTTTGTATTTTTATAGCTTATATAAAGATTGTCTTGGATGGTATTTTATTCGAGATGAGCCCATTTTGTTCTTTTATCATAATGAATGTTTATGTTCAGTTTGAACACCTGATTCATAACTCTTTTCTCTGATAAATGTTTTCTATCTTATAATTCTTGTGAATGGGTTAATGTTTATTATGCATTCCTCAATCTGAAGCTTTTTCCTTATATAATGCATCTTCATAGTCTTTTGTTTGCTCATAATTCAGTCATCGATGTTGTTTTATTACCTTGTTCCTAATTCCCACCTTACCTTCAAAAATATTCATAAACCAAAACCTAGTCATCTAATCTAACACTTTAAGATTCTCTAGACTGTGAGCCTTAGCAGTCAAGGTGCAGATTCTAGTAATAACATCTTCTGGCGCCGTTGCCGTGGACGAAAGCGAAGATATCTTCCCTGGGAGAACGACAACCATCATATCCATCTCTTGATGGTGGACAGGAGCAAGACACTAACTTGGCTGCAATTTTCTACCTGGCGACTCCAGCTTCATCCCATATAAATCTATTGGCGGCTTCACTAGTTCGAAATGGACAAGATTCATGATCAGAGATATGAATTTTGTGATTTTTCAAAAATATCTGGTTTTCCAAATCTTGTACCTGATAAAGAAGTATGGGAACATTGCCTTCCAAAGTTTAGAGGAAAATATTATGATCATCCTGGTGAACATCTGTTGGATTTTCACGAGTGTATGCATAGGCTAAATATTGACCATGAGTATGTTCTTATTAAAATGTTCAGATTTTCTTTGGGAGGGTATGCTCGTGAGTGGTGTAGAACCCTCCCTGTTGCTAGCATTCATTCACTGAAATTTTTTCATATTGCATTTAATAATCATTGCAAACAAGGTTATGGCGATGATCTTCTGTATGAGGAATGTTGTATGGAGTTGGAAATTTTATATAAAAAAGTTGTCAATCTTAAAGATCAGAGTGCTTGTAATGAATAAATCATTGAACATGAAAGTGTTCCTCATGAACATCAACAAGTTTTCAATGATTTCCAAAATGATTTGTTTTCTCAAGGAAGTGGAGTACATGCAAATAATCAAGTTTCTGAAGTTTCATCTGCTGCAATTTTTTCTAATTGTTATGGCTTTGAAAAGGTGTCTACTCTAGCTCTAAATCACGAGGATCAAATGTATTTTAGTCATATATCACTGGAAATCTTTCAAAACATTAAAAACAACCTACAACAACCTTTAGTTTTGCAGACAAATGAAATTGACAACAACGATGAAGAACTGGATTTGAAGAGATTATCCATTTCCAAGGAGGAACAACAAGAAGACTATCTTTCTCCTTATGTATCTGTTGCTTCAAATCTAAATGAAAAGAATATCATTATTGGAGAAAGTAATCAGCCGTTTTTTCATGATATATCTTTTAAGACTCATCTTTCATTTTATCATTATGGAGACAATGATGTAGAAGATCAAGAACATATCTCTTCTTTTCTCTCAGAAATTGTCAGCTATAATGGGCCAGCACATCATAGTGATGGATCCAAGTCACAGGGATATGGCAAAGGAAAACATAAAGGATTAGATGAGCAATTGATGATGCATGTTTCTCTGTCAGTTGATGAGCAACGATTATATTTCTTGCATCATCTAGAAATACAACATGAATTTCAAGATCTTGTTGTTGACTGGATGGAGTTGTATTTTTCAAAGGTTTCTAATACCCCAAGTTTTGGCATGTTTCCTATTTCCAGCTGTAAGTATCAACTGCTTATTGACTGTCTTTTGCATTCATTACATTTTTTGTTGGTTTTCTCAAACGGTGGCATGCATGGAGTTATGATTTTCAGTCAAATAGTTTCTTGGATCCATTGGAAGTATGATTACACATGATCAGCTTGATGCCTGCAAGATAGGAGTAAGAGCTGTAAATAAATAAATCTCATCTCTTGAGCATTTGCTTCAGTTTGCACAATGTGATCAGATTGTTGTGTGAGGATTATTCTTAGTTTGCAAAGTAGTTTAATATTTCAGAATTCAGTAAGTAGTGTCTTTTCAAGTTTTTGAATAAGTTACAGAGGTTTGGGATGAAGACTCCAGCCCAATCGACAAGGAACCGAGTCTTCTTGTTCTTGTCAACTCGCAGGGAACACGCCATCCCTAGCCAGAGCCAATGTTGATACCAGGATTTACTCCAACAAAATTGTTTAGATTCCGGCAATATGTATGTAAACAAGGAACTTAATCTTCGCTAGGGAATGCCCATAAGCTTTTAAATTATTACGTTTCCTCATACCCACCATAGGTCTACAATTGCCATAAGAGATTGTGACATCCCTCTCCATTGATGAAAAAACATTATGTCTGATTTATTTTAAATTATTTTTATTAATTTTGAGATTATGCAATGAGGAAGCCAGATGAGAAATCGGCTGACTTAAGTCCTAGGAGGACTGTTGTAAACAAACAATTTTATTATATTAATAAAATAATGAGTAGGAACAGCCAGTTAAATGAGGATATCATGCATGGAGAAGTGGGGGACAAGTTAGAGTTAGCCTCTGGGAAACCAGAACAAGTGTCAGGAGTGTATTTAAGACACTAGACACACCCTGAAAATCAGGGATTTGATTAGCTGCGAAAATTCCATGAGGAATTGGCTGCTAATGGTAAGACCTAGGAAAAACTATAAAAGCATGGCATATGTGAGGAGGCAGGAGGCTGCTGAGTATGCCGGAGAGAATTTCACTTGCTGTGTGAGCACTCTGTGTTAGGCAAGGGATTCAGGAAGCAAGACTGAGTTTGAGGCTAACTGTCCACATTTTTCCATGCATGTGTCTGGCTCGGGGGTGATTTTGTACAGACTTGGTGTTTGTACCTAATCTACGGTTGGGAGGAACGTGGCTGTTCCTACTGCGTTTGGTTTCAAGTTCCAGGTTTTGTTATCTCAGACTTGAAGTAATTCCTGTTATTATCTTCCTCCTTTTGTTAAAAATATGGTATTTATGGTGTCCAAGTAATTTCTGTTATTCGAATAATGCTTGATCTGTAACATAGATATTTAGTAATAATGATAAACCAGCAATCAAATGGAATGAATAATGTATTCGCAGAAGGATTGTTTTATCAGGGTTTACAATTGATCTATAAGCTCTCAGAAAAGAATTACATGATTACTGTATATTTTATTGGTTATTATATCGATTCTATCCGTGGTTATAAATCGATCTATAAAACCCTAGTAAGGAACTACATGATCCCTGTATATTTTATTGTTTATTATATCGTTATAAATCGATCTATAAAACCCTAGTAAGGAACTACATGATCCCTGTATATTTTATTGTTTATTATATCGTTATAAATCGATCTATAAAGCCCTAGTAAGGAATTACATGATTCCTGTATATTTTTACTGTTTATTATATCGATTGGAATGACATGAGTTATATATATTGTATTGTTTATTACATCGATTCTATTCGTGGTTATAAATCGATCTATAAAGCCCCAGCAAGGAATTACATAATCCCTGTATATTTTATTGTTTATTATATCGATTGGAATGACATGATTTCTGTATATTTTATTGTTTATTTTATCGATCCTATCCGTGGTTATAAATCGATCTATAAAGCCCCAGTAAGGAATTACAAGATTACTGTATATTCGTATTGTTACTATATCGACCTTCTTGTTACAAATTAAACCTATAAAGTTCCATGGGAATTGAATGGTTGTTCCTTTACATTCTTTTTGTTTATTTATATCAATTAATTAGAGTCTAGGAAATAAAAAAATTGACCTTTTTATACCCTACGACAGCTAAAGAAACACTTGTTCCCTCACGGACAAATCTCTAATCTTAGGGGATAAATCCCGATCTATTTTCCTTAACTCTCATCCACAGAAAAACTCTGGGAAAGGGCAAATTAGTATTCGACACACTGGCAGTTAGGGTTTCTAATACACTAGATAAATCGACAGCATGATTTTAGAAGAAAACAAGAATACATATATATCAGAACTTCTATCATATCTTATCATGATCATTTTGAAGATCTATTCTGTTATGTATTGTTCCAGGCAATGCCTCTACAGTTAGATAGAAAATAAAATGGCTTTTTCAGGCGTGGCGAGAACATTTAAGATTAATGTTTAAACAGAAAATTACAATGCATACACACAGGAGGCGGTCTGACAGATTATATTTGGAACATAGTCATCTACTATAAATCACATTCATCCTGTAGACAGTCAGTTTACAGAGTAGAGGCAAACGAAAAAACTTCAAACACCAAATCCTTTAAAAATTTATCCCGGTGACTTAAGAAATAGGGTTTTACACTATCTTGAAATTACCAGCCTCCTCAGTGCAAAAAGATAAAATCATTATTAGATACATATCTAATACGCAGGCTTACGAAAGGGATGAAAGCCGAAAAATACAGAGACCTTGTCATAGTAACCTCGTCTATCTAAAATACTTAAGGAAGGGAAATGGCATCATACCAATGCTGTATTTCTAGCTAAAACAGGATTGTAAGGCATTCAACACATTCCCAGTGCAATCCCTGAGATTGTAGAACTATGAAGATTAAGATCCGTTCATTCATAGCATTTTAAAACATTTTTTTATGATTGATAAATTCGGAATTAGATAGGGTATGGAAATCCTTCCGAAAGGTAAGGAACAGAAACTCTGAGATTAAACTCAGAGAATGCAATACGTATTTCTCTAAACGTAAACCATAACCACCGAAAGAAAGTATCACAATGAGATAGTTATACATCGGATTCGTGGCAGAAAACTCTGGCCACAATGAACCCCTGAAACTCAAATAATAATAAACTAACCATGACATAAAACCACAGACTTCTTGTTGCCGTTGATGAGGTCTTCCCAGGTTTTCCTGTCGTCATAGGAAGGCAAAGGAACGATACCACTTACCGTTAGGAAAATCCCCTCTGCAACCTGCACTGTCGCGAACTGGAAATACCTACCACCATAAGAGAAAACAGTGTATTATTAGTAACGAGCGATAGTTTGCATTATAAAAACCAGCCATTAGAAAATTGTAGAGTTACAGTGTTGAGGGTTACCTCCGAGGCAACGCAGGGAAATGGCTGCGTCCTTAGAGCAGGGAGAACTCCCTCTGGAGTAACTACGCTAGCATAAATCTTGTCCTCCTCATTGCAGATGAGAATACAGTGATAGTAAGGATCGAGGTTTAACTTAATCGCCAGGGTTTGGTTGAACAAAATTGTGAACCCAATACGAAGGCCAAAATGAAATTGTCCAGAGAGTTTCGATGGCTTGCTGAAGAGTTACTTATTCCAAAAGCCGAGACAACCAACCCTGTCTTTTCAGGTGCAGGTGGCACCACAACCCTCAAACACATTAAATGTAATCACATGGCCGTCTAAAAACAGTAAATGATCCCAGTACGGGTACCCTGTCGAGACGCAGGTGGTGTTTTTCAACCACATACATTGGACGGTATCACATGGTTCATTTACTCGCTGAGCTTCGTTGGTAAGTATAAGGTACCCTGCAATTAAATGATAGAGTATTTCGCAGATCATTCCATTTGAAAGGGCGTACAAAGTAATGTGTAGTCTATTTAAATTACCTAGCAAGGTAATACACGTAGTGATAATCAAACTTTATCATTTCATGTTTTAATAAACATTGGTGCTCTTATTTGTCCTTTAGACATGCTATTTGGATATAAGAATTATGCCTATACAACCTTGATAGCATGGTACAAAGGGTTCGCTTTAGAACCATTTTTATACATTTTGTTTTAGTCAAAACTTATGATCATTGATGATGGTATGCTTTCATAATAAGACTAGGTCTGTTAAAAAGAAATTTCATACCTTGTCACGGACATCATGGAAATTTCCAGAAACATAGGAACCTGCATACCAGGAAAGATGGGAGGGTTTAGCCACAGCTAAGTAAGTGGTATGTCCACGTAATAACCTTATAGCTAGTAGGAAAACAAGGGTAAGGACACATGTAAGTTCAATGTTACGAAGACATTTAATAAATGTAAATACTGACAGACGTAGAACTGTTTCTTCTATTTAAGTATTTCAAAGTGGACTGAAAATTACAAAGTTGAGATATAAATGAAAAAGGAAATTTTTTTTTTTTTGGAGATTTCACAGAGATCAAGTTTGGTTTTTGTAAAAAATTTGATCTTTATTCATTGCTACATTAAGCCAACACTAAGTCTCCACTATCAAAGCACTCTTGCCAAACACCCAGAAGAATCCACCAAGACTTTATGCATTTTTCCTTAAAGAGCTTCCCGAGCAAATATACAAGCTTGCAGCTTCATGGAGATTTTCGTGGCAACATTCAAATGTCAAAACGTCCAGAAATGTGCCATGGGATTTGCAAGCAACAAATCTTTAAACCAACGCTGAAGAAAACAATTTCAAACCTATGTTTCAGTATTTCAGTCACCAAGTGCGTCCAGGCAGAGTAGAAAAGTTCCAACCTGTAGATGTTAAGGTGTCGATGGAACATCTACATGTCAAGACTTCCGTGTTTTCAAGTACACCATCAGGTTCCCATAAAAGATGACAAAGCATTCTGAGTTTGAAGGTTTGTGACAAAGTATCCAGAGGCAGGGGATCAACTTCAAATTGGAATGTCGAGGAAGATTTAATGAGCAATTCCAGATTTAAAGGAATATAATAATTAAGTGGCAGAGTATTCGGATGCTAGTCAAAGACAACAAAGTCTAGAAGATTCCCAGGATAATGATCAGCGAATAATCGGCAGGGCTTGAGCATTCGGTGATGACAGGTAGCAGGGTATTTCTAGGCAAAGGATTTCGAGCAGTTCCAGATCTCTTGCAACTTATTCCATATTTTATGGCAGTAAGATAGAGATTATTTTTTATTTTAGCCTATTGATAAGATTTGATGCCTGGAAACTAGAAATAGTTGGAGTGTTGCATTTTTTTTATAAATTTATGATTTGTAATGAGAGGAGGGGGGTCCCAGCCAAGAGGCTGAGAGTGCTGTAGGTTAGAAGTGTGGAGATTAGACTACTACTTTACTTTACATGCATGTATTTCATTTCCTATGTTTATAAGGAATGCTTTGAAGTGATTATATGTGAGATGAGCCAGTTTTGTTCTAATAAATGAAATGATAAATGTTATGTTTTGTTCATAATTCTTCTCCTTGGATAGATGTTTCCTATACTTGGATTCTTATGGATGAATTTTATGTTTATCAATGATCTGATAGAACTTGTTCGCTCCTTATATAAGTTCATTCTAGTCATCTTTATATCCTTATTTTGATGCATATACATCTATTGTTGTGTCATTTTAGTTATCTACTTGATCTCCTCCTTCACCTATAGGATATTCATAAACCCAGAAACCTAGTCATCCATTTAGAAAACTTTAAGATTCTCTAGACTTTGAGCCTTAGCAGTCAAGGCGAAAACTCTAGTGATAACAGTGCATATCTTTAGTTGTTGTAGAAGTGGTCTTTGTTGGTGTTTGTGCTTGGATATTGCACATGTTTGATCCATTGATCCAAATCACTCCAATACAATTGATGTTTGCATCTTGCTTCTTTGTAAAATTGTTAACATCACTATCATGTGGTCCACAAGTAATGCATTCTTTTACATTGTATTTTCAAAAACTAGCTCAATTCCATGTTGTACATCCCCATTGACATTTCAAACACTATAGTACTATTGGTGGTCATCGTGACATGGCTTGCATTGCATATACATTTCCCCATTGTATTGAAGAGGCTTATGGTTGGTATTAATAACCTAATGGAGGCATCTATGGAGGTTCTTGTGCTAGGGGTAGTGGTCATATTTGTGGTGTTACATGCAGGCATATGATTGGCAATGAACTGATGACTAAGTCGCACTTGCACCAGTTGCATTGTTTGGGGTTGCACATTGCACAACATTGTAGTCTACATGCTGTGACACTCCTTGGTAGAGATAATCTATGTTTTATGAAAGAAACAATGAGTATATTTAGTGTTGTAACGTCCCCCTCACCCAATTCGACCAACAAAGGGGACGCTAGCTAAATTCGGGCTCTCAAATTTCGCCCCAAATCCATAATACAAAATTCAACAATTAAAATGTGTACAGAAATGTAAATAACATACACAACGGAATTAAAATATATCCACGCACATCTAGCATGCAAATACAATCATAAACATTACAGGAAATAAAAAACATTTCAGATTTAAATGCATAAGAATACTTATATTTATCCAATGCATATCCAAGCAACTGGTGGTGTAAGAGTGATTTTCCCACGATTTTCCACCCAACCATAGGCACTCTTTCCAGCATATACTCTTTCTGCTGAGAGGCCACCCCCAAGCTGGGCTATGATGCCACCTGGGCGAAGGAAACACCTACAGGATTCTATCTCTCAGTCCACAACCCTCTCCATTCTTATTCAAATGCTCATATAGAGCTCTACAGGGGTCTCACTCAGCCCTCGTAGCCTTGACTTCCACAATACCTCCCCCACACAACACCCTTCTAACTCAAGCATCCCCTTCACCGATCCACAATTCTCTTGGGCGATCCATCTTGTTGGGTGCTTCCAGTGTGTGCATAGAAGAAGTCCAATCTGATATGTGTTGCTATAGAACCACCTGTAGCCTCAATTCGTGGATTCTCAAGCACCTACGAGCAATAAAATTAGATGGGTAAGGGTTCCTAGCTTTCCCAACCTATCTGCTCACCTACAACCATCAATTTTCCCTTCCAAATATGCAGCATGATCTCCAAATTCGAATTTCTAGGTTCAAAACAGTTTGATAAGTTCATGGATAACAATGGAGAGATATTCCTAGTGTAGATTAGCATGCCAGAATGAGAGAATGAGGGTTGACTCCAAGGGATATGAGAAAATGATGAAAAGACAACTAACATAACTTCTAAGAGTAGAAGAAAGGACTCATGGGATCTACAGACTAACTTCTGTCATGACTGAACTATCACAAAAGTGCAGTCAGTCCCATGCTTCAATAACTGCAAGAGGTGACTTTTCCCACCAACCTCACACATGCATTCAATGATCAAAGAATAGTAAAAAAAATAGATAATTGGCTTATTTAAGGCACATGACAAAATTTTAGGTGAGTTATAAGGTTGACACTTGGAAGCAAGGATTTAGTCACCCATGGACCCCCTTTCCTCTTCCCCTATGGTGAAATCATATCCCCTTTGGTGCCCTTTACACAGCCATTGCTGGACCATTTTATTATTTATGCACATAATTTTTACATATATTCCAAATTAGCATAAAAGCCAACCAAATAGTCCAAATAAAATATATACATCATACATGCCTAGCCATTCACTAGTCGAGCCTTGGCCTTGAGCTTCACACTAGGAATTTGCACTAGCATATTTACATCATTTACATAATTTTGGTTAAATACATTCCAAGTCAAAACTAGGGGTATTGCAATCCCCTCCCCCTTGGAATAATACCATCCTCGGTGTTTGCTCAGAATCAGAACAAAAATGGATATGCCTCTCTCATGGCATCCTCCAACTCCCACGTAGCCTCATCGGGACCAAAGTGCTTCCATTGCACCTTTACCTGCCCGATGACTTGGTTCCGGAGCAATGTCACCTTCCTTTCTAGGATGCATAGTGGCTCGGTTTAGAACTCCCCCTCAGGTTCCACCTTGATTACATCCCAATCAATCACATGGTTAGGATAATGTACATGTTTATTAAGCAAATAAACATGAAAAACATTACGAGCTCTAGTGTTAGAAGGTAATGCAATTCTATATGCAACTGGTCCTTTTCTCTCAAGCACTTCAAATGGCCCACAATATCTTGGTGACAGTTTGGCACAACTTCCAAGATTCGAGGAACTCTTCCTTGGTCTCAGTTTGAGGTAAACATGATCCCCAACATGAAACTCTCTATGCACTCGGTTCTTATTTGCATAGCTTTTCTGTCTATATTAGGCTGCCTTTAAATTTTGCCTAGACTTTGCAACCTCTTATTCTATTTCCTTAAGCAATTCTGACCCAAGTACAATTCTGTTCATTGTATTATCCCATGTAAGTGGTGTTTTGCACCTCCTGCCATACAAAGCTTCAAATGGACTCATGCCCAATGATGCGTGTTTCCCATTGTTATATGCAAACTCTACCAAGTGTAGATAATATTCCCACTTGGATGGTTTTGTCCATCACATACATGCAAAGCATATATTCAAGACTCTGATCTACTCTTTCAGTTTGTCCATCTATTTGTGGGTGATATGTAGTGCTAAATTTCAGTTGTGTTCCCAATTCTACATAAATACTTTTCCAAAAAATTGAAGTAAATTTGGTATCTCTGTCTGAAAATATTGCCTTGGAAAATCCATGCAATCTAAAAATTTCCTTCATAAAAATATTTGCAATGACATCTATTTTATATGTGCATTTAATTGGAATAAAGTGTGTTGGTTTGACAGTTTATCCACCACGGCCATGATAGAATCATGTTGTTTCACAGTCCTTGGAAAACTTGTAATAAAATCCATGGAAATTACTTCCCATTTCTATTCTAGAATTGGCAAAGGATGCAATAAACCTATTGGGTGTTGATATTCAACCTTCACTTATTGGCATTTCATACACTTAGAAATATACTCAGCAATATCCTTTCTCATTCCTGACCAAAAATATTGCTTTCTCGTTGTAGCAACTTTTTTTTGGTATCCCGGGTGACCGAAGTATCGCATTTTATGGATTTCATCCATAACAATTCTTCTCAAATCTGCCACATTAGGAATATAAATTATGTTTTTATAAATAAGAAGTTTGTCACCTTCCAAATGGTAAACTTCATACCTTTTCTCTAAATTATGTTGCTGCAATTTGTCTTTTATTTGCACATACAGTTCATCTCTAGTAATATAGTTGACAATCTGCTGCCTCAATTTGTCTTTTATTTGCACATACAGTTCATCTCTAGTAATATGCTAAGTGCATCATCCACCTTATTTTATTTACATTTTATGTGTTTGATTTCAAAATCAAAGTCACGTAATAATTACAACCATCTAGCTTGCCTAACATTTAATGTCGGCTGCTCAAACAAATATTTCAGACCACAATGGTCCGTCCTTAGCTCAAATTTTATTCCCATTAAATAGTTCCTCCACATTTTCAAAGCGTGCACTATGGCTGCAAGCTCTAAATCATGGGTAGCATAGTTTTTTTCATGTTCTTTCAACTTTTTTTACTCGTAGCATATCACATGGTTATCTTGCATAAGAACTCCTGCAAATTCTTTGAAGAACGCCTTCTCATCGCTGGTCGAGACTCCAACACTCCCCATCTTCAGCATGGAGGTTGTGAATGCTTTGAAGAACGCCTTCTCATCGCTGGCGAATCTCTTCACAATGGCCTTTGTTCAACCATTTTGCAAGATCAATGCCTGGTCGGACACAAACACTCCCTTTCCTTGTACTAGATTTTGGAAGTAGCCATTGCCAAAGTGAGTAGCAGTGGAATCCAGAAAAGAGCCCGCGCTGTAGTTGGTGTTGGGCTGTGGGCACACCCTATTGTAATGTCCCTAAAAACAGTAAAAATTAAAAAAAATTCATCTTGCTATTCACTTTTCCTAAATAGATGATGTAATGCAAATTAACTTCAGTACTGGGAAGTTAAGTCGTTAATTGTTTGACGCAATGAGAACTATGTTCTAAGAGAGTTGGTTTCACCATTTATGTTTTCTGCGGAAGCAATGAAGTATGGTAGAGTAATGTACATAGTTCAGTCTTGGCAAATTTAATGCTTTAAGGTTTTCTCTTTAAGTGCTTCACCTTAAAAGTTTTAGATGTATGTTTGTTTCATTTAAATGTTTTAAACTGGTTATATCACTAATCCAAGCCTGATGGACTTTGTGAGAAGAGGGTGAGTACTTCTAGGGTCTTGATGTTGATATTCATACCATCGGCGAAGCTGCCGAGAGGTAAGGGTGAATATTGGAACTAACTTGGCTTACTTAGCAAACTTGCTAATGTACTATTTGCAATGTGTTTTGCAGGTATAAATACCATGGCTTCTCCCTAAGCTACCTATATCAAAATCCTAAACAAAAATCTAGTGTTATGTGTTGAAATGGACTAAGGAATAACCCTTGGATATGAATCATGGCATAAACAAAAAGGGGTTGATACCTTTACGACTTTAACTATAGCGTATGGGTAAATTAATGAAACATTAAGGGATGTTAGTTGAAGTTTTAAATGCTACATATGCAAATCATGTGGCTTTGTGGCCAGCTAGACACAAGGGTTTTTACCTTGGTCTTCACATCTGCGTTTATCATTTTCGTGGTTTTTGGCTGAGAGGGGTTCCTTGCTGCGTCTGGCTTGATAGTGCTCTGACCTGAGCTATACTCATGGTCAGTGCATTCGTTGTCTACTATGTAAGGAGATGGAGAATGTTACGATTCACTGTCAGGTAATTTCTACCCTTATCTTAAAGAGTTTCTTCACTCATCCTGTAAGTTTTCATTTCATCTCAGGTTTTACTTATGGTTTTGTATGATTTCGCTGACAGGTTGTAGATTATGGCACTCGTTGCGTTGGAGGTTAACAAGTGACCGAAATCTTGGTGTTGGGCATAAGACTGGTAAGTCCAGGTCCTCCCAACATTCACTCCTTCATGTCGCAGCTATGGTTGAAAGTGTTGTAGCTTTGAGTTTGGAACTTCGTGGTGCCCTTTGGGCTCATTGTAATTTATTTCGAGTTCCTTTTGGGTCGCCTTTGGCTTGACCAATGGCTGGAAGGAATACGATCCCTTTCTTAAGGATAATGATTTGGAATGAATGGGGTTTGAACTCGGTCAATTTTATAATGTGTTTATTTTTGCTTGAGAATGGGATAACCCTTGAGGGTTTCTTCCTTGCAGTTGTAGTTGAAATGCGAAGTTCTATAATAAATTTTCAAAGATTTTGAAATGGGAGAATTAATATACACAACATGTAATGTTGGGTGTTTGTATAAAATGATGGTATTCGGATTTCTTTGCCTACGTTTCCTACTGAGTATGTAATGGTTATGGGTTTTCTAGTGCAAGCTTTCTGTTGAAGTTGTGGGCACTTCTATTAGTTTTTTTATTTATTTTACTTTAGGCGTAGGGTTTATTCATGCCATTGGCAGAGGGATGGATCTTGAAATGCCCTGGTAAATTCTAATGTATACAGGCTCTGCATTTTCGTTTTGGCATGAAGCAATTTCTGTGGATCAACATGTGAATATGATTCATTTAAGGTGTAGCTCTGTTGTTGAAAATTTGTTGTCCAGTGGATGGCATCTATTTAAAAGATCTAATTAACTTTCTGTAGGTTGATCTTATTTTAATGGGAGTCTACTTTAATAAAATCGTGGCATTTTTAGGAACTGCGTTGATCTCTGTCTAGAATGTGGGGTTTCTCCTAGATTGAGATTTAAATCTGATAGGAAGAATAATGTAAACCCTAAAAATGGAAAATGTTCTTGATGATTGTTTGATTGGGAGCCAAATGTTGAGTTTTTGTACTGCGTATCCAAGGATACCAGCGATTTCAACTGTTTAGATTTTGATGTGTTGGTGGGGAGATTCGATGCCATGACCTACGTTCATGTACCTGGTTTTAAGGGAATGGACTGATTTTGACTTTGTTTGCTTTGAGAAGAATTTTGTGGTTCTGTGTTGGTAAATCTAAAGCTCTATTGGTAAACTTTGGTAGCTTAACGGTTGAGGAGAAATGAAGGATAACATATCTAAAATAGAGAAATCATGTTTTAAAAGCTTGCTGGTCCTAGAAACTTTTATGCAATGTGGGTGTTTCTCCCTTATGCTGTAGGTTTCAAATAGCAATGATCTCTTATATTCTAAGTCGATGGATAGTTATGAAGTTCTTGAACTGCATAAATTCGTTCGTTTCTATTGAAATAACAATGCGTTTGATTGAGTTTTAAAATGTAATGTCTAACAGTTTAAACCCTAGCTATTTGAATTCTAACAATATGAATGTACAGTATGATGGATTTAAAAGAAATATTAATACGAATTCGTTTATGGAGACTAGAGGTTTGGATATTGATAATAATAAATGCAGTGTCCAACATTAGGGATTCTACCTATGTAGGTATCTAGCACATGCTAGCTAGGCTAGCCCTACTAGATCCTTGAAATATTTAGGGCAAACGTTTAAAATCATTGGGAAACATTAAATGAAATTTGATCCTAAACTATATAACCCTGAGAGCCCATGCCAATTGGCCCTTGCTCTATAAAGAAGAGGAATAACATCTTAATGTACAGAAATAGAAATGCTATATAATAAATTCTATTGTTAAGTTTCTGAAGCTAATTTAAACTATATGGAAAATTTGTAGTTCATACCTGGTTCTTGAAGCTTGATCTTCCCTTGCAAAACCTGCACACTCAAACAATAGTAAATGGAAAAATATATGGACCTAGCTGACTTGTAGGTTGATCTTTAACTGGATAACTTTGGTACTACCATGTTCCTCCCAACCATGACCCTTAGACCATTCCTGGTGCTAACTGGATCCCCTCGAGCTAGTTCCAACATGCAGTAAGAGAAGTAGAGGCCCTAGGATACGCTGCTGAATCAGATCTGGAAGTATAGTTTGCTGCTTCAGTTCTGTAGAGTAATTCTCTTCTATTCATAAGAGAATGAAAATAAAATAAGATGCCCCTCCCTTGGTATCTGCCCTTCTTTATATAGGTGAGTTTTGTTTGGAATATAGCTGTTTGAATAATAATATTTAGCTTTTTAATTTAATTTCAATTATAATCTCTCTAAAAGATATTTCACTAATTATTACTTTTAGTTTATCTAGGATCTTTATTTGTTATAATTAGATGTAACTTAAGTTAGCTCATACATAATAGTAATAATAATAATAATAAAATACTATTAATAATATTAATCGTAATAACAAATATGAGAATTATTTTATGCATGCCCTTCATGCATTCTATTTATATAACTAAATCCTTTTCTTTTTAAAATAATAACAATATTATTATTAATAATAATAACAATATGAGAGCTAACTTATGCATAACCTTTATGCATGTTATCTACATAAGAATAATTAAATCTAATTATTCAATAGTTTAGCTATGGTAACTTCTTTGATTTAATTATGTATATACCATAGCACTTCTTTTAAATATTAAGTACAAGGCCCAATTCTTTGGACAGGGTCTTGGTAAGCTTGGATAGTTGGCTATGGTTAGGTACCTCTAGGTCTCTCTCTTGCATGTTGAATTCCCTTGTTTAACATGGTAGTTCCCGCAGTCCTTGATGATAGATAGAAAATGATTCATTTAACCAAATTAAATAAATGTGATGAATGGAAGTGCTATTCAAAGTCTTCTCGACTCAACACTTTTATGATCAAGTAACCTCGAGTGCTCTTCAGAGCTTTAACTCAACACTTTCACATGGGCATTACACTAGTGCAATTCCAGAGCATCTTGCTCAACACTAGTACTAGAATGTGGCTGTGAAGCACATCTAGAATGTACAAATGGCCTCGGATCCGGTATTCATTATCAAGCTTGGAGTGCTCCAAGGCTTATGCCAAACACTTTACGTATATCGGGGCCTACGCCCAGTAAGTAATAAAATCCTCTAGGTACATCAGAGTTTATGCCCAGTACGTAGGTCATCTGTGTGTTTCTGAGTCCACACTCAACACACTATATAAATCAATCATGTGAATCATAAATCTTCACAATATGTAACAAAAAGGTCATCTCAGTATATTAGAGTTTGTACCCAATTCACATAACAAAACATAATCAATCCATTAGGGTTTTGTTGCCCAATATATAACAATAATGCATCACTCAGGGTCCACGCCCAATATGTAGGTCTATAAAAGAAATTTATCATGTGCACTAGGGCTTATGCCCAATAATCAAAATAAATCATATGTGTTGGGGCTTTAAACCCAATATATAACATTAGAAATTGTTAGTCAAAATTCAGGATATTACATCCCTCCCTGCTTGGAACAACACCGTCCCGGTGTTCTAGGGTCTAGAAATGGAGCCATGAAATAAGGCGGGGTATGCCTCTTTCATGGTTGTCTCATTTTCCCAAGTAGGCTCCTCTGGTCCGAAGTGCCTCCATTGCACTTTCAACTAGGTTATGGTCCTTCTTCTAAGCTGCACCTCTCTCTTGTCCAGAATGTGGAGGGGTTCCGGCGTGAATTCCTCTTCGGGTTCCACCTGTAATAAGGACCAATCAATCACATGTTTAGTATTGTATACATATTTCTTTAGTAAGGATGCATGAAAAAAATTATGAACTTTTACATGAGTTGGTAAAGCTAACTCATATGCTACTGGGCCCTTCTTGGCTAGTATCTCAAAAGGCCCACAAAACCTGGGAGCTAGTTTCCCGCATCGTCCTAAGCTCAAGGAGCTTCGTTTTTCCTTCACTTTTAGGAAGACATGTTCGCCGACCTAGTAGTCTTTGTCTTTTCTTTTCTTATCCGCATAACTCTTTTGGCGATCTTGTGCCTCCTTCAATTTTTGTTGTACCTTGGAGACTAGTTGATCCAAGTCTTTTTGTAAGTTGGGGCCTAACATAAGTCTATCTACTGGACTTTCCTAAGTCACAGGTGTCTGACACTTCCTACCTTAGAGTACCTCGAAAGGGCTCATCTTGGCAGAGGACTGGTATCCGTTGTTGTAAGCAAACTTTGCGAGGTGCAAATAATCCTCCCACTTCATGGGGTTGTTCATGACATACATCCTTAGAATATCCTCAAGGATTTGTTTTGCTCATTATGTCTGTCTATCGGTTTGGGGGTGGTACGCGGTACTGAACTGTAGTCGTGTCTCCAAACCAGAGAATAATGCCCTCCAGAAGTTTCTAGTGAACTTCGTGTCTCGATCGGAAATGATTGCCTTGGGTATCCCATGCAATCGAAAAATATCCTTTAGGAAGATATCCGCGATATGAACGGCTTTGTAGGTGGACTTTACTAGTATAAAATGTGTTTCCTTGGATAACTTGTCTACTACTACAAAGATGGAGTCATTCTGCCTCTTACTTTTTGGTAAACCCGTTATGAAATCCATACTGATGACCTCCCACTTCCACTCTGGAATGGGTAAAGGTTGCAGTAGTCCTGAAGGGTGTTGGTGTTCTTCCTTAACCAGTTGACACTCCCAGCACTTAGCAATGAATAAAGCGGTGTCAGCTTTCAGTTTAGGCCAAAAGAAGCGTTTATTCACCGCCGATATCATCTTTTGATATCCCGGATGGCCCGAATAGGGTTTCTGGTGTAATTCTGTGAGGATGTTAGGTCTAATGTCTCTGCTTTATGGAACGTAAAGTCTTTTTTTCGACCACAGCAGTCTCGACTCGTTTATCTTATACTCCTTTTGTTTTTGGAATAACCTATCCTCTTGGATCTTTCTAAGGATCTCGACATAGAATTGGTCACTTTGACATGCCATTGTAATTCGTTGGTGTAAATCTGAGTCAGTTTGAATCACAATCACCTCATATAACATATGAACTCGTCGACTTAAAGCATCGGCAATCTTGGTCTCTTTTCCCTTTATGTGCTTTAGCTCGAAGTGGTACTCACTAAGGAAGGCTAGCCACCTGTCCTGTTTGGTGTTTAGGTCTAGTTGGTCAAATAAGTACTTTAGACTCATGTTGTCCGTCTTTAATAAGAAATTATTTCCCATAAGATAGTGCCTCCACATCTTCAAGGCGTGGATAATGGCGGCTAGTTCAAGATCGTGTGTGGGGTAGTTCTGTGCGTGCTCCTTCAACTTCCTTGACTCATAACAGATAGCGAAGTCATTTTGCATAAGGACTCCACCGAGCCCTTCCTTGCTTGCATCTGTGCAAACCACGAAGTCCACATCGGGGTCGGCAATCCTTAGGATGGGTGCACTAGTCAAAAGTTGTTTTAACTTTTGGAAACTTTCCTTGCATTTTGTCGTCCAAAGAAATTTGGTTGTTTTCTTCTGCAAGGCTGTCATAGGACAAGCAATTCGGGAGAAGTTCTCAATGATCTTCCGGTAGTACCCAACTAACCCTAAGAAGGATCTTATGCCGGTTACGCATGTGGGGGTAGGCCATTCTTCTATCGATTTAATCTTCTCAGGGTCAAATTCTATCCCCTTCTCCGAAATGATGTGCCCTAGGTACTGCATCTGGGGGTTTTAGAAATCACACTTGCTAAACTTAGCATAAAGTTGATGTTCTCGTAGTATCTGTAACACTATCCGGAGGTGTTCTTCGTGTTCTTCTTCATTCTTGGAGTAGATCAGAATGTCGTCGATAAAGACTAGAATGAACTTGTCCAGGTATTTACTAAAGATGTTTTTCAACATGCACATAAATTTGGAAGGTGCATTAGTCAGACCGAAAGGCATTACCACAAACTTGTAATGGCCATATCGACTTCGAAACGCGGTCTTACTGATGTCTTCATCACGAATTCTTACCTAATGATATCCGGATCGTAAATCGATCTTTGAGAAGATCTTCGCTCCTTTGACTTGGTCAAACAAGTCATCGATTCTAGGGAGTGGGTAGCGGTTCTTGATGGTCAACTTGTTGAGTTGGCGGTAATCGATGCACATCTGCATCGTCCCGTCCTTCTTTTTGACAAAGAGTATTGGTGCTTCCCAAGAAGACACACTGGGTCGGATATAACCTTTCTTGATCAAATCTTGTAACTGAAGTTTGAGTTCTACCAATTCGGTTGAACTCATGTGGTAAGGGGCCTTGGAAATTGGTACGGAACCGGGTGTTAATTCTATGGAGAAGTCTAGGTCTCGTTTGGGCGGTAGCCCAGGTATCTCCTCGGGAAATACGTCCTTGAATTCTGCAAGGACTGGGAAGTCTTCGATCTTTTGTTCCCTATCTGCTTCTACGGTTCAGATGTTGACTGCAAAGAGTTTACAACCCTTTCTTACGCATTTCTTTGCTTGTAAGGCAGATATCTGTCTTACAAAGACTTTCTTAGGAATACCTTGGATCGTTTTCTGATTCCCTTGGTTATCTGTGCGTAGTATTGACTTGTTCAAGCAGTCAAGCAGGGCATGATGTTCTTTCAACCAATCCATGCCTATAAGTACATCGTACAATCCTAGTGGTAGGATATTTAAAATCCACCCTAGATGGGAAACCGTTCAAATCTATCTCACAAGTTTTAACTAATTCGAAGACTTTTCATTTGGTACCAGTGGCTAGTGGTACCAGCCATGGTTTCTTGTGACTCATTTAGTTTAACTTACAAGTATCAACAATCTTAGGGGAGACGTAACTTCGGCATGCACTAGGATCTATTAAAACTAAAATGGTTGTGTTTGAGATCTTACCCTCAATTTCAACCATGGTGGCTTGGTGGTCTACTTGCCGGCCATCAAGTGCAGCATAAATTCTTGGTGTTCTTGCCATGTCCCCTACTGTAGGGTTTGCTTGGACATTGTGTAACACTCCGTCTGTCTTGTTGGGGAAATCTCTGAAGTAGTGGGGCCCTTGGCATTTCCAACAAGTAATGGTTGGTGGGGCAGCCTTTGCCCCTTTGTTGAAAGCTGTCCCGTTGGCATGCGGTGGGGGCGCATTTGGCCTTGCATGAGGTCGATTGAAGCCTCTGTTGGGAGGGAAACTATTGTTTTGTTTCCGATAAGGTGGTGGTCTAAAACTTGGTCTTTAGTTGTCTGAAAAGGTTTTGAACCTTTCTTTGTTTCTGTTTCTGTTATCATTCCTTGGATGTCCATGTTCATAACAGAGTCTTGCTTTGTGTAGAGTCACATCTAAGGTTTTGGGCATGTCAAATTCAATCTTTTCTCTAAAATTTGGTGGTAGACATCCCAAGAATTGTTGTATCTTGAATTTTTCATCTTTGATGTACGGAACATAATGCAGCAGATCTAAAAATCTATTTATGAAAGCTTCCATGGTTAGGGAGCCCATTTTCAATTCATGGAATTCTTTGATCTTCTTGTCAAAGAATCTTTCAGACATGTATTTGTCCTGAAATGTTTTGCTGAAAGCATCCCATTTTATGTCCCTCATTTCTTGCCCTTTGGTGTGTTTCAAATCTCTCCACCATCTTGCCGCTTTACCATTTAGATTGTAAATGGCTAGTCAGGCTTGCATCTCACTAGAATAGTTGTGGACTTTCAAATAATTGTTCATCCCTAACAGCCACTCCTCAGCCTTTTCCCCGGTATTTATCTCTCCCTCATATGTTAAGGCTTTGATTTTCCAGAATTCTCCTTGTAGATTGTCATCACTTTTCCTCCTTTTCTTGCAAGGGGGTGGTGTGTCATCCTCATTGGAGGAGCTTTTATAGCCTTCTTCCATGTAATCAGGTATGTGTTCTTCTTACATATCATTTATAGGACTGCTGGACCTTTTTGTGTGACAGTTATTTTCCTTGATTTTGTTGGATGATTACGTGGATTTCCCATGGGACCTTGCTCCTGTTAAGCTCTGCAGTTGAGCTTTATTTATGGCTTTTTGTTCCCGTCTTTCCTGCATGTTATCATCCTTGAAACTCTGCAACTCATTTTGCAACTGTTGCATATATTTCATTAACTCTGAGTTTAGTTCCACCATGATTTCTTGCTCTTGTGGTGGTGAGTCTAAATTCCCATGTATGTTGTTGTCTTTTTCTGTATTCATATTCAGACTGTGATTGTACCTGCAATGTTGTATCAATGTTAAGAACAAAAATCTGTTAGTTCATCTACACATATAAAATAAAATCATAAATGTATGTTTTTGTTTTATAAGTATTTGCAACGGATGTTCTTCCCGTAATGAGCCCAATAGGTCACTTAGTATTGTAGATGGGCTCTGATACCACTTGTAATGTCCCTAAAAATAGTAAAAAATAAAAACATTTTACCTTGCTATTCACTTTGCCTAAATAGATGATGTAATGCAAATTAACTTTAGTACTGGGAAGTTAAGTCGGTAATTGTTTGATGCAACGAAAACTATGTTCTAAGAGAGTTGGTTTCACCATTTATGTTTTCTGCGGAAGCAATGAAGTATGGTCGAGTAATGTACATAGTTCAGTCTTGGAAAATTTAATGCTCTAAGGTTTTCTCTTTAAGTGCTTCACCTTAAAAGTTTGAGATGTATGTTTGTTTCGTTTAAATGTTTTAAACTGGTTATATCACAAATCCAGGCTTGATGGACTTTGTGAGAAGAGGGTGAGTACTTCTGGGGTCTTGATGTTGATATTCATACCACCGGCAAAGCCCCGAGAGGTAAGGGTGAATATTGGAACTAACCTGGCTTACTTAGCAAACTTGCTAATGCACTATTTGCAATGTGTTTTGCAGGTATAAATACCATGGATTCTCCCTAAGATACCTGTATCAAAATCCTAAACAAAAATCTAGTGTTATGTGTTGAAATGGACTAAGGACTAACCCTTGGAAATGAATCATGGCATAAACAAAAAGGGGTTGATACCTTTACAACTTTAACTATAGCGTATAGGTAAATTAATGAAACATTAAGGGATGCTAGTTGAAGTTTTAAATGTTGCATATGGAAATCACGTGGCTTTGTGGCCAGCTGGACACAAGGGTTTTTACCTTGGTCTTCACATCTGCGTTTATCATTTTCGTGGTTTTTGGTTGAGAGGGGTTCCTTGCTGTGTCTGGCTTGATAGTGCTATGACTTGAGCTACGCTCATGGTCAGTGCACTCGTTGTCTACTATGTAAGGAGATGGAGAATGGTACGATTCACTGTCAGGTAATTTCTACCCTTATATTAAAGAGTTTCTTCATTCATCTTGTAAGTTTTCATTTCGTCTCAGGTTTAACTTGTGGTTTTGTATGGTTTCCCTGGCAGGTTGTAGGTTATGGCACTAATTGCATTGGAGGTTAACAAGTGACCAGAATCTTGGTGTTGGGCATAAGACTGGTAAGTCCAGGTCCTCCCAACATTCACTCCTTCTTGTCGCAGCTATGGTTGAGAGTGTTGTAGCTTTGATTTTGGAACTTTGTGGTGCCCTTTGGGCTCACTGTAATTTATTTTGAGTTCCTTTTGGGTCGCCTTTGGCTTGACCAATGGCTAGAAGGAAGACGATACCTTTCTTAAGGATAATGCTTTGGAATGAATGGGGTTTGAACCCGGTTAATGTTTATAATGTGTTTATTTTTGCTTGAGAATGGGATAACCCTTGAGGGTTTCTTCCTTGCAGTTGTAGTTGAAATGTGAAGTTCTGTAATAACTTTTCAAAGCTTTTGAAATGAGAGAATTAATATACACAACATGTAATGTTGGGTGTTTGTATAAAATGCTGGCACTCGGATTTATTTGCCTACGTTTCCTACTGAGTATGTAATGGTTATGGGTTAGCTAGTGAAAGATTTATGTTGAAGTTGTGGGCACTTCTATCAGTTTTTTTTCTTAAGTTTTCTTTATGCGTAGGGTTTATTCGTGCCACTGGCAGAGGGATGGATCTTGAAATGCCCTGGTAAATTCTAATGTATACAGGCTTTGTGTTTTCGTTTTGGCATGAAGCAATTTCTATGGATCAACATGTGAATATGAGTCTTTTAAGGTGTGGCTCTGTTGTTGAAAATTTGTTGGCCAGTGGATGGCATCTATTTAAAAGATCTAATTAACTTTCTGTAGGTTGCTCTTATTTTAATGGGAGTCTACTTTAATAAAATCGTGGCGTTTTTAGGAACTGTGTTGATCTCTGTCTAGAATGTGGGGTTTCACCTAGATTGAGATTTAAATCTGATAGGAAGAATAATGTAAACCCTAAAAAGGGAAAACGTGCTTGATGATTGTTTGCTTGGGAGCCAAATATTGATTTTTCGTACTGCGTATCCAAGGATACCAACGATTTTAACTGTTTAGAGTTTGATGTGTTGGTGGGGAGATTCAATGCCCTCACTTATGTTCATGTACCGCATTTTAAGGGAATAAACTGAGTTTGACTTTGTTTGCTTTGAGAAGACTTTCGTGGTTCTGTGTTGGTAAATCTAAATCTCTATTGGTAAACTTTGGTAGCTTAACGGTTGAGGAGAAACGAAGGCTGACATATCTAAAATAGAAAAATCGTGTTTTAAAAGCTTGCTGGTCCTGGAAAATTTTATGCACTGTGGGTGTCTTTCCCTTATGTTGTAGGTTTCAAATAGCAATGATATCTTATATGCTAAGTCGATGGATAGTTATGAAGTTCTTGAACTGCATAAATTCGTTTGTTTCTATTGAAATAACAATGTGTTTCACTGAGTTTTAAAATGTAATGTCTAATAGTTTAAACCCTAGCTATTTGAATTCTAACAATATGAATGTATAGTATGATGGATTTAAAAGAAATATTAATACGAATTTGTTTATTGAGACTAGAGGTTTGGATATTGATAATAATAAATATAGTGTCTGACATTAGGGATTCTACCTATGTAGGTATCTAGCATAGGCTAGCTAGGCTAGCCCTGCTAGATCCTTGAAATATTTAGGGCAAACGTTTAAAATCATCGGGAAACATTAAATGAAAGCTGATCCTAAACTATAAAACCCTGAGAGCCCATGCCAATTGGCCCTTGCTCTATAGAGAAGAGGAATAACATCTTAATGTACAGAAATAGAAATGTTGTATGATAAATTCTACTGTTAAATTTCTAAAGCTAATTTAAACTGTATGGAAAATTTGTAGTTCATACCTGGTTCTTGAAGCTTGATCTTCCCTTGCAAAAAATGCACACTCAAACAATAGTAAATGGAAAAATATATGGACCTAGTTGACCTGTAGGTTGATCTTTAACTGGATAACTTTGGGACTACCATGTTCCTCCCAACCATGACCCTTAGACCATTCCTGGTGCTAACTGGACCGCCCCGAGCTAGTTCCAACATGCAATAAGAGAAGTAGAGGCCCTAGGATAAGCTGTTGAATTAGATTTGGAAGTATAATAGGCTGCTTCAGTTCTGGAGAGTATTTCTCTTGTATTGGTAAGAGAATGATAATAAAAGAAGATGCCCCTCCCTTGGGATTTGCCCTTCTTTATATAGGTGAGTTCTGTTTGGAATATAGCTGCTTGAATAATAATATTTAGCTTTTTAATTTAATTTCAATTATAATATCTCTAAAAGATATTTCACTAATTATTACTCCTAGTTTATCTAGGATCTTTATTTGTTATAATTAGATGTAACTTAAGTTAGCTCAAACATAATAATAATAATAATAATAATAATAAAATACTATTAATAATATTAATCGTAATAACAAATATGAGAATTATTTTATTCATGCCCTTCATGCATTCTATTTATATAACTAAATCATTTTCTTTTTAAAATAATAACAATATTATTATTAATAATAATAACAATATGAGAGCTAACTTATGCATAACCTTTATGCATGTTATTTACATAAGAATAATTAAATCTAATTATTCAATAGTTTAGTTATGGTAACTTCTTTGATTTAATTTTGTATATACCATAGTACTTCTTTTAAATATTAAGTACAAGGCCCAATTCTTTGGACAAGGTCATGGTAAGCTTGGATAGTTGGCTATGGTTAGGTACCTCCATGTCTCTCTCTTCCATGTTGGATTCCCTCGTTTAACATGGTAGTTCCCACAGTCCTTGATGATAGATAGAAAATGATTCATTTAACCAAATTAAATAAATGTGATGAATGGAAGTGTTATTCATATTCTTCTCAACTCAACACTTTTACGATCAAGTAACCCCGAGTGCTCTTGAGAGCTTTAACTCAACACTTTCACATGGGCGTTACGCTAGTGCAATTCCAAAGCATCCCGCTCAACACTAGTACTAGAATGTGGTTGTGAAGCATATCTAGAATGTACAAATGGCCTTGGATCCGGTATTCATTATCAAGCTTGAAGTGCTCCAGGGATTATCCCCGACACTTTAGGTACATCGGGGCTTACGCCCAGTATGTAATAAAATCCTCTAGGTACATCGGGGCTTATGCCCAGTACGTAGGTCATCCGTGTGTTCATGAGTCTAGGCTCAACACACTATATAAATCAATCATGTGAATCATAAATCTGCACAATATGTAACAAAAAGGTCATCTTAGTATATTAGGGTTTGTACCCAATACACATAACAAAACATAATCAATCCATTAAGGATTTCTTGCCTAGTATATAACAATAATGCATTGTTAGGGTCCAGGCCCAATATGTAGGTCTATAAAATAAATGAATCATGTGCACTAGGGCTTAACAGAAACTGTGGACACGGAAACTGTGGCTCCATGCTTGTATCCACATTATGCGTGGCGTTGAAGTTGTGGAGTCTGCTCTCAAAGGAAGAGGAGTGAGAGAACCCCAATGTGTGCCCACCTGTTGTCAATGATTACATGAATAATATGATAAGTCATTATACAACAAGAGAATCCTGAGAATATGTAATTATATGTACCGGACAATGTTACGAGATCATGGATAGAAATTCCACGGAGGGAGAAGCTTTGAATGAGCTGAGATATGTTGAAGGTGGGAGCTGGTAAATTCCTTGTATCGTTTTCCCTGGAGACGAATCCATCCTTTCGTCCTTTGAGAACGTCGCACTGTGGGCCTCCTTCCTGTTAAATTGTTGTTGACTGGGTTACTAAGTAATCAATGAATAGATAGACAGATCCCCCATACCGTAGTTTTGTTGTTTCCATTACAATAAATTTTTAGAGAAAATGAAGTTACCAGAAAAAAAACATTCCTGGCTGTAATGGCGAGAATGTCAGCGCAGGAAACCGTTTGAGGGAAAATGGACTCGATCTTGGTCTTGGCATTGTCTATGAAGTAGAAGGCGCACAACGAGACATTGGGAGGCCATCTTTCTCTGCCTCATTCTTTGGAGTAGTGGTAGAGTCTAGCAACACCGATGCATCACAACCCTGCAATAAGTAATCATATCATTCATGAGATCAAGATGAGATGATTGAGGAATCATGAGCAGGGAATAGTAACAATTCATTGACGTTACACGAATTAAGCAGTCGTGGAAGTGCATCCGTAGAATGCGAACAGGGATTTTGGGGTCGAGGTTGGTAGCATTGTGTATTGTATCCCTGATCACACTCTGTGCTCTTGGGCACGTTTTCTTGGCTCTCCTAGGGTAAAGCCCGTCGATGTTCGTTTGCGACTGAGCCGCATTGTAGATAGCCAGCATAACGGCAAGGCCATTATCATATTCAAGCAAAGTCATTATAGTGCCTATATTTAAGGTTTCAGCACAGAGATTACCATAGAGCACCCAGCCGCTGTGGACTTGGCCAACCTGCAACTGGTTTAAGGAAATGGGATTCAGACTTTCCAGTGGAACCGAAGAAGTTGCGCCGCTGCTGCCAGTGGGGTTTGTGAAGGACGAGGGTAACTGAATAGTGGCTTTTGGTACGTATCTCATTTCTTGACGGGCTGTTGGAGAACAAATTGCTTGTTGAACCTCTCAGAAGTAAGAGGAACTGAGGAAGTGAGGACATGAAGCGATGCACGTTCCCATGCTTCCTTCTTTTTCCTCGGTTTCCTGCACCACGTTCCTATTACTATATTTTCTTACTTTACGGCTTTTTTTCCAGTCATGCGGGTTGCAGTGGGGAACAGTTCATAGCCTCCGCCTCCCTCATTAACTCATCTTGTGAATTTAAAGTTTGATGGAAAATCTAATGAATAGGTCAAGAGTACCACGCATGGCGTTGAAGTCATATTTATTAATAGGCAAGCTCTTTTCAGGGATAGTTAATACCCTTCCCATCCCTCACCAACTCAGCTTTGAGTAAGGTGGGTCGCTGTGAGGGATAGTTCATCCGCCCTCTCTCTCAATAACTGGCCTCATGAACTATTATCAGATGTGTGAATCGTTATTTTTTAATTTCAATAGGAAGGGCATATGGTCATTCTACCAGACTAAAAGGTTTTTAGCCCTTAAAACTAGCAAGTGAGATGTTTCAAAATGTATAAAATAACATTAAAAAACATAAAATAGAAGGGCGTTGTGGTTGTCTTTTATCCTTGGCTACTTATTTTAGTTCAATGAGTTAATTTTTTTGTTGAGTTCAATGAGTTACTTTTTTAATAGGGTTTATGGTTGCCTCCCATGGCTTTATTTGGGTCAAGCAGCCTTTGGAAAACCCTTGCTTTTTTTAGGCATTTTTTTTTCACAAGGTAGAGGGACTGGCACAACACAAGAAGGCGAAGGCGCCTCAAGGGCATGTGTTGCGAGGTCGAAGTCGAAGGTCGAACGCAACAGCCCCGCCCCAACCACCCATCTACAGTATGGACCCCTTTTATTTTTTATTTTTTTAAGCATCCATGAGAGTTTCAACTAGGTTTTTGGATAATACAAGGACAATGCCTTGATTTGGAAGTTTTCTTGGCACTTCCTTTGTTATTTTATTGAAGCGAGCTATTTTGTAGGGTTTTAAGAGGATCCCTAAACATATAGACATTGTATATAATGCTACATGGCTTATCAAACTCTTATTTATTTCTTTATTAAATGAAACTCTTATTTATTAAATGAAATTCTTATTTATTTCTTTATTAACTGAAACTCTTATTTATTAAATGAAATTTGTTGGACTTAAATTATTTCAAATAACAAACATTTTATTAGCTTGACTTTTAATTGAATGATAGGGTACACTTACATGAAAAAACATTTTATGAGTTTCACTTTTACTTGAATGCTAGGGTGAGTGTACTATGCATACATTATTTATTCACTTTGTATTTATACATTTGAAAATGTAGAATTTCACAATGACTAATCATTATTTAGGTTTCTAGAATACAATGTGTTAAGGTTTAGCAATTGGAAATTGGAACAAGGAAATAATTACTCATCTTTAAATATCTATGGCCACCATTCCTTTCTCTTCTATCTCTTACTTGATCTAGTGATTATGGGTGGAGTGTCCAGTGGAAAAGTTGGGACTTCTTGACACATTGTATTCCAAAAACCCTAAATAATGTATTTATAGAGTTAAACAAGATAAATTATCACGGGACCAGTTGAGCAAATATTACATCCCATTGTTCTTGTTTAGGAAAGCAAAGATTAGTGTTGGTTCGAGGGTGAATTCATGAATTTCCATATCTATTCGGTGAGAAATGAGGTAAGAAAATCGTGTTTGGAAGTTTTTTGGCTGAATTGTTTTATTTTTTCAGTTGAACTATTATTTTTTTCAGGCAAAATATTAAATAAATATTTTGGCTGAAAAAATTCAAACGACACACAGTTAGTCTTAACAGCTCTCGAGTCTTATGCACGGTTCATTGCTAGACGAGAAAATTCACGGAGAGACTTTGTCGGCAATTGCTTGGTCGAAATATGTTTCAACCGAAAACTTCGGCTGAATTTTTTTTCGGCCGAAACATTTTTCATCCGAAAAAAACCTCCATATATACCAATCGTCATTGTCACACAGTTTATTTCTTCCCTTCTGCACCTCGTTCTCTGTCTAGATTCCCTTCTACACCAAGGTCCCTATGAGTTTCCCTTCTACACCAGGGTCCTTGTGAGTTGTCAAGAACTTATCCTCCCATCCTGCACATGAATCTATTCTCCTCGTCACTATGTTGTCCATTGAGCAGTTATCATCCCATCCTGCATAGGTATCAGTTCATCTCGCTCTGCTCTCATTCGTACAACCACTATCGAACTGCATTGAGCAACCACTACCTACGCAGGAGTTGATTTCCCCATTCTGCACACCTCCATTATGTTGTCATCCTAGGAGATGTTCATGAGCGTTGTTCCTCATGTGCGTTGTTTGTTGGCATAATTGATCTTAGTAGGTAATGTTAACGTTCTTTTCGATATGTAAATAAACTCTCTATTTTCCATTTTGAAATTTGAATGCCTGGAATGTTGGTAGCAGCACACTGTTGTGGAATAATAAGGGCATGTGTGGTTATGAAATACTTGGTTAATGGTAGAGATAGGTAGTACTAGTAGTTAATGTGATAAGCTAACTGCAGGCCCACATAGTTATAGCACTAGTTAAGTAATGTAGGACCCATGTCCTAATTTACTAAATTTTTAATAATAAATCCATGTTTCCTTCGTTTTCACATTCGTTTCAAGTCTCGGTTTCGATTTTCTAACTTATGTTTTATTTCCATTTCCATGCCTGTAAAATATATCGAATTTACATTTACTGGTGGCTATAAACGAATTTACTGTTTATCTATTTCTAACATTTACTACGTATGTGCAGGTGTAACAGCATATTTAAGTCTTGTTTTCTTAACTAGAAATAAAAATATGAAAAGGTAGAAATGATCATTATACCTTTAGGATAAGCAACCGTAATAGCTAGTGGATCCTCTTTTAGTTTTGATGCTTCCCCCTTATATTTTCCATCCTTGCTGTATGTGTTGTATGCCCTGCAACCAAAAGTCTTTCAAAAACCTTGAAACTCAACCAAACCAAACTGAGTTGCCACCTTGCCAACTGGAGAGGTCTCGCCGACCACCCAACTCCAAAGGTACCCATTTGGACCTCCGAGCCCAAACCGAGTACAAGCCAACCTGTTATATCCCTTCAAAAAATCTCCAACTAGAACCCCCTTCTCCTCTTCTCTGTAAATTCTATCTCTACTTTGTAATTTCCCAAAATATCCCAAGGTGAAGATGATCCCCCTTTCCTCCTCACTTCTCGACCTTATTCCCCTTTTGTTGACTCCCCCCTTTCCATTAATACCCTTATCTCCCCCATTAATGTTTTCCCTCCAAGTCTTTCCTCGATCTCATCCCCCATGACTCCCATTAATAATTAAAATATTATAAATGTGTTGGTTGGGGTCACCTGCCAACCATCACTTCTCATTAAAATAAATTTTAATCCTTTTAATTCCCTTAATCATTTGTTGACTCATAATTCAATATTGCACAATTTAATTAATATTTTAATTAATTAACTCAAATACAATTTAAAAACTTTGTTAAATAATGGCATTAGGCAACTGCTACCACATTCAATAATTTGAACCTTAAATGTAATTACCCTAATTAATACTTGTTTATTACTGTAGCCTAATTAATTAATTAATCATAATTATTTGTAATTAACCTATCCATCATTCATGGCACTATTACCATTCAACATTACTCTCTTAGTTACATTTAACTTAATTAACTATTATTACTAAAGATAATAATATCCCAATTAACATTTAATTATTCATTAATAATACATAATTAACATTAATCCAAATCATTAACCTTAATCGACAATAATTAGCATTAATCCAAATTATTAACATTAATCCACAGTAATTAACATTAATCAACTTTATTAACATTATTCGACAATAATTAACATTAATCCAAATTATTAACATTAATCCACAGTAATTAACATTAATCAACTTTATTAACATTATTCGACAATAAATAACATTATTACAAGTTATTACCATTAATCCACAGTAATTAACATTAATCAACTTTATTAACATTATTCGACAATAATTAACATTATTACTTAATCATCTTTCATTACCACCTAAGTTGCTCAATTATCCTATTCAGTTATTAAACTAGAATTTACTAATTCGGTGTATTAATTTAATCTCCCAGTTAGATTAGTAATAATGTAATTATTGCCTAAACATTATAGTTCAATTTTATTTCACGCAATTTATAAATATGTAGGCGAGTTATGTAAGTGTAGCTACTGCTTACATACCTCGCGTAAGTACACTAACAGTACTAAATCACACACATCAATCATAATCACAAATTTTACTGTTTACTTACACAAGTTTAAACATAGTTTGCAAGGTACAGTCTTTTACCTAACTACATCTTATTGAGTTACGACAATTCATACATTACTGAGTTACGACACATAATCAATCAAGGGTTTTCCCACACACACAATTAGGTCTTGTTTTCATCCCAACTTCAAGCTACACCTATCTACCTACATCATCTACCTAAATCAAAACTAACTTCCACATCATATCCTTTCCTCTGTTGGACTACCCTGAAGTGTCAAGCCATGACCGACTCCAGTTAGAACCCGTAAGTGGAAGTGTCGACTACATCGACCAATATTCCCCAGTAGGAAACCACTAGTCATCATCACACACCTTGGGGAGTGCATCGTAGCACAGCCCTCCCATGACTCTGGGTTTTGGGGTTAAACGATGGGTAAAGTCTCCACCCCCCTAATGTAACAAAGGACTATGTCTACCCGACATAATAACCGTGTTGCACTTGTATTCGGTTTGTCATTGTATAACCAATCTGGACGGTTGAGTTTCCTGAAACCCTACCCCACCCATACATCATAATAAACAACATAATAAACATGCGAAAGTAAATAATGCATCACTCGCATACCATTTAAATTTTGAAGTCCATGTCCCCGAGGCTGTCCCACCTCGTAGGATCCAACTATTACTTAGCCTTTTAACCTGTAAGTTAGTCTTTGACATACAGTCTTGAATACCGTGCATAAATCCTCAACATGTACACATATATTTCATCATAACATAACAACAATAAATTCATTTATTCACCATGCACCTGGCATAACATTCATTTATTCAACATATAAGTGTAACGGTATCCATGTACCCATCATTCAGTTATTTGCATATATGAGACATAATTAACACATGATACATATCTAAACATGACTACCGATCATAATACTAACATCACACACACACATGTATATATCGGAAAAATAATAGAACCATATGTCCACAGTGTTGTCAAACCGACGAAGTCTCACAATCAAACAAATACAGCATATAATAGTAGTTCAGGTAGTAATGTCAAAACGGGTCGTTACAAGTAATCATGTATCCATAATGTTGAACAAGCTGGTAACTAGTCATGTTTAAGCATGGTTAATCAATAGGGATAGTAATCACAGTGTTGATTGTACTATTATTAGATAAAGTACAAGTGTAATTCAAATAATGTGATAGATAGAACAAACAAGGTTACTGATACATCTTATATGAACTTATATCCGCTAAACTACAGAGAAAGAGTGATATCTCAATATTAAGCATTCACCTAATTAACTCTATTCACTCATATTAGTATGAAAAAGTTATGCAATAAGCTTTACATAACCTATACCACTTATATATGGCACTCTAACCTATTCACTATATTGTACATATCATTCTATATCCATAATGAACACTAGCACATACCATATCGATAGAGATAAGCTCTTGGATCCTATTATGGTGCACTCATTGGAAACAAGCTCATATGTATTAAAAGTAATCACTTAGAATTGAGATAAGCTTAGAACAAGATATTATGGAAACTACATTAATACATATGATACAAGCTGGTTATGATACAACACCTAAGCATATAGCTTATAACAATTATAAATTTTATTAGGACCAGATTGTTGGTTGCTTTTGTTTTTGCATAGTTGTTCAGTATATGTAGATACATTATGTAACTTTGTAAGTAGGATACTATATGCTTTTTTGATATGATCCAGCTCTTATAGCAGTTATCTTTCTATGAAATATATGTTGAAGATTACTGTAAGAACATTTATAACTTTGATTCTAGTTTGAATATCAAGTTATGGGGTTTTTTTCCTATTAAAAAAGAAAAACAAACAATCACACATTTTGTAATCAATGAGGTTACTCTTGCTTATAACAATGTTACTAATACTAGGATATCACTAGTGAAGCTATTTCCGTTATTCAACAATACCAGTAGTGCAATAGTGTTCTTGAGCAATATGGAATCAATGGTAATTGTTCTAACTAGTAGCTAGTGACTAAATGTAAAACATGTAATGAATAGGAAGCTATGATAGGTTGATGAGTGTTATATAACCATGGTTCTAATATGTTAGTAAGCTTATACCAAAAATAGTGATATTAATAAGCTTACTTCTACCATTATTAGTGTAATGATTAGTGATATATACAACTTTCAATAGTGTTACTAATCTTACAGAGGTTAGGATCTTGTTATGGAATTACTAGTACTTATAGGTTTGTATTGTGTTATCATTACAGCTTTAATATCAATATCAACTTCATTACTGTTATTTAAGTTGTTGTAGTTGAATTGAATTGTTGAAACTGGAAATATATGTTATATGGAATGCTTGTAGCTGAAAATCTATGTATTTAAGTTGTTGTAGTTGGATTATCAATTTAACATACTTTTTTAACTTCTATAATATTTTTTACATTTTCATAAAATGCAATACAAACTACAATCTATTTAGTGTTGATCCTAGAATGAAATAGAAATTGTAGAGGCACGTAATAAACCATAAAATCTAGAAATTAAATTGAACCTTCAAATTTTATTTGTAGTTGTATCTTAAGTTAGCAAAAACAGAAAATGAACATTAAGAATCAACAAATAAATGGGTAATCACTATTCAAGACACAAAAGTAATCTATCATATGTAATTTTTTAGTGCTATAAATAAAATTACATTCAAATCATAATGTTTAGGTGTTCATTTATTTTGTTTTTCAAAATTCCATGGCTAGTTTTTTTCAAATGCTTCCCTCTGCAGGGAATGGTTGTGGTGTGCATGGCCCCGAATCCAAGGCCAGAGATATCGAGAAACCCAAGGGAAGGATGATTAAGGGTAATGCATAGCGGAATAAGGTATCTGTGGCTAGGCTAGCATGTAAAAAGCCAATAGATTAAAATATTCAACCTTATGAAATGTAATGCAAGCATATGAGAACATTCCCTTTTCTAAACCACCAACTACGTAAAGTAAATATGTTGTGATCGCTACATTGAATGTGTATGAGTAAAACTATAATGTCCCAAAAAAAATAGTAAATATTAAAAAAATTTCACTTACTACTAACATTGCCTAAACAGATAATGTATTGCAAATTAACTTCAGTACTGGGAGTTTATGTTGGTACTTGTTTGAAGCAATGGGAAACTATGTTCTAAGAGAGACTAGTACAAAATGAAGAATTAATGACTATAAACGACTATTTTTGACTCGGTGACTAATAGTATATGATTTCCACTATCTTATCTCTAGTCATATTTCACTAGTCATCAATTGGTTGACTTATTAGTCATTGATTTAGTCATTGATAGTCACTGATTTAGTCACTAATTTAGTCATTGATTGCCACAATTAATGACCAAATAAACTACTAGATGATAACATATTAATGACTAAGCTAAACACGACTAAACATTAGTCGTGCTATAAGATACTGGAAATTAGCTACTAATAGTTGTATATATGCGAATTTAGTTGTTTTCTTAGTCACTAATTTATGATAGGGTACGAAGGAATCGAACCACCAATCTCCTGCCTATAATTATGCAGGTGCTCTACCATTGAGCTAGCACCCTTTAAGATGCCTTCAGGCATCTATACATCCAAGCAAAAATTTAAAAAAGATGCCACGTGTTAACTAACAAAGGCACCTCAACATAGGTAGTATCGAGAACAATCGAACACATTACAGGATACATGAAGACACTCGAAAAATCTGGACGTGATGCTACTTCCGTCACAAAATGAGACTAAATTGCCTTGGTATATTTATTCTAAAACTCACCAATAAAATTTGATGAATAATAAATGGATCTAAAAGAAACAAAACTTTGCAATTTTATAGAACTATTGTTGTGGCACCGCACAACTTGCAGCTTTCTCTGCCTTCTCCTTTTCAATCTCCACCCTCCTCTCTTCAGCATGATGTGCTACAGCATTTGCAACAGCTTGGTTGTGGAAGTCCATTGATTGGGTTAGATTCTGAAACCTTCTTGGATCTGAAACAAACATGACTGATGGCAGAACCACAAAATAGCAGCAACAAATTTTCAGATAGAAGCACTCTAAATTGTTTCCAAATGTTAAGATATAGAAGGTGCCAAACCTTTCATGGTATCACTGAAGAACACAAAAGTATCCACATTGTCCATCAGAGACTGGATCTCTTCATCATCAGTGAAATCATCATCAGAATCGTCATTCATCATCTGCATGTACTCGCCCTCATGAGACTTTCTCCCACTGATGCACCTATTACTACCGAAAATGCATCTCCATTTTGCATTTTCAGAAGCATTCTAACCAGTAGCATTGTTCCAGGGAGGTAGCTATAGCGAGTCATTTTTTTGACTGGATCAAAGGTTGTTTTCATTTTGAAGTACAAAAGTGAGAGATTTTAAGTTCTGATTTCAGCATATGAGGCATTGCTACATAGTTAGTTAACAACATTAAGAGCTCAGAATGGATGATCCAAATTAGTCCTCAGGTGACAAACAAATGTAAATAATAAATATTATGTAGTGTATGAGTTTGAAGGTAATCAACATCATAACACAGGTGATAGGGGAATAGAGGCACTGCCATTTGTGTTTAATGTTGCTTTTCCAGCTTACAAGGGGTGATTTTCAAAGTAGATTTTGCCTGTTTAAATAGCCAAAAGATGCATGCTTAAAGTAATGAGAGTTTGAGCTGCAGGTCACATGTTAGGTATCCTTCAAACTTGAGCTTATATGTTTGAAGCTGAAAATTTCATACCTTTTCACGTGACGACGTAGAGGGAGTTATACGCAGCAGCTGGAGGACACTCCATTGGTTGTTTTCAGCATTCTAATTAGTTGCTAAGCACTCACTAGGATGCAGTAAGCAATCTGTTTTAGGCATTGAGTTCATGCACTTATGATAGTAGTAAATGCTTCATCCTTGGCATTAGTGAAAGTAATGGCATTAGTGAAGCAACTATCTGTACTCTGTTTTGGGCAATGCACAAAGAGTGGAAATATTTGACAACATTAAGGAACAACTAAGAGAGTGCTTGCTTCAGCATTACTTTGCCCTAATGATAGCAAGAAAATGATTCAATAAGGCATATTAAGGAGGATTTATGCTATTGAAGACCACGACCATGTTCGGTTTTATGCATATCATTATCAGGAATAAAGGAAAGCACATCAGTGTCAGGGATTATGACGTGAGTTGAGGAATGCTCCACCCTTGAGCACTAAATGCAATACTACCCTTGGGCAGTGCAATACTACCTATGTTGAATCAAGTGCAACTGCTGCCTGTGTCCTATTGAACCAAGATATCATACCTGACCCTGAGCTAAAACAAAACCTTAAAGTGCTATTGCTAGCACTTGCATCTCTTGCTTAGTCAAAATCAACAAAACCATCCAAAATCAATTCACCATCTCCCATACAACTCAAGCCCTAATGAACTGCACCCTTCAAGTATCAGAGCACATGCTTTACAGAAATACAATCAATCAGCCTGGGTTCATGTTTCAACCATGAACAAGCTCAATTTATTCATTGCAAAATATATGTAAGGTCTGGTATTCACCAGATACGTAAGGGAACCAATTAATTGCCTATACACAAAAGGATCTACCAAATTTGAACCTATGTCACGTCCCCACCTATCAATCCGACCGATGAACGGGACATGAAAAAATTGCGGGGGTTCTAAATTTTCCCCCCATGGACATATTACGAAATTCTTAAACATTTAAAATTCCAATCGCTCTTTATTTTCTGCAGTAATGAAATAGTTTGTGTCTACGATTTCAACTCCTTGTGGTTGTCACATGAAATAAATACAAGTTGAAGATTACTGCTTAAATATGTAAATAATATCTAAATCATAAGCATATGGTTCATGATTAACATGATCCCATTAATATTACAAGGAAAGCAAGGACACATCAATGTTCTCCATGCTACTAATCTACTATTTTATACAATTAGTAAACCTATAACTAGGACGACTGCATGTTCATGATATTGTCATAAGTAAATTAAGGGAATAAAAATCCATTTGAGAAGTAAATTTAAGAAAATCTTGAACCTGTTCTCTTCCAAACTCTTCAGCCCCATTAAAACCAAGGTAGACATGTGGAGACTTTTCCATGACAAGTCGAGCAAGGGAAATAGGATTTTTAACAGTAGAAAGGCCATAAACGGCTCCACATTTATTTATGAAACTATCCATAATGCCTGCTTCCATTTATACTGTGCCTTTAGTAGCCAATGTTGAGCCACGACCAGAATTGAAAACTGGGTTGGTCTCAAGCTTCCTTACCTGTAAATCCCAAAATCCAAATCAAAAGGTCATTCCTACAATTAATGATATAAATAATAATTGAAATATTACAATCATACACACAATTTAAGAAGCATATTAGGAAACTGTAGAAGTGCCAACATTAAAATTTAACCAAATAGAAAAATATTGCAGAGCATTGGCATGGAAATGGTCAGTTTGAGAAATTAGCTTTACTTGAGGGGTTCTCAAATCAAAACTCATGAAAATTTAGATATGTTTTGAAAATGAAGCACTCTTGAAAATTTTCATGAAGAACCAACCTTAAGACTTAATAACCTTAAAGGGGACTTTCTAAACGTAAAGAGTATAGACACAGGATATTCCTCTCTGCATGTCATTGCCAAATATTCTATCTCCGCAAACATCTAAGCCCATAATCTATATAGACACAGGATTGTACAACAATGAATTCTAGCATCTCAACTACTACCTATATGTATTTATTCAAAGCTTTGAATTATAGCTAGATTTTCCTCCAAATTCATTTACATTCAGAATATAGTCAGTTTGAAGACTACTCTTCACACCTTCCATTATTGTTTCCTACAGAGAGCGATTAACCATACAATTAAAGAACCAAATTAAGAGCACAACTATGATACTACTAGCAGATCAAGCTCAATGATGACATTTTCATCCATGAGTGGCTAGTATTCTTTGAAGTGAATAATAAAACAAATGGCAGGTCCATAACATGATGTGAACAGAAGGAAACTGTTGATATCCACCAGAAACCCAATGAACTCTCTGAAGGCTATGTCCAGACCAGGAGACTAATCTACAACCCTCCCACTTAAGTCTCAAGAATGTTGATTAAGCTAGTACTAAAAAATTTATTACAAAGGGGAACACTCACCTCAAAACATCCCTTGAAAATTAGAAGTTAAAAATAATTCATTAAAGCAAAAGACACATCCTCCTCAATCATCATCCATTGGTCAAAGAATCCACATCTGATCTTTGCAACAATCAAAGACTAAGCTAATAATTAAATTTGATGGCAGACAAACTGGAACAAGAGGAAATACTTTATCTTAAACATACTAACAAGTGACAACATACAAACATATATTAGTTTCAAAGTGAAAGTCCAGAAATAATGGAGCAAAATTCTAATGAGAAGTAGTAGTACTCACTAACTCAGGGCCACTGGCTTGTCTTTATGTGAAAGGATTTGCTATATAAGAAATTATATGTATTATTTTGTGTCTTGGAGCAGCCCTCATCTCAGATCTGCATTTGTGCACTTCCATGCCTGCTGCTGGCATAATAAATCTTAGCTTTGATCATTAATCATAGCTGGGTGCAATACACCACTGGATTGTCATCTCCATATGGAGGAACATACCAAGGAACACTCTTGACTAATGATCGTGACTAATGATCTAAGAACGCTCTTTTCATGCATTCAAGAATAAATATCATGACAAAGATCTGTTTCTTTGGATTCGTGGCTATAGGCACCTTTACTTCTTGGATGCGATGTAACACATATGGACAAGAAGACTTATGGAATCCTAAGTAACTATGAGGTTATTGCAGTCAATCAAGGTGAGCCTCTTCCTCAAATTCTTTTAAATATTTAGAAAAACATATGTTCGTTCCTAAAATATTGTTTGTTTTATTTTTTTCGAGCTCCTTTGGGAGTACAAGGGAAAAAAGTAAACAAGCAAGGAGACCTTGAGGTATACAAGTCTGTAACCCCTTGTTTGTAACTCTTTCCCATGAATCTTCTATTGCTTTTCATTAATACTTGAAAACCGTGGTACACAAATCCCTGTCCTGTCTTCTCCCAGCACTAGGAGATAGACTCCTCCTTGCATTTCGTTTTAGTCTTTTTTTTCATGATTTTGAGCTGGAAAAGCTGAAGGTTCAAATGTAATTGGCAACCACATGGTTCATTGTGGTCTGGGAGGTCCATGTTGTCCACTTAGGAATCTTGAATCCATTTAAAAAGAGCTGGTGGAAGGTAAATGCCCATTTCCCTATCTCTTTCGATCTGTATAAAAATAAGGGGATTATTTAAATAAAAATATAATAGAATGTTTAACAGTAGTGGACCTTAAAAGGTATTGAGAAATAGGATTTGTGTCTGCTAAGTTTCATGGCCAACCTCACACTGTAGTTAGATTAATTACAATAATCATAAAACCAATATAGACAAAACACTTAAGAGGGGTAATGGCCACCAGAGTGAACTTAAGCTGGAGAGATATGCTTCATCCTTTCAGTTATTTCCTACCATCCTTTTCATAATGCTTTTGATTCAGGGGATTGGATGTCCTGACCACTTGGGCTCAACAAATTGGAAGCAGTTGGAGAACAACATAAGACATTGAGGAAAAGTGGGAAAGGTTGTTAGATGTAGCTTCTACGTAGCCTAGATGGTTTGAATTTTGAAATTTCCCACAGCTCTAAATCTAGCTGAACATGGGTTTTGTTTTCCATGTGTTTTACAGTATGGTATCCCGTGCAAACCAAAACAATGAATATGCAGGGTATGCTGGCCCAGGTGGATGGAATGGTAAAAGTTTCTACAACCTTATAATAGCCAGTCAAATACATGATTGGAAATTTTGAAAGTAGACATTTAGTTCCTTTTCTAGTTTCCAACTCTTCATCATTGTTGTCCTTTGCTTTCTGTGGAGCAGATCCATATATGTTGGAACTTGGAAGTAGGAAATGGCAACATCGAATTTCAACAATAGATATAACAATATAGCAAATAACAGGATCAACTGCGAGAGAATTCAATGTGGTTCACAAAGTCATCCAACACTTTATCTGTTATTTTATGTCATGCATGGGGTTTCTTTGTAGCTGTAGTTATTGATAGAAATACAATATTATTGTTGGTTTAAGTAAGACTTATACTTTGGGTTGATTAACAAATTCTTAGGCATGTATAATGAAAGATGCATATACCCAGCCATGTGTCCATATTCAAAACCTTTTATGCAATATTTAAGATGAGACAAACTTGGTTTTTTAGTGAAGATTTGAGTTATGTCTTTATCAAGGACTCTGCATACTGAAAAGAAAGGTCAGTCAAGCCCATGGTTGAGGTTGTAGTTGCACCGGTTACAAGTGTCCCAGTCAACTTCCATGCAACATAGTCATGACTTATTCCACCTTATAAATAGATACCGGGGAAAACATCCACTCCCTAAAGTCTCTGAATGGCAAATGGAATAGAGAAAGACTGGCAGAAACCCAATTTCCAAAAAATCCAAGTGTTGCGATCTATCAGGGTACCCACCATAGGACTATTTGCATTTAAAAGATGTGGCCCAATTCAATACACTGGAACTTTTAGTCCATAGATGTGAGTGTTGTGATTCAACAAGCTTTGTGACATTGCAGATTACTCTACAATAGTTCTACAAGGAAAAATTAAGGACCCAATTGCCTCACTATATACATTCAATTCTTTATTTCCATGACTTTTTAACTCGTGACATCCAAATGAACCATCCATATCATCATTATTGTACTTAGTTGTTCCAAAACTTGAGAAGGAGTTAGGTTGTAGTCTTTAGCATGCTGCCATGGACAATCCTCATTATTGCATTTCCCACGATGCTCAAAATTACAAATTGGCCAGAAGTGATTAATAACATGACTCTGAGTAATTAATTTGTTAGGCACTCCATTTGCAGTAATGAGATCATAGTAAATCCTACGTGACTTAAACATATCTAAAGGACTCTCATAAAGGATAAACTTTGGGACATGTTCGAGTGAAATTTGCAAAATGGGTTGTGCCTTTTTCGCATAAGCATTTGCTAACATACCATATGCAGCTGCAAGAACATCCTTTGGATAGTGGGATTCAACCTTTAGTTCTGATGAGTTCCAAAAATCACCCTCGAGTGGTTGACTACTAGCATCTTCAAAACAGTTTGTGCTCACTGCCTTGATCTCTATCTCAGAGGATTTTTCTTAGAGGGTCTTTTGACCAACACCTTTCCTTAAGGTAAGACTATGTAGACATTGTTGTGTGCAGTCTTGATCTTCCATATTACCCATACAAGAAGATATAGATCCACCAATCAAATATGCAATAACCACTAAACCAGACAACTCAAGCTATTCACATTTTGTGTTTTCACCACAATCACCTGATGTCACATGTTCTTCATCAAAAAAATTCCGTAGTTTTCTTTTTTCTTTTTCAATGGCACAACCTTCATCCACACTACTTCCATAATGATACTTCTCCCCATTAATTTCTTCAACCTTATCCTTATTATACACCACGTTGGAGAAAGATGTGGTACATCTCTTAGCATTGATCTTTTGACACTCTATATTGCTAGCAAGGGAGTTGTCACTATGGGAAGTACCAACATTGTCTTCTTGCATATAATTGTCAATTGTGTTACCCAAGTGTTGAACAATTTTTGTCTCCACAACCTCTCTAGGAATTTCACAAAGCCTTAAGGGGATTGGGAGGGATGATAGGAAAATGGTTGATGTTTTCCTGTTAATTGAACGCCATATTCCTCATGATCATCATTCTGACCATGAAATGACTTTGTAATTGTTTCTGCGCCTAGACTTGTAGTGTGATCTTCATTGGTTTTTTTGTCGGAGATAAAGAATCTGAAACCAGATGCTCCTTTGAAACTAATGCACCATCGGCACCAAGTTTGTAATGTGGAAATTGGTTAGAGAGTTCTCTCCTCTGAGGAAAACAATTAGGTAGTAAGATATTCATGGTATCATGATAAGAACAATGAATTGGAGCTGACATTTTCTCATCTAACAAAAAATTCAGAGGTGACAAGAAATATTTGTACAAGTCCATAGTTTCCATCATTTTCCACTAAAGTACCTTTAACACTTTCCAATACATGATTCCTTTTTTTTGAACTACGATCACATTGCTTCCATGTTTACATTGTCCCTAAAGGCTTCAACAACTCTGGTCTTAAGGAAGTCTCATGAATGGAAGGATTTTGCAAGGAACTGCTGCAATTTTGACCTTTTGGTAGGGCCTCAGTCATCTCCACCTTTAATTCCCTCATGACATCATTCTCCTTTTCTATTTTACTTTGTTGTCTCGTCCTCATCTGGAATATGTTAGATTCACATGAAGCAATGAATTGGTCTTGATCCTCTACAAAATAAATGACACATTTGTTGAAGCTTCCCCTGGCCAGCTCATCAATCTCTTCTTCCTCAACAAACCCACGAGCATTTGAGTAAAGATTAACATTTTGTTTCTTACAGTTTACTTGCTACTTCCTTTGGAAGTAGGATGACTTCTTACATTTGGCCAGTTAATGCAATAACATCAAGCAAACATTTTCTAAAAATTTTCGATGAATTATTTGATAAAACAATCTTTAATTTCTTCCCATAATATCCAGTTGCATCGCCCATGTGATGTAAAGCTAGCATGGAGCAGGACCAAGAGGATTGGTGGTTGGCTGCAAAGACGGAAGATATGAGATGAGCCAAGGAATTAATTAGAGTATCCTTTGTCTCGTTAGTGCCTTCGTCAATAGCTAATACACTCCCTTCATCATTTTGAATTCCTTGTGCGTGAACTCTTGTTGGTTTTGACAGTATTTTGGTTCTCCTAGAGGCCAAGGATCGATCTATTTCTGATGCATTGCAAACCTAAAATTTCCATTCCCATTTCATGTGTAAAAGTCTATAGTCCCTATGTAGATCAATGTAAGGCAACTTCAGAACCAAATATTAAATCTAGTGAGAAAAAGAAAAATAGATCTCAGAAAAGATGTAAGAATGCTTGATGTGGGAAATTGATAGTTACTGAGTATAAGAGCTAAGCATAAAAGAGGATATTCCATACATTGAACATACTAACAGGGAAACCGTATGTTGTCATATAAAAAGCTAAAGGTTTTTACTTCTAGCCAGCAAAAATATACAAGATTTGAAAAAGAATGAAATTTCACATGGCTAGAAAGATATTAGAAGCTAAGTAACTATCTGACTACATAAAATTTGGTGGAACCAAAACGTCACAGGCGCACCTACATTGAAATTCCACCTCCAATCGTTGGAAAAGTAAGGATTCAAACTGTTCATCAGTGCTTCTGCGGTAACTTGAATATTCATTAGGTCACCCAACTCTTTCACCAACTTTTCTGCCTCTAATAGAGCAGGTTCAAAACGGTAATTTTCTCCAATGGCCCATATCGGTGCACAAACCCCATGAACGGACAGAGACTTGTAAAATGACAGAGCAGTTGCTACTTCTCTGATAGAGACAACAAAGCTAATCTGAAACAAGGTGGACGCAACATGTTTTAGCCTTTTGTAAGGATGAAATATAGCCATAAACTAAAATTTTACATCTACTGCATTAACACTTTTAAGTTACAAGGATCTAATCTTTGGAATGTATATTAAAGTTGAATAATATAATGGTCCCCGAATGAAATGCCCTTTCATTGAGCAATGATATTGGTATCATGCCATTTAAAAATAAATGTTCTCCATGGACCTAACTGCCTAAATATCCTGAAACCATACGAACATTCTCCTCATTCTCAAATGCTTAAGACTCATACTGACACAATCCCACGGGCAGTTACATCAAAAGCCGCATGCAATCTTGCCATTTGAACCAAAAATATCTGAAATAATGTCTAATCGTTTTTCTTTCTCATATGCCTCTCTTCCTATTCAATAACCCTAGAAACCCTAGAATGCCTCAAATTCAACCATCTTTAATGCTAAAAATCCCTAGAATGCATGAAAATAACCCTAGAATGCCTCAAATTCAACCACCTTTAATGCTAAAAATCTCTAGAATGCATGAAATTCAACCATATTTACCATGAAAAATACATGGAAACATAGAAGTATATGGCTAGAGGATGATTTCTAAGGAAAATGATTCGACTCCATGCTAAATGTATGAATTCAACCTGGAGAGAAAGCTTCATAGTGAATGTGGGTTCAAATCTCTTCTACTATTATCCATCTGTTTGAGAGTTTGAGGAAAGAAGGGGAACTGCACTGATTGCGGCTTAAATTTCTTGCTGCGACTTGAACCAAGATGTGCGGATTCTGAAAACATGATGTTTCTATGGTGGAAGGTAGTACACAAGCATAAGGGCACCCCAATGCAACAATTTACAATGAATGGATCCCAAATTTAGCCCGCAAACTTGCAGCCCTGTCTCCCTGTACACCCTCTTAGATTTTTAGCTAAAAAAATTATTTTGATATCTAAAGTATATTTAAATGTAGTCTGTATTATATTTTATTTTTAATTTCTTGTCGATGATAATATTAGTATAATTAAAGACTTTGTTCTAATAAAATTTCCAAAATGTATTAACATATTTTATTAAATAATTACATTTAAATAAATTATTTCATTCAACATTATAAATTTCAAATATATTTAATGTGATTGTACAAATTAATTGAGAAGAGTAGAACATATAATCTATCACCTAGGAAAAGATTAAAAACCTTATGTTACAATAAATTATTGTATAACCTATAGAAAACCAAAGTTAGATCATATAATTGTATGTTCGGGGATTAGGGGAAAAAATATCTCATTTCTATTTTAGCTTGATAATTTTAATTGTAAAGGGGATTAGGGACAAGAGAAATGCCACTTTTTTCATTTAAAATGGGGAATAGGGAACTTAGGATAAGACAAAAGGAGCTAGAGGGAGGAGACTTTTGGAAGGGTAAGGTAAAGGGGTTTGGGATTTAAAGGTGTTTTATTTTTGTTATGTAAATGAAAATGGGAAGGGATGAGGACTTAAGAGAGAAAAGGATTCAAAAGCTATGATAGGGGAAATAATTAAAAGGAGGAAGCACCCATATTTTATTTTATAAAATAGGGGATATTGGTTTTTTTGCTATAAGAATTAGGAGGGGGGATATTTTTTAACTTGAGAATAATGATGGATGGACACATCATGTGAATTAATGGAGGAAAGGAAAATGACAAAATTTAATTGTCATGACACGAAACTTTGACTTGCCAAAATTTCAACTAAGCACCGAGATGATCAAACGGTGACGGTTTTTGTCAAACAAAAAATGGACATGACTAGTGTGATGAGTTGAAGAAAATGACATTGATTCGCGGCATGAAAATGTGATTGACAAGAAATGACCAAATACCAAACTTTACCTAACCACAACACAATCACACATGAGATGCAAATTGGTAGATGAAACGAGATATTCACATGACAAGTACTTCAAACTAGATAGCAGGTGAGATCAAAATGATTGGATGACAAAATTTGATAGGTTCTTCTAAGTCATTATGTTTCGACATTGAATATAATTGTATCAATGTTGAGAGTCGACACTAGCTAGAATGGTTCAAGTATATCTAAAGACCTTTGAATCCAATATAGACAACTAATGGATAATGTGGCAACTACTACTCCAACAGGATAAGGATGATGAAACTGTTATACCACCTCGACAATGTAGAATACCTCTTCCAACTCTCCAATCTTACAAGATATTCATTTTGAAAGCATTTTTATGCCTGCAACCCATCATATTGATTATAATATCAGACTGATTTATTTCCATACAGATGTACATTATAACCAATTTTTTGTTTTGTTGAATGAAAGTGTGAAGGTTTGTGTTGAAATATTGTAACTTCTAAGAATATTATATTTGTACTTTATTATTCCGGAGAAGTTTCATTCCTCTGTGAAGACCCTATTGTATATCCGGAGATGTTTATTCCTCCGTCGGAATGTGGTAACTTGGGTTATTAGACTTCTCTAGTGGGGTCGGCCCAGATTCAGTTGTAATGGGATGTTTAACCCAGTGGTTAAAGTTGGGGCCGACCTAGTTAGTGTAAAAGTCAAGTCGGATTTGTGTATAAATAGAGGAGGTGTGTTCCTCATTTAACATACATTACACTCACTTGTGAATAGCGCATAGGTGAGGGAGATATCTGCTATGGAGGAGAAGGAGCTCATGTCTAGGGTTTACATATTTGTATTTGCTGGTCATCTATATTGAGGAAGCTTTGCTGGGTTTTCTACCCCATGAGGGTTTCCCAGGATAAATATGTGCCTCTTGTGTTTATGCTGTGCTTGTTGTTCTTTCTGTGATCCTGTATATGCTATTGTTGTGAAATGAAATGCAATGCTGATATTTTTTGTCTTAGCATATTAAATCTTAGCAGTCTGGATATACACTAACCAAGTCACAACAGTATAACAGGGTTTGCAAACCTGACCAATATCAATTACAAATCTAAGTTTGGATTAAGAGTCTAGATGCTTGGGAGCAGCACTAGATTGTGCATGTTCAGGTGCATTTGGGACTTGTGTAAAGATGGGTGTACCAATGTAGACATCTATAAGCATTCCAGTTTGATCAAAGCAGACTAAGCTAAATAACAAGCAAAGGAACATTCTAAAGACGGAATCCATAGAATGGGGTGAAAAAAGGGAAACTTATGCATATTGCTGAGTTTTGAAACAAGATTCTTAAGTTCTAGCTTTTTATTCTCGTATTTTATCCAAATATATTTAAATTTCACTATATTTGTTGCACAGACACCTGAAAATTCAAAATACAGATTTACGGGAAACCCAATGTGTAGCTAGCCACAACAACATCTATGAAACTAATTATCAATGATAACTTCATAGGAGTCCTGTAGGTTTTTATCTATCAAATTAATATATGGAGACAATTATTGTATCTCTACCATCTTTGAAAATAAATCCTTTTCAGGAAAGCAAGAAACTACCCTGCGAATTTGTAAGGGAAGAAAGAAAGAAAGCAAGAAACTAAGTTGTGAATTTGTAAGAGAAGAATGAGATTTTGACTGTAGAGCTGCAGAATTAGTAGCCCGCCTCTTCAAGAGCCTTCAAGTTCTCTCCAATGCTCTTTTATCCATGCAGGCAGCACTGGCAATTAAATACCCAAATTCGAAACCATGTTAATAGGAAACACCATTTCCTCAACGGGTGTCAATGGAAACCTAATAAATGCCCAAAAATGCCTCCAAATCCAATTCACAACTACTTGCTTCTCAAAACCCACCAAACCCTCCTCGCTTCCTGCCAACGGCAAGTGAGGAAATGGTTAGTGCATTCATATTCTTCATGTGGCTATTAACATAGTTTATTGAGAAGTTTCTTATATTTGTGAATACTTCAAGGCCACGCTCATATAAGTCAATTCATTAAGGCCACGCCGGTTTGGGTAAAGCCCTCTCATAAATATGAAAGTACCAAGTCAATTGCTAGAATTCATGGACAATGTCAATAACAAGACCTGGGTTGAGCATACTAGAATTTTAGATCATGTTCCTGTGGTCATGTTAGAAACCTGCATATCGAGTGTTCGAAACTTCAAAATGAGCAGTATCACATCCCACTTCCGAGCCAAATGTCCCCTATGGAGGGCCAATATGGCGGTTTGGGATCACACACATGGACCATGACCCCCATAGTAAGATCTCTAAATCCTCTGCATTGTTAAAATTTAGTAAATTATTGTACAAATTCATTATCAAAATTGTAATTTTCCATTAATGTCAGTGTGACACAACTAAATATGACTAATTCACATTAATCTTTGTTAGCTAGTCATATTTATATTCCAGTGACTAAATTGGTCATTTATGTTAGTCATTTTTATTTTAGTCACTTGTTATCTAGTCATATATTTTATCCCGTGACTAAATTAGTCGCTTATCTTAGTCGTTTTTAGTTGGATTATTTAAAATTGCTCAATTTTAGTCGTTTATCCCTTGAAAAAACAGTGGTGACTAACTTTTTTAGTCGCCTAGTCACTTATCTCTCATTTTGTACTAGTGAGAGTTGGTTTTACAACTGATGTTTTCTGTGGAAGTGATAAAGTATGATAATGTGAGCACAATCATTGATGGTCTAGACGACCAAATTAATACTAGTGTAAAACTGTCGATGTCCTTCTTTAATTAGCTTGTTACTTTTACTCTAATGCATGCTTCGTTCCACTTTTAAATGTTGAACTTGTTTATATTATGCATTTCGGCCTCATGGAATTTTCTGAGAAGAGTATGAATGTCTTGGGTTGGTAGTCCTGCCACTAGCAGGGTCGTTGATAGCTAAGGGATGGATATGTGGGCCATCCCGGGCTTACTTAGAAAATATTTGCTAAAGCATTTCTTGAATCTTGTTTTGTAGGTGTATAACAAACAAAAGAACTAATCCCTTAACTACCTATTTTCACTACCTAACAGAGTCCTAGTTCTAAGAATTGAAAGGGTCTAAGGACTATCCCCTTGGAGTAATCCATGACATAACAAATGGGGTTTTATAGCATCACGACCCTAACCATATTGTATGGATAAAAATATTGAAGCACTTAGTGGATGGTTGGTGGTAGCCTTGAATGCTACATGAGGCCTTCACATGACTCCTTGCCAGCTGGAAGGAGGGTTTTATGTTTTGGATTAAAATGAATGCGTTGTAATTTTGTTGGTTTTGGCTTGGAGGGTAAGTGTTCGCTGCGTATAGTTTCGTTTAGGCCCTGACCTGAGCTATGCTCATGGTCAGTGCAGTCATAGCTTAAGGTTGCGTGTAGCTGAAAGGGTGTTCAACAGGTAATTTCCTTCATGTGGTCAAATGGTTCCTTCGTTTTATCTTTTCTGTTGATGTTTAAATGCCTCTATATTAACTCGTGGTGTGTTATGAAATGCAGACATGTTAGCAGGTATTGCTACTGTTGATGTTGGGTCCTAGAAAATGATGAGAAGATTGAGGTTTGGCATAAAATGGTAAGCCTAGGTCCTCCCACTACTCGTTCCTGCCTTTCGCAGCTATGGCTGCCATGCTCTGTGGCTTTCAGCTCATTTACATTGTAACTTTGTTGATTCCTTTGGGCTCACTATCACTAAATTCAAAGTTCTGTTGATTCGGCTTGATTTGGCCAGTAACTACAAGGGAAACGATTATGCAGAAATCGATTATGATTAGTTGGGATTTTGAACTTGGTATAATGTTGTTATTTCGTTGATAGATGATGAGGCAACCCTTGAGGGTTTCATGTTTTCCACTATAGGTGAAAGTATTTCTCTGTAAAAGTCTTTATAGCCTTAATGGGAATTTCCCACAGCGTTTATGTTTTGGGGTTTTGAATAAAAATAATGGTATATGCATTTCTCATTGAGTATGACATTTCAACGCTGTATTCTAACAATTGTTCTTGTTGTTTTGGGAACCTCTATGAGTTTTGTTTTAGCGTAGGATTTTAGTCTATGGATAAATCATGCTACTTGCCGAATGACCGACTTGGGATGTTTTCTTTTGATAAACAAATGAGGGTCCTGCGATTTGTCTTTGATATGATGAAGTTTCTAGTGATAGATGCCAAGAGCGTAGTTCTTATGTTTGGGTATAAGTTGGCCCATGGATTGCTTATGTCCAGTTGATATTTTTAAACCTTCATGGGTTGATTTTATTTTAATGAATGATGGCTTGATAAAACAAATCATGGATACAGAATATGCGTTGTTCTCAAATCTGAAATGTGGGGTTTCGTTCGCGTTAAGTTTTAACTCTGCTAAGACGAAAATGAAGTATTTGGAAACCCTCAATGGGGAAATCGTGCTTGGTATTTTGTTTTTCCTGGAAGTTTATTGATGTGGTTGTCTTTGTGTATCTACCAGTGCTAGCGATACTAATGTTTGAAACGTTGGAAGAGGATTTCGATATCTTGACCTGCGTTTTATTTATTCCTTTTAGAGAATAACGAGATGGTTTGAGTTTGACTACGTCGGCTATATCAAGATTTGCGTGGGTCCTATCTTATAAATTTAAATGTTAGTTTGTACAGTTGATATCTTTCCTGTCGAGAAGAATTGAAGTGCTGGAATGCCCTAAGTAGATATTTCGAGTTGAGTTTGCTTGTCTTGGAAGATTACCTACACTATGGGTGTTTTTATGCTGTAGGTTTAAATATAAGAATTATGCTAAGTTGATGGATAATGTCAAAGTGTTGACTTGCGTTATTTCTGTCACTGTAAAATGATAATATTAATGGACTGAGTTTTTTCTATGTTGAGTTTTGTGGATCCTTGGGAGATCCCTGTTTTGGATAATCTGAGTTTTGAGTTTTAATGGCTAACAGGTTAAACCCTAGTTAAATCGTAATTTAATAATATGAGAGTACAACATGAGGGTTTTAAAAATAATAATAATAATACAATTTTGTTTGTGGAGATTAAAGGTTCAGATTCGAAATTAATAAATAAAAGATTTGACATTAGAAATTCTACCTATATAGGTATCTAACACAGGCTAGCTAAGCTAGCCTTGCTAGATCCTTGCAACATTTAGGGAAGAAGCTTAAATCCAACGGAAATATTAAATGGAATTAATCCTAGAAGGAAAAACCCTGAGAGCCCATGCCAATTGGCCAGGGAGCCCATGCTAATTGTCCCTTGCTCCATAAAGAAAAAAAAATAAAGTTATAAGATACAGAAACATAAATGCTACATAATAATTCATACTTTAATTTCTAAATCCAATTGAACTGTAGGGAAATTTGTAGTTCATACCTGGTTCTTGAAGCTTGATCTTCCCTTGCAGAACCTGCACACTCAAACACTAGTTAATGGAAAAATGTATGGACCTAGCTGACCTATAGGATGATCTTTAATTGGATAACTTTGGGGCTACCATGTTCCTCCCAACCATGACCCTTAGACCATTCCTGGTTCTAACTGGATCCCCCCGAGCTAGTTCCAACATGCAATAAGAGAAGTAGAGGCCGTAGGATAAGCTGCTGATCAGATCTAGCAAAATATAGTAGGCTTCTTCAGTTCTGCAGAATAATTCTCTTGTTACCATAAGAGAATGATAGTAGAAAATATGATCCCTCTCTTGGATCTGCCCTTCTTTAAATAGATGAGTTTTTTGTTTGGAATATAGTTGTTTGAGTTTAAATAATAATATTCAGTTTTTAATTAAATTTGAATTATAATATCTATGAAAGATATTTTATTAATTATTTACTTCTAGTTTATCTAGGACCTTTATTTTGTTATGTTTAGATGTATCTTAAGTTAGCTCATAAATAATAATAATACTTATTAATAATATTAATAGTAATAACAAATATGAGAATTATCTTATATATAACCTTTATGCATTTTATTTATGTAAGTAATATTTTCTTTTAAAAATAGTAATAATACTATTAATGATATTAATAATAATATCAACATGAGAACTATCTCATGCATAACCTTTATGCATGTTATAAGAAATAAATCTAATTATCCAGTAACTAATTATGGTAACTCTTTGATTTAATTATGTATATACCATAATAATTCTTTTAAATATTAAGTACAAGGCCCAATTCTTTGGACAGGGTCTTTTGGTAAGCTTGGATAGTTGGCTAGGTTAGGTACCTCTAGGTCTCTCTCTTGCATGTTGGATTCCCTCGTTTAACATGGTAGTTCCCGCAGTCCTTGATGATAGATAGAAAATGATTCATTTAACCAAATTAAATAAATGTGATGAATATAAGTGCTATTCAGAGTCTTCTCGACTCAACACTTTTATGATCAAGTAACCCCGAGTGCTCTTCAGAGTTTTAACTCAACACTTTCACATGGGCGTTACGCCAGTGAAATTCCAGAGCATCCCGCTCAACACTAGTACTAGAATGCGGTTGTGAAGCACACCTAGAATGTACAAATGGCCTCGGATCCGGTATTCATTATCAAGCTTGGAGTGCTCCAGGGCTTATGCCCAAAACTCTACGTACGTTGGGGCTTACGCCCAGTGCGTAATAAAATCCTCTAGGTACATCGGGGCTTATGCCCAATACATAGGTCATCCATGTGTTCCTGAGTCCATGCTCAACACACTATATAAATCAATCATGTGAATCATAACTCTGCACAGTATGTAACAAAAAGGTCATCTCAGTATATTAGGGTTTGTACCCAATTTGCATAACAAAACATAAATCAATCCATTAGGGATTTCTTTCCCAGTATATAACAATAATGCATCAGTCACGATCCATGCCCAATATGTAAATCTATAAAAGAAAAGAATCATGTGCACTAGGGCTTATGCCCAATAATCCAAATAAATCATATGTGTTGGGGATTTAGGCCCAATATATAACATCAGAAATAGGTAGTCAAAATTCAGGATATTACATCGCTCCCCTCTTAGAACAACACTGTCCCAGTGTTCTAGGGACTAGAAATGATGTCATGAAATAAGGCGGGGTATGCCTCTTTTCATTTTCCCAAGTAGCCTCTTCTGGTCCGAAGTGCCTCCATTTCACTTTCAACTGGGTGATGGTCATTCTTCTAAGTTGCACCTCTCTCTTGTCCAGAATGTGGAGGGGTTCCGGCATGAATTCCCATTCGGGTTCCACCTGAAATAAGGACCAATCAATCACATGTTTAGTATCGTATACATATTTATTTAATAAGGATGCATGAAAAACATTATGAACTTTTACATGAGCTGGTAAAGCTAACTCATATGCTATTGGGCCCTTCTTTGCCAGTATGTCAAAGGGTCCACAAAACCTGGGGGCCAACTTCCCACATCGTCCTAAGCTCAAGGAGCTTCGTTTTTCCTTCACCTTTAAGAAGACATGTTCACCAACTTGGTAGTCTTTGTCTTTTATTTTCTTACCCGCATAACTCTTTTGGCAGTCTTGTGCCTCCTTCAAGTTTTGTTGTACCTTGGAGACCAGTTGCTCCAAGTATTTTAGTAATTTGGGGCCTAGAATAAGTCTATCTACCGGACTATCCCAAGTTACAGGTGTCTGGCATTTCCTGCCGTAGAGTACCTCGAAGGGGCTCATCTTGGTAGAGGTTTGGTATCCGTTGTTGTAAGCAAACTCTGCGAGGTGCAAATAATTCTCCCACTTTGTGGGGTTGTTCATAACATACATCCTCAGCATATCCTCAAGGATTAGATTTACTCGTTCCGTTTGTCCGTCAGTTTGGGGGTGGTACACGGTACTGAACTGTAGTTGTGTCTCCAAACCGGAGAACAATGCTCTCCGGAAGTTGCTAGTGAACTTCGTGTCTCGATCGGAAATGATTGCCTTGGGTATCTCATGCAATAAAAAAATATCCTTTAGGAATATGTCCGCGATGTGAACGGCTTTGTAGGTAGATTTTACTGGTATAAAATGTGTTTCTTTGGATAAATTGTCTACTACCAAAAATATGGTGTCATTATGCCTCTTACATTTTGGTAAACCCGTTATGAAATCCATACTAATGACCTCCCACTTCCACTCTGGAATGGGTAGTGGTTGCAGTAGTACCGAAGGGTGTTGGTGTTCTGCCTTAACCAGTTGACACTCCTGGCACTTAGCAATGAATAAAGCTATGACAACTTTCAGTTTAGGCCAAAAGAAGTGTTTCTTCATTGCTGATATCATCTTTTGATATCCTGGATGTCCCGAATAGGGATTCTGGTGGAATTCTATGAGGATGTTAGGTCTAATGTCTCCACTTTCTGGAACATAAAGCCTCTCTTTTGACCATAGCAGTCCTGATTCGTCTATCTTATACTCTTTTTGTTTTTGGAATAACCTATCCTCTTGGATCTTTTTAAGGATCTCGACATAGAATCGTTCACTTTGACGTGTCGTTCTAATCCTGTGGTGTAAATCTGAGTCGGTTTGACTCACGGTCACCTCGTATAACATATGAGCCCGTCAACTTAAAGCATCGACGATCTTGTTATCCTATCCCTTTATGTGCTTTAGCTTGAAGTGGTACTCACTAAGGAAGGCTAGCCACTTGGCTTGTTTGTATTTTAGGTCAGGTTTGTCAAATAAGTACTTCAGACTCATGTTGTCGTCTTTAATAGGAACTTCTTATCCATAAGATAGTATCTCCACATCTTCAAGGCATGGATAATGGCGGCTAGTTCAAGATCGTGTGTGGGGTAATTTTGTTCGTGTTCCTTCAACTTCCTTGACTCATAACAGATAGCGAAGTCATTTTGCATAAGGACTCCTCTGAGCCCTTCCTTGCTTGCATCTATGCAAACCACGAAGTCTCCATCGGGGTCGGCAATCTGTAGGATGGGTGCACTAGTCAAAAGTTGCTTTAAATTTTGGAAACTTTCCTCGCATTTTGTTGTCCAAAGAAATTTGGTGGTCTTCTTCTGCAAGGCTGTCATAGGACAAGCAATTCGAGAGAAGTTCTCAACGAACTTCCAGTTGTACCCAACTAACCCTATGAAGGATCTTATGTCGGTTACGCACGTGGGGGTAGGCCATTCCTCTATGGATTTAATCTTCTCGGGGTCGACTGCTATCCCTTTCTCCAAAATGATGTTCCCTAAGTACTGTATCTGGGTTTTGTAGAAATCACACTTGCTAAACTTAACATAAAGTTGATGTTCTCGTAGCACTCATAACACTATCCAGAGATGTTCTTCGTATTCTTCTTCATTCTTGGAGTAGATCAGAATGTCGTCAATAAAGACTAGAACGAACTTGTCTAGGTATTTACTAAAGATGTTGTTCATCATGCACATAAATTTGGCAGGTGCGTTAGTTAAACCGAAAGGCATTACCACAAACTCGTAATGGCCATATCGGGTTCGAAACGCGGTCTTACTGATGTCTTCATCACAGATTCTCACTTGATGATATCCAGATCATAAGTTGATCTTTGAGAAGATCTTCACTCCTCTGACTTGATCGAACAAGTCATCAATTCTAAGGAGTGGGTAACGGTTCTTGATGGTCAACTTTTTGAGTTGGCAGTAATCGATGCACATCCGCATCGTTCCATCCTTCTTTTTGACAAAGAGTGTTGGTGCTTCCCAAGGAGACACACTGGGTCGGATATAACCTTTCTCGATCAACTCTTGTAACTACAGCTTGAGTTCAACCAATTTGGGTGGAATCATGTGGTAAGGGGATTTGTAAACTGGTATGGAACCGGGTGTTAACTCTATGGAGAAGTCTAGGTCTCGTTTGGGCAGTAGCCCAGGTATTTCCTGGGGAAATACATCCTAGAATTCTACAAGGACTAGGAAGTCTTCGATCTTTTGTTCCCTATCTCCTTCTATTGTTCAGATGTTGACTGCAAAGAGTTTACAACCCTTTCTTACGCATTTATTTGCTTATAAGGCAGATATCTGTCTTACGAAAACTTTCTTAGGGATATCTTGGATGGTCTTCTGATTCCCTTGGTTATCAGTGCCTAGTAATGATTTGTTCAAGCAATCAAGTAGGGAATGATGTTCTTCTAACCAGTCCATGCCTATTAGTACGTCATAAGATCCTAGCGGTAGAATGTTTAAATCCACCCTAGTTGGGAACCCATTCAGATCCATCTAACAAGTTCTAACTAGTTCAGAGACTTTTCGTTTGGTACCAGTGGCTAGTTGTACTAGCCATGGTGTCTCGTGACTTACTCGGTTCAAATTACAAGTATAACCAATATTAGGGAGACATAACTTCAGCATGCACTAGGATCTATTAAAACTGAAATGGTTGTGTTTGGGATCTTACCCTCAATTTCAACCATAGTGGCCTGATGGTCTGCTTGTCGGCCATCAAGTGCAACATAAATTCTTGGTGTTCTTTCCATATCCCCTACTGTAGGGTTTGCTTGGACATTGTGTAAAACTCCATCCGTTTTCTTGGGGTAATCTCTGAAGTAGTGGGGCCCTTGGTATTTCCAACAAGTAATGGTTGGTGGGGCAGCCTTTGCCCCTTTGTTGAAAGCTGGTCTGTTGGCATGCATTGGGGGTGCATTTGGCGGTGCATGAGGTCGATTGAAGCCTCTGTTTGGAGGGAAACTATTGTTTTGTTTCCGGTAAGGTGGTGGTCTAAAACCCGGTCTTCGATTGTCTGAAAAAGTTTTGAACCTATCTCTGTTTCTATTTATGTTATCATTTTTTGGATTTCAATGTTCATAACAAAGTCTTGCTTTGTCTAAAGTAACGTCTAAGGTTTTGGGCATGTCGAATTCAATATTTTCTTTAAAAATTTGTGGTAGACATCCCAAGAATTTGCTATATCTTGACTTTTTCATCCTTTATGTAAGGAACATAATGCAGTAGATCTAAGAATCTGTTGATGGAATTCTTTGATCTTCTTGTCAAAGAATCTTTCAGACATGCATTTGTCCTGAAATATTTTGCTAAAAGCATCCCATTTTATGTCCCTCATTTCCTGCCCTTTGGTGTGTTTCAAGTCTCTCTACCATCTGGCCGCTTTACCATTTAGGTTGTAAATGGTCAGTTGGGCTTGCATTTCACTGGAATAGTTGTGGACTTTGAAATACTTGTTCATACCTAACAACCACTCCTCATCCTTTTCCCCGATATTTATCTCCCCATCATATGTTGGGGCTTTGATTTTCTTGAATTCTCCTTGTAGACTGTCATCATTCTTCCTCCTTTTCTTGCAAGGGGAAGGCGAGTCATTCTCATTGGAGGAGCTTTTATAGTCTTTTTTCATGTAATCAGGTAGGTGTTCTTCCTGCATATCCTTTGAAGGACCGCTGGACCTTTTTGTGTGATAGTTGTTTTCCTTGGTTTTATTGGCTGATTGGGTGGACTGTCCATGGGACCTTGCCCTTGTTAAGCTCTGAAGTAGAGATTCATTTATGGCTTGATGTTCCTGTCTTTCATGCATATTATCATCCTTGAAACTCTGCAACTCATTTTGCAATTGCTTGTAATGTCCCCACCCTTGGACCCAATGCAAGAAAGGGAACCTCATGCCATTCTATGGGGCTTTTCATAAAACTCACCCAATTCATTAGATGCATACAGTTAAAAACAAATGTGTGTAGATGTAACTTAAACAAATATTTACAGTGGAAATAAACTCATCCACACATGTTTTCATATGCACTCAATATATCAATAACATTCATTAATTTAAACACCGCAGAGGTAAAACACATAGATAGAAAACACTTATCTTTGTTGTGCAATTGACCCAAACAACTAGCTATGTCGCTGCAACGTTCCTCCCAACCATAGGTCTCTACCCAGCCTATATTCTTTCAGCACTTAGAGACCACCCCCGAGCTGGGCATGATATCTACAAGGAAAAGGGAACCTAGAATGAGAGGAGATCTGTGGTAGAATTTTTCTACCACAGATCTCCTCTCATTCTAAATTGCTGAACTGTGGATTAAGGATGAACAACGAAAAGGGAACCCTCAAGCACAACACAGCCCAAAGCAATGGATACCCAACTCAACCCCATAACTCTCTTGAACACAAAACTTAGATATGGGCTTGGAAACACACTTTCAGCAGTGGAACATAGAAGCTAGATGGACATGGGTTTTCCCAAAAACGTAGGCACACCAAAAACGGATTTGTGGGAAGAGGGAATCAGTCCCAGGGAAGAAAACCGATTTCCCCCACAGATGTATGAGCATTCAGTGGGCCAAATGACCTCAATAAAAACCCAAATCGTTTCCCCTTCTTCCCCACTGTTAGCCACAACAAAAACGCCCTTCCTAGCTAGGAAAATGAAGGTAAACACATCAAAACCATGGAGGGAACTTCCCAGGAAGGTCCCAACTCGTGAGAGAGCAAATTGATAGGTGAATAATGGCTTGGGGAGCAATTTCATGGCCCTTTACTTGCCCAAGAAGCCAAACACGAATCTATAGGAAGGGTGGCTTTCCCATACTCGAATTTGGGCAGCCATACCTCTCCATTCCCTAAGGCATTAACTACCTCAACCAATTCTTGGGAGAATTGAATGATTGGGTACAAAATTCAACATGGGTAGTTGAGGGTTTGATTGGTTCTCTCATTGACACTTGGCTTGGCTTGATTGGCTTCAAGGGTTTGAATATTTCCCTCCCAATTTCCTTGTAACATCATGCCCCCATCTCTTGTTGCATTGCATAGCTAGTTGTGGGCTTTTATATTAAAATGCATATTTACAATTCCCATGGTTCACTAGCACATGGGTAGCATAATATCAAATACTTGCCTCTTCTAGATCGAGCGTTCACTAGCGGGGCCTTGGCCTTGAGCTCCACGCTAGGAATCATACATAATATGCATACATTATTTACATTATAGCCCAAAATATTATAAGGGTCAAAGTGGGGACGTGACAATCCCCTCCCCTTGGAATAACACCGTCCCCGGTGTTCCAATTACTTAGGAATACATACATGCTATATACATGTCCAAAATTCACAAAATGTGGCAGGTTTGTCCTTCATTTCACCCTTTACTTGGGTTTTTAGGACCAAGTCCTTTGGTCTTCACAAACAGCTCCTGTTGGCTGGGACTTTCTATCTCTGCATGAGAGCATTGTTCCAAAACAATCCCTTCCCTTTATTTACCTTCCCGCTGATCTACAAGTCTGGAAACTTTATGGCGGCTACCCTCTTGATGTTCCATTGTTGGGCAGCCGTGGAGACAATGATTTCCTCCACATCCCCAACATTTCATTGGTGGCTTTACCTTTTCCTGCTCGATGTCCTTTGAATCTTCCCACCTGGAACGTTTCTTAATTGGACTATTGGATGAATGCTTCTTCATGGATCCACTTTCCTTTCCCTTACTGATTTCTCCCAAAATGCTTTTTACCTCTTTTTGCAGATGAATAGAGTCCTGCAAAATCTTGTGGTTCATCTCATTATGTTGCCTCTGTAGCTTGAGCACCTCTCCAAGGTTTTCTTGGGTCCTAGCAATTGTTTGAAGAAGACTTTCAGCCAACTCTAATAGCCCTCGGTCTGCTGCCATGGTCAATGGAAACAACTGACCACACTTTGCCTACTATCAACACTTTCTTGTGCCGGCTGCAACCAATTGTTTCACCTTCTTACCTGTGAAATTCATCATGGAAATCCTTTGTTAGGACAAGCATAACATGAACATTAAAATTAGTCACTTATTTTCCCAACTGACATGGAATGTCCATGCTTTATTCATGGGACTTCCACACTTTCATTCTTTCCAACATACACATGAACTCATTCATGTTAATTCTTTCACAGGAAATTTACTATTTCAGCATCCAAAATTCATCTCAAGCAATTAAACAAATCTATTTTCATCCATGACATGCACTCAACAATATTTTGTTTTATAAATGCATCAATCGAAAGGAATGAGAAGAGTAGGATTTTCTCCCTCTTAGTCTTGTTCTATTATGGAGCTACACCATCGCTGTGGTTTCATGCTCCTTAGTCTCTTTCACTTCAATGTGAATGCTTTGACTTTCCTTTCTTGGCTATGACACTTAGTGTCTAAGGTATGTCTAAGGATTTTCAACTAGGAACCCTCCCCCATAGTTGCCTACAGAACCTTTGGCTGCTATGGCCCACTCATGTCCAATAGCACCATCTTTTATTACTGCTCATACTGAGCTCTTTAGGATGGTCACATGTCCATTTGCATCCCTATGATGCTTTCATAGTCCTTGCTTCCAACAATACCTACACTCAAACACTGAATCAATTCACATGTTTAGTTTATTTCCATAGGGTTTATCTCTAAACAAGAGTTTAGGAAATCATGATCAAATCAGATACACACGTATATTCATAAGCAAGAAGCTGCAAGGTAACCGAATACTTATCTGTATTGGATGTCTTCACTTTATTCCACGAGATCCTTCTTTGCTTTGCAAGCCTTGGATTCCCCGTAGACACAATTATGAATGTTGGGTCAGCACGTAGGCTACTCCACAATCATTCGAATAGGCAATGCTAGGCCAGTACGCCAACTGGGTTTATCAATCATTTACTTTAGCAATATGCTAGGCCAGTGCTTCGACTAGTTTTATCAATTGTTTAAGGGGTGTTGGGCTAGCATACACGCTGCTTTACCATATCAAGTAGTTAATGCCCAATTGGTCACTCTCTGGACTTATCAAGAACTTTATAGCGTTCAACCAGCTACTCCCTGGATTTCTCAATAATTTATATCGCCCACTCATTTACTCTCTGGATTTACCAGCAATTTATATCGCCCACTCATTTACTCTCTGGATTTACTAGCAATTTATAGTCTTTCAGGATCTTTCCTTCCTGCAATGACCAAGGTTTCCAACAAAGAAACAATAGTGTATCAGCTTAGCTGTTAGAAGACTTATACCTGAAATCTTCATTATTCCAAACAAGACATAAATGAAAATGAATACTTATCTGTATTGTGCGTTTCCCCTCTAGTCCACAGGGTCCTACTTCGCTTTGAAATCCTTGGAATCACCTATGGACTTGGATATAGTTAATACTTAACCAGTACACCTCCCTATCGGCTGGATTTACCAAGCATTTGGTGGTGCCCAACCAATCCCATACCTGGTTGGCCCTCTCCAGTGCCAAGCCAGCACATTCGTCTGGGTCATCGACCAATGGAAGGAAACTGCGCCACCTGACCATTATAGGTCAAGGCTCTACTATGGAGCCATAGGCATCTCAGGGTTTTCAGTCAGTCTTGGCGCCCGCCCTCCTACTGCTGACCCAATAGAGATTTTATGCCTTCACCAATGTCACCACACCTTCTTGCACCATAACCCTTCATACACACATCAACTCTTCATTCATGCAAGGACGCCACTCCTTCTCTTGTGCAAATCGGTGGTTCATTTTAGGAAATTTATAGGTGACTTTCTTGACTGCAAGTTAGCATGGCCCCGCTCACATAAGAATGATACCCCTTTTCACTACACAGCTCCCTGGGTTTGTCCATCCCTTCCAGTATTATTTAGTGTCAGATAGAAAGGTTTCCAATTCCTATACAGTCCTTCTACGTACCCTTCTTCACTTTGCCTCTTAATGTGTAGTACCAATTGGCATCTATGTAGGTTGACAACACAAGAAGGATAAGCAGGCTTATCAGTATTGCTTCTCAAAATCGCAACCACATTCCATAACATTCACTATCAATTTTTGAAACACCAGGAATGCGTCCATTCCCTTAGGGTGTAGTCAATATTGACAACCCTATCATGACCCGCCACCAGAAAAGGTGTGCACCCCCTTTCCAATGTGAGCCATCTAGGCCCTAATCATACTCAAGCAATTTGAAATGATATATATAAATAAAGTAGAGCATGCTCTACATATTAACCCTAATAATTTATACATGCATGTTCTTATCTAGGGTCATAGAATACTCATTCATTTTTGCAGATGTGTCTTTTCCTCATTTGCGAAGAATGGGGGCTCCCTTCTTGGAGTCAACAGTTCTTCGGCTTGCCACCCCAATCTTTCCACGTTCCATAATCCATACATGCCTTCTTAGCATAGTTTTACCATCTCACTCTCATGGTTTTCCAACATTCAGCTCAGCTGAGATGTCATTCTTAAAATATGAAATGGTGTTTCACTCGAAACCCATTTCCAAAGTATGGGGTCCTTCCCATGGATTTTGGCTTCTGCAGGTCATCACACATGGTCTTCCTGCAATGTGTCTTACTGGCACATTTATCAAATAGCCAAACAGTCAGCAACATTTAACAATAATCATTCAATGTCATTAATAATTAAATTCAAGTATAAATTTGCAATTTTGTCCCCTGCAGAATCGATTTGCTTAGCCATGAGTCTGTTCTCATATCGTTTGGCTCTTTCTCATGGTAGATTCCAATCTTCTTCATGGACTTACCCACATTTTCCATGCCCAAAACAATCTACCTGAAGTCTGAAACTTCAATCAGACAAACATGTTGTGAGTATCTATGCATATAATCCTTTCATTGCTACAACAGTCACTGAAGTGATCTCAGAATTATAACACTCAATAATTCAAACACCTTCAGTTGTTAGCATTTGAGGTGCAATGAAATATATGTATATATCTATATATGCATCGTTATCATTAATAAAATTGCAAGACATGGGTACACTATCCGTGCAATTTAAATAAACTGTAAGTACTCATTACTTCACATTTCATGCAACTTTGTCCTTCCAATAGAGTGCTTTGGTAGCCCATCAACATGTCTACCTTCTTCGTGCAACCCTTTTCCTGCATTCATAGCAGCTCATGAAATGGTCTCGGGCTTATCAATAGTTCACCATTTCATCTATTATCTAATTGCAATGAAACATACACCCCAACCATGCATTCACACAATGCATCTCAACATGTGCACTTACACATACACATGCACATTCACAACATTTACATAATATTTTAATGTGCATTCATTCAATGCATAACCACAAGATTGTATAGAATATTCTAATGCACATCCTTTCAATGCAACCTCACATTAATCCATGAAGACTATGCATTCCAACATATTATGGCCTAACCATGACTATCTCATGTGGCATACACTTACAACAAGACCATAAGTCATCACTTGTTTTGGTTGTTAAACTCAACACCCATCCTACCCAAATGGCGTGATATAATTTCATATGAATGCATCGAGGTTTCTAAGAAACTATAGGGTGTAAGGCTCACTGCCTTCACTTACCCACACCTCACCATACTTGGTAGGTTGACATTCACATTCAAGCACTCAATACCACATGTAGACAAAATCAACATAGTTTAAGCATAGTTGAAGGGATCTTACCAAATCCTCTTTCAACATCCATGCACTTAAGCACAAATATCTATTACCTTCATGGCTGTCATTAACATCGTTTGATGTTACCTGATCAATTGGCCTCTTACCAAGGCTTTACAGTTCTTTTTCCAACCTCATGCTTGTTCGGATATCCACATCATCTATTTCGGGATACATCATCTATTTCGGGATCCTGCATGATCTATTTCAGGATATGCATAATCTAGGGTTTTGCATGCACAGGCATGCATCCCAGTCACCAGTTTGATGCCTCCAGCACCTTATCCACCTTCTTCTAGCACCCGGGAGCCACTTACCACAGAGTTTTAGCCCTCCTAAGCTGAAAGGCGCCCACTTCTCACCTACTTCCAGAGAAGGGCGCACTTGTTCACCTACCACTGCAGATTCACTTCAGTTACATTCAGTTAGCTCCGATTCTCCCTGATTTGAGGCTAGTTTCACTCCCGACTGACTGTTTCACCTCCGATTGACCTCCAGTTTGATTAGGTGACTTGTTCTGACTTCAGTTAGCCTCCCATGCGCCCCCACTGAGCCTCCAGATCCTATATCAGTGCTACACACTTCAGTTACATTTATTACACTCAGTTAGACTCAGTTTGACACCTGGATGACTGGTTGTTGTGATTGATGAGCACCACCGATGATTGATGAGGACTCCTAGATAGAGTCAAGCTACTCCATTCAGTGATTTGAATGACCTCCTTAGGTAATTCGAATTGCTCAGTCATTGTAACAGTTTGTATTGTAATTCATTCACCCTTTCTGGGATAGTGAGCACTGCTGCATGTTTTGCACAGTTTTGCACCATATTTTCTATGTTCATCTGTTGTGATTGATTTACTTGTTCATTAGATCTGCTGTGACTAATTTTACATGGTATCAGAGCCATTGCAGGGACAAGATCTCTTTTCTACAGGTGTTTATACAAGAAGATTTGACTGAATTGCTAAAAATTGCAAAAAGTTTGGCATGAGATATCTCAAGGGCATTCGCTCCTGTGCATGCAAAGCTTGAAAATTATTCCAATACCACTCCAGAAGCTTGAGTTACCACATAATTCCTGGATCTGATACATTGGACCTATTCAACATTGCTTGAAATCCAATCCCAGGTGTGATGCAACTCTCAAAGGGTGGATTGTTCGACCTTATTGTGGTTGTTTTGATGTGATTTGCAGGTTTATTGTCTCCTCCAAGTGCACTCGCTATCTTCTGCATGCAAGCTTCCCTACAGCATTTGCATTCGCTATAGTCTGCATGCAAGCTTCCTCTTCATCAGTTGACTCAATCCTTGCAATGGAATACTCATCTTCAAAGCCTATCCTCACCCCATTCAATTATTTTGATTGGAAAGATGATATGGAGATCATATTACGTTCAAAAGGTTACTACCGAGTCACTCTTGGTCTTGAATTAGAGCCAAACAATGTGGCAGAGCGAACCAAACACTACAACAAGCTTGATGAAGCTTATGGTCTTCTTTGTCTCTCCATCTCCAAGGATCTTCACTTCCATCTCAGCGGATTGAAGACTCCAAAAGCCATATGGGAGCAACTTGAAACACTATTCGGCAAGCAGGATGAGCTTAGGGCTTTTCAATTAGAGAATGAATTGATTGGCCTTAATCCTGAGAATTTCGAGACCATCAATGAATTCTTCACAAAATTCAAGAACTTGAAATTGCAATGGAAGAACAGTGGTGTTATCAAAGAGGATAAACAGTTGATCCTCTCCATTCTAAGCAAGCTTGGGAAAGATTATTCGGTATTTGTCTCCACTTTCAATTCCGGTCGGCTAACTACCCCGAATTGGAAGATGCCTACCTTGAATGCCTTCATTGAGTCCGTTACGAAAGAGCATGACAAGTTGATTCAAATGGGGTCCATAAGCTCCAAAGATTCAGCCCTATTTGTTCAAGGACCCAAGATCTCGAATGGTAAAGGAAAGCTAAAGAAGGAGAAGCCCAAATTCGAGCCTCACAAGCAAAAAGACAAAGGCAAGCAAACGGATGCACCATCCAGTTCGAAATCCAAGCAAAAGGGAAAAGAAGGTAACCAAAAATCTAAATGTACTTATTGTAACCGTGGCTTTCATCCCGAAAGTTCATGTATGAAGAAGACTATAGATCAAATGGCCCTCCTTTTGGAAAAGAACAACATAACCCTTCCTGACGGTGCAAGGAAGAAAGATCGGAATGATGATCATGAAAGAGGACAAGCACTCATGGCAACGGTTTCGAAGCCCACTACTCTCTTGATAGATTCGGGTGCATCAAATCATATGGCTGCAAATATTGATTCTTTTTCCTCATTCGATCCAAATAGCTCCATCCCCATCCATTTGGGAGATGACTCAAAAATTTCTTCAAAGGGCAAAGGTACGATTCATGTAGAACATGGATGCTTTCAGAATGTTCTCTATGTGCCTTCCTTAGCTTCGAATCTCCTTTCTGTGTATCAAATGACACATACTGGTGATTTAAAGAAAGTCACATTCAGCCCTAATACAGTTGAAATTTCTGATATCAAAAGTGGAAGACTAGTTGCGGTTGGAAAGGCAAACCACACTGCTAAATGTTATGAGTTTTCGCACTTTATTCCGCTTGCAAAGCCCACTGCTCTTCGCACACATGGTAATGAGGTTAGTAGGCTTTGGCATGAAAGATTTGGACATCTAAATTATAAGTATTTGCTGCTGCTATCAAATAAATCCATGGTAGATGGGCTTCCACAACTCCGTTCCTCGAAGGGAATATGCACCGGTTGCATTATTGGGAAGCACCCCGAGCACAGATTCGACCGCGGCAAGGCTAGCAGAGCCTCTACTATTTTGGGATCGATCCATTCTGATATCAGCGGTCTGCTGCCCCATGTTGAATATTGTAACTTCAAAGAATATTATATTTGTACTTTATTATTCCGGAGATGTTTCATTCCTCCGAGGTAACCCTATCATGTATCTGGAGATGGTTATTCCTCCAAGGGATTGTATTAACTAGGGTTATTAGACCCACCATGTGTGGGTCGGCCCTGTAGTTATATTTTAGGGGTTATTAGACTTCTCCAGGTGAGGTCGGCCCCATAAGTCTTTTAGTCAGTTGGAAGTCAAGTATAAATAGAGGAGGTGAACTCCTCATTAGTTCATTCACTCACTTGTGGAAGAGTGCGCACTAGTTGAGGAGATCTGCTAAGGAGTCAAGGAGAAGGAGCACATCTTGTATTTTGGTTGATCATCTTATTGAGGAAAGCTTTGCTGGGTTTTCTACCCCATGAGGGTTTCCCAGGGTATATTGTGTGTCTATCTTGTGATTGTGTTTCTTTCAGAGATCTTGTTTGTCTATTTGGTTTAAATCTAACATGGTATCAGAGCTAGACTGAATAGGACATCTTTCACAAGGTAAGAATACCTCTTTCTCTCTCTTTGGTGAAGTTAGGGTTTTCAGCCCAAAGTTGGTATTTTTGATTTTTGGTTGCATGGCTGGATAGCCCTCTTCAAGAGCTTTCTTTTGAGCTATAGATCGAACTTTTTGGTTGGGTAGAACTTCGGGAAAGTCAAACCCTAATTCTACCAAAAGTGCGATACGTCAGATTTTGGTTTCAGAAAAAGTTGTAATTTTTGATTTCTGATTACATGACTGGATAGCCCTTCTCAAGAGCATTCTTTTGAGCTATAGATCGAACTTTTTGGTTGGGTAGAACTCCGGGAAAGTCAAACCCTAATTCTACCAAAAGTGCGATAAATTTCTGTTCCAGTTTCCGGAAAAGTGAAAAGTAACTTCCCAGGTAAGTCTACTCTGTCTCTTGGACTCCCCCAAGAGAAGATGGCTCCAAATACTAAGCTTGAAGACAAGCTAGAAGGCATAGAGAATTTCCGAGCATGGAAATACAGAATTGGTCTCATTCTTGAGGAGAATGATCTTGCTCATTATATCAAGGAGGAAGTTGCAGAACCAGAAGAAGAGGAAGCCAAAGAAAAACACAGGAAGGATCTGATTAGGGCAAAGAGAATCATAGCTGATTCCATTAAAGATCACTTGATTCCCCAAGTGTCTTCCAAGAAGACTCCAAAGGAAATGTATGATGCCCTAGGAAGAATGTATGAAGGAAAGAACATCAACAGAAAGATGAATCTAAGGACTCAATTGAAAAGTACCAAGATGCACAAAGGAGAATCCATTCAAGACTACTTCTCAAGGGTCTCTCTAATCAAAGAACAACTAGATGCCATTGGTGATACTCTTGATGAAGATGAACTTGTGATGACAGCTCTAAATGGTCTCACTAGACCATGGGAGTCATTCATTCAAACTATGTGTGCCAGAAAAGAAAGTATGAAGTTTGATGTAGTATGGGAAGATTGTGTTCAAGAGGAGGCTAGGGTTGCCAACAGAGAAGCACTTCTCAAAGAGGATGACCAAGCTTTGGCCACCCACACCAAAAGAGGAAAGAGAGGCTACTTCAAGAAGGTAAACCACAAAAGGCCTCAACCCTCTCATAGATTCAAAAAGAAAGGGGGAGACATCTCCACAGTCCAATGCTTCAATTGTCTCAAGCTAGGACACTATGCCAGAGACTGTAACCTACCAGAGAAGAAGAAGAAAAGATTTGTTCACAAAAGACATCATGCTCATATGGCAGAAGATGACAGTGAAGAAGAAGAAGAAGAAGAAGAAGAAGAAGTAGAGGAAAGGCCTCAAAAGAAAAGATCTAAAGTAAAGAAAGAAGAACCAGAAGAATATGTACTATTTTCTGCTCTCTCTGGATCTGTGTCTCCTGGTGAAGACACTTGGCTCATTGACAGTGGTGCTTCAAAGCACATGACAGGTCACAAGGAAACTCTCTCCAAGATTGAAGAGAAGTCTTCACCCCAGAAGGTATCACTAGGAGATGATTATCAATATCCCATCAAGGGAATTGGTGAAGCAAGCTACAAGCTTGACTCAGGAACACCTTTGAAGATGAAAGAAATATTATATGTTCCAGGGTTAAAGAAGAATCTACTCTCTATCTCAGCTCTAGACAAGAAAGGCTTTAGAGTAGCCTTCATAGATGGTCAAGTACTCATGTGGACCAAAGGAAAATCAATCAAAGATGCAATTGTCATTGGTGAAGAAGAAGGAGGACTTTATAAACTCAAGGGTCACCCAGAATCTGCCCTTGCTCATGAAGTCTCTAGTCCCAGTGAGCTATGGCACAGAAGACTAGCCCACATTAACTATAAAGCTTTACCATATGTGAGTAAGATGGTTATAGGCTTGCCAAACTTGAAGGTTGATCATGATGGCTCATGTAAAGGATGTAAGAAAGGGAAGAATATCAAGAATCCCTTTCCGAAAAGTGAAACAAAGACTAAGAGTTCTCTAGAACTAATACACTCAGATGTATGTGGACCCATGCCTACCACATCTCTAAGTGGGTTTGAATACTATCTCTCCTTCATTGATGATTATTCAAGAAAAACTTGGATATACTTCCTAAAGGGTAAGAATGAAGTCTTTGGAAAATTCAGAGAGTTCAAGGCTCTAATAGAAAACCTCTCAGACAAGAAAATCAAGATTCTCAGAACAGATAATGGTGGAGAATATACTTCAAAGGAATTTGAAGAATTCTGTAAAGAAGCTGGAATCAAAAGGGAGCTAACCACTCCTTACAACCCCCAACAGAATGGGGTAGCTGAGAGGAAAAATAGAACCATCATGGAAGCTGTAAAGACTATGATACATGATCAAGACCTTCCCATGTATCTGTGGGCTGAAGCAGCCAAGACAGCAGTATATGTTCAAAATAGACTATCTCATAGTGCTCTTGACTTCAAAACTCCAGAGGAAGTCTTTACAGGAAAGAAGCCTGAGGTAAGTCATCTCAAAATATTTGGGTGTCCTGTGTACATCCATATTCCAAAAGAGAAGAGATCCAAATTGGATCCCTCAGGTAAGAAGGGAATATTTGTTGGTTATTGTGAAACTTCCAAAGCCTTCAGAATCTACATACCAGGTTTCCATCATATAGAAATAAGTAGAGATGTTACCTTCGATGAGGAAGCAGCCCTCAAGAAATCCAGAAAGTGTCAACTTGAAGAAGTTTATGAAGAAGATACATCTCCCAGAATCTCAGAGAATGCTCACATTCCTGAAGAAGACATACCAGAGGATCATGACATGCTGGAACCACAAGAACCTCCTGTTGCAGAATTATCCAGGAAAAGAAGACCAGCATGGGCTAGAGATATTATTCAAGGAGCAGAAAGATATGGTGCTCCTGAAGGCTCCACTAGAGAAAGGAAGAAACCAAAGCTAGTATCCAACTATATGGCCCTGATGTGTGATCTTGTGGATCAACTACCTACCAGCTATGAAGAGGCAGCTCAAAAGAAAGAATGGGTAGAAGCAATGACTGAAGAATATCAGTCAATAATGAAAAATGATGTTTGGGATATAGTTCCCAAACCAAAAGACAAAAGTGTGGTTTCTTCCAAATGGATCTTTAAAATAAAACATGCTGCGGATGGAAGTATTGAAAAATACAAAGCAAGATTTGTAGCCAGAGGGTTCTCTCAGAAGGAGGGAATTGACTATGAAGAAACATTTGCACCAGTTGCTAGGTATACTTCAATTAGAACTATCATGGCTCTTGCATCCATGATGAAGTGGAAACTACATCAAATGGATGTTAAGACAGCTTTTCTGAATGGTGTAATTGAAGAAGAAGTATACATAGAGCAACCACAAGGATTTGAGGTAAATGACGGAAGGACTCATGTATGCAAACTGAAGAAGGCATTATATGGGTTGAAACAAGCTCCCAGAGCTTGGTACGGAAGGATTGACAATTTCTTAACTAGCATGGGCTTTACCAAAAGTAAAGCTGACCCAAACCTTTATCTCAAGGTATTGGATGATGAACCAGTTATACTTTTATTATATGTAGATGATCTATTTCTAACTGGAAATGAGAAACAAATCATTGAAAGCAAGAAGAAGCTTTCTTCAGAATTCGAGATGAAAGATCTCGGATTGATGCACTACTTCTTAGGATTAGAAGTGTGGCAAGAACCAAGAGGAATCTTTCTGAATCAAGGTAAGTATACTGTGGAAATTCTGAAGAGATTTGATATGTTGGAGTGTAAACCCATGGCCACTCCCATGGACTCCAACTTAAAGATTTTGGTTAATGACTCATCAGAATTAGTGGACCTAACTTTATATAGACAGATCATTGGATCACTAATGTACTTGACAAATACTAGGCCAGATATATGCTTTGCTATAAACACCCTAAGTCAGTATCTAGTAGAACCCAGAAAGGTTCATCTAATAGCTGCAAAGCATGTAATGAGGTACTTAAAAGGTACATTAGATTTTGGTCTACTCTATGATGGAAGTCATGAACTCAAGTTGCATGGTTACTCAGACTCTGATTGGGCAGGCAGTGTCTCAGACAGAAAAAGTACTTCAGGTGGATGTTATAGCCTTGGATCTGCCATGATCTCTTGGTTCAGCAAGAAACAATCCAGTGTGGCCCTCAGCTCTGCTGAGGCAGAATACATAGCTGCTTGCTCTGCTAGCTGTGAAGCTGTATGGCTTCGGAAACTGTTATCTGGAGTGTTTGACTTAGAAATGGATCCCACTATGATTATGTGTGATAATCAAAGCTGCATCAAGATGACAGAAAATCCTGTGTTCCATGATAAGTCAAAACACATAGAGATCCGATACTTCTATATTCGAGATATGGTGCAGAAAGGAGCTATCAAGCTTGAATACGTGAGCACTGAAGATCAAATTGCTGATATCCTGACCAAACCACTGTCTCGTGTGAAATTCGAATACTTTCGAGACAAGCTTGGTGTAGTTCAGAAGGACTCTCCTAGAAAGGGGGAGTAGGATGATTCCTGATGGCAAGCAAGTCTCATAAAAAAAATGAGACTTCACCTAATCACTTAGAAATAGTTAGACTTAGGACTATTTTATTTTCATTCACTTTTACTTATACATGTTTTTGATAATGGATGTATTAGTAAGAATACATGCTAGATGTATACATACTTTTGATGTTAGATGTATACATGATTTTGATGATAGATGTATTAGTGAGAATACATGCTAGATGTATACATGCTTTTGATGTTAGATGTATACATGATTTTGATGATAGATGTATTAGTGAGAATACATGCTAGATGTATACATGCTTTTGATGTTAGATGTATACATGATTTGATGATAGATGTATTAGTGATAATACATGCTTTTGATGACAGATGTATACATGCTTTTGATGTTAGATGTATACATGATTCTGATGATAGATGTATTAGTGAGAATACATGCTAGATGTATACATGCTTTTGATGTTAGATGTATACATGATTTGATGATAGATGTATTAGTGATAATACATCCTTTTGATGACAGATGTATACATGCTTTTGATGTTAGATGTATACATGATTCTGATGATAGATGTATTAGTGAGAATACATGCTAGATGTATACATGCTTTTGATGTTAGATGTATACATGATTTGATGATAGATGTATTGGTGAGAATACATGCTTTTGATGACAGATGTATACATGCTTTTAGATGTATTAGTAAGAATACATGCTTATAATTGTATGATGTATACATGCTGTTGATGCTGATTATGTACTTGTATGGATGAAGATACTTGTACTTGTATTGATGAGAATACAGATTGAGGGGATTGAATCATCCCTGGACTTTCAGTCCTAAAGAGAGCCGTAGACGTAAGGTCTCCGAGAATGAAGTCCTTAGTGGACAGTTGAGGGGATTGGATCATCCCTGGACTTTCAGTCCTAAAGAGAGCCGTAGACGTAAGGTCTCCGAGAATGAAGTCCTTAGTGGACAGTTGAGGGGATTGGATCATCCCTGGACTTTCAGTCCTAAAGAGAGCCGTAGACGTAAGGTCTCCGAGAATGAAGTCCTTAGTGGACAGTTGAGGGGATTGGATCATCCCTGGACTTTCAGTCCTGAAGAGAGCCGTAGACGTAAGGTCTCCGAGAATGAAGTCCTTAGTGGACAGTTGAGGGGATTGGATCATCCCTGGACTTTCAGTCCTGAAGAGAGCCGTAGACGTAAGGTCTCCGAGAATGAAGTCCTTAGTGGACAGTTGAGGGGATTGGATCATCCCTGGACTTTCAGTCCTGAAGAGAGCCGTAGACGTAAGGTCTTCGATAATGAAGTCCTGAATGAACAGGTAGGGGATTGTATTGTCCCCGGACTGAGGTCCCAGAATAGAACCGTAGACTGGGTCTCCGATAATGAAGTCCTGAATGAACAGGTAGGGGATTGTATCGTCCCCGGACTGAGGTCCCAGAATAGAACCGTAGACTGGGTCTCCGATAATGAAGTCCTGAATGAACAGGTAGGGGATTGTATCGTCCCCGGACTGAGGTCCCAGAATAGAACCGTAGACTGGGTCTCCGATAATGAAGTCCTGAATGAACAGGTAGGGGATTGTATCGTCCCCGGACTAAGGTCCCAGAATAGAACCGTAGACTGGGTCTCCGATAATGAAGTCCTGAATGAACAGGTAGGGGATTGTATCATCCCCGGACTGAGGTCCCAGAATAGAACCGTAGACTGGGTCTTCGAAAATTGAAGTCCTGAATGAACAGGCAGGGGATTGCATCGTCCCCGGACTGAGGTCCCAGAATTGATCCGTAGACTGAAGTCTCCGAGAACTAAAGATTGGATTGTATCATCCTTGGACCTATGTCCTAAAAGGAGCAGGATTGATCATCCTAGGAATATGATCGTGTGATGACGATGCTGATGACGATGCTGATGATCGTATGATGACGATGCTGATGATCGTGTGATGACGATGCTGATGATCGTGTGATGACGATGCTGATGACGATGCTGATGATCGTATGATGACGATGCTGATGATCGTGTGATGACGATGCTGATGATCGTATGATGACGATGCTGATGATCGTGTGATGACGATGCTGATGACGATGCTGATGATCGTATGATGACGATGCTGATGATCGTGTGATGACGATGCTGATGACGATGCTGATGATCGTGTGATGACGATGCTGATGATCGTATGATGATGATGCTGATGATCGTGTGATGACGATGCTGATGATCGTATGATGACGATGCTGATGACGATGCCAATGATCGGATTGATATCGACACTATTGACATTGATGTTCCAGTAACTGGTTGAGTTACTGACGAAGATGAATTGAAGAAAGCTTCCGATGATTTATAGATGTATCATGTATGATGACTCCTTGCCCTTGCAGATGTTGTTATAATATCCTTCTCGTTAAGGGGGAGTGTTGAATATTGTAACTTCAAAGAATATTATATTTGTACTTTATTATTCCGGAGATGTTTCATTCCTCCGAGGTAACCCTATCATGTATCTGGAGATGGTTATTCCTCCAAGGGATTGTATTAACTAGGGTTATTAGACCCACCATGTGTGGGTCGGCCCTGTAGTTATAGTTTAGGGGTTATTAGACTTCTCCAGGTGAGGTCGGCCCCATAAGTCTTTTAGTCAGTTGGAAGTCAAGTATAAATAGAGGAGGTGAACTCCTCATTAGTTCATTCACTCACTTGTGGAAGAGTGCGCACTAGTTGAGGAGATCTGCTAAGGAGTCAAGGAGAAGGAGCACATCTTGTATTTTGGTTGATCATCTTATTGAGGAAAGCTTTGCTGGGTTTTCTACCCCATGAGGGTTTCCCAGGGTATATTGTGTGTCTATCTTGTGATTGTGTTTCTTTCAGAGATCTTGTTTGTCTATTTGGTTTAAATCTAACACCCCATATGTCATTAAATGGTTCAAGGTATGTTTTGACATTTATTGACGATTTTTCCCGCTTTACATGGGTATTCTTTCTCAAAAACAAGTCAGAAGTGCTTGGAAAATTCAAGGATTTTAAGGCTTCTGTTGAGACCACCACTGAGAGCAAGATCAAAGCTCTTAGATCTGATAATGGTGGGGAATATATCAAGTCCGAGTTGCTGCAACTTTGTGCCCAAAGCGGAATCAAGATCCAACATACAGTTCCCTACACACCCTAGCAGAACGGTGTAGCGGAAAGGAAAAACCGGTCACTGAAAGAGATGGCTACATGCATGATTGAATCGAAAGGTTTGGCTGCAAATCTTTGGGCTGAAGCAATCAATGTTGCTGCATATATACAGAACCGTGTTCCACATTCATCCGTGAAAGGTATGACTCCTTTCGAAGCATTCTTTGGTCACAAACCGGATGTGTCAAATTTGAGAGTTTTTGGCTCTACTGCATGGGCTAGAATTCCTTCTGAGAAGAGACGAGCTTTGGATCCACAAAGTATCGAGTGCATATTGATAGGATATGGGGAAGAATAAAAAGCATATAAACTCATGGATATCAGATCTAAAAAGATATTCATAGAGCGCAATGTGCAGTTTGAAGAACCGCTTCAAGAATTGCAACTAGTCGAGGAAAAGACTGCCGATTCACCGCCTTCACCAGAAGAAGATCCGAGCAGCGATAATGAAGGTATGAGTTTTGATATTTCTGATATTGTAGCAGCATATGATGATCATGACATATCAGGTTCGGAATCCGATCATTATGATCCTCCTCAGTTACCAAAGTGGGCCCAAAACACTCTACAATCTGCTGGTTCTAGTCTTGGAAATCCTGCTGATCCAAGACGAACAAGAGGAGACTTTCAAAGAGCAGGTATGGCTCTTTCTATTGCTGATCCATTTCTTCCTGAGATTTGTTATTTGATGGCTGGTTCAGATCCTACATCATACTATTCAGCCCATCGAGATCCGAGATGGAAAAGTGCCATGGATGAAGAGTACAGTTCTCTTCAAAAGAACAATACATGGGAGCTAGTTTCTCTTCCACCTGGAAGAAAATTAGTGAAGTGTAAATGGGTCTACCGTACTAAAGTTGCTGCTGATGGCACTATCAGCAAATACAAAGCAAGGTTGGTGGCAAAAGGTTTTTCCCAAGTCCAAGGAGTGGACTACACAGAGACCTTTGCACCGGTTGCAAAGATGGATTCCATCCGCCTTGTTTTAGCTATTGCCGCATCCAAGCACTGGGAAGTGCATCACATGGATGTGAAGAGTGCATTTTTACATGGAGACCTTGCTGAAGAGGTCTATATGCAGCAGCCAGAGGGTTATACATCAGATCCATAATTGGTTTGTAGATTGAAGAAGTCTTTGTACGGGTTAAAACAGGCCCCAAGAGCTTGGTACGCAAAGATGGACTCCTTCCTTCTTTCTCAGAATTTCCAAAGATGCAAATCTGATCCGAATGTCTATCTTCAGCGAGTTAAAGCTTTTGACATGAGCGATTTGGGCTTGCTGAGTCACTTTTTGGGCTTGGAGATAGCTCAAAATTTCGATGGGATCACTATATCTCAGCAAAAATATGCTTCCGACCTGTTATTGAAGTTTAATATGGCTGAATGTAAGGCAGCCCCGTTCCCATTCCTCTCAGGAATCAGTCTTGAGGAGGGAGATTCCACACCGCTTGCAGATTGCAGTATGTATCGACAGTTGATTGGTTCACTACTTTATTTGACACATTCACGGCCTGATATCTCATATGCCGTGAGTGCCGTGTCAAGATATATGCAGCAGCCACATGAGCTTCATTGGCGAGCAGCCAAGCGGATCTTGCAGTATGTGCAAGGTACGAGACAGTTTGGCATACATTATGCTGCAGATTCTGAGCTAGATTTCATTGGTTTTACTGATTCAGATTGGGCAGGTGATAGCATTGATCGGAAGTCCACTTTCGGTTATGTTTTCATGATTGGTCTTGGTGCTATTTGCTGGTCCAGCAAAAAGCAAGCAGCCATTGCACTTTCTTCAGCAGAGGCAGAGTATGGAGGGGCAGTCAATGCCTGCATTCAGGCAGTTTGGTTGCAGGGTATTCTTTCCGAGTTTGGTTTTGGTGGCACTACTTCGACTGTCCTCTTTTGTGACAATCAAAGTGCTATCAAGATCTCTACAGATCCAGTTCAGCGACAGAGGACCAAACACATTGAGATTCATATGCATTACATTCGACAGTTGGTGCATGACCGCACCATCATTCTGCAATATTGCCCTACTGATGAGCAAATTGCAGACATCTTCACCAAGAGCTTCACTGAGAAGAAGTTCTCTTACCTCCGTTCACTGTTGGGGGTGAGTTCCATCATGGTGGAGACAGATTGATTCATTATTATGCTTTAGCTTGAGGGGGGGCTTTCTTCCCACTGGGTTTTCCCTCTTTCCTCACTAGTTTATTTTCAGCATTTTTTGGATTATTGTATTGGGGTGACCTTTGGTCTTAGTTACCAGGGCCCCACATTATTTTATTGGCACATCATAGTATAGCTTGAGGGGGGGTGTTTGGATATCCACATCATCTATTTCGGGATACATCATCTATTTCGGGATCCTGCATGATCTATTTCAGGATATGCAGAATCTAGGGTTTTTCATGCACAGGCATGCATCCCAGTCACCAGTTTGATGCCTCCAGCACCTTATCCACCTTCTTCTAGCACCCGGGAGCCACTTACCACAGAGTTTTAGCCCTCCTAAGCTGAAAGGCTCCCACTTCTCACCTACTGCCAGAGAAGGGCGCACTTGTTCACCTACCACTGCAGATTCACTTCAGTTACATTCAGTTAGCTCCGATTCTCCCTGATTTGAGGCTAGTTTCACTCCCGACTGACTGTTTCACCTCCGATTGACCTCCAGTTTGATTAGGTGACTTGTTCTGACTTCAGTTAGCCTCCCATGCGCCCCCACTGAGCCTCCAGATCCTATATCAGTGCTACACACTTCAGTTACATTTATTACACTCAGTTAGACTCAGTTTGACACCTGGATGACTGGTTGTTGTGATTGATGAGCACCACCGATGATTGATGAGGACTCCTAGATAGAGTCAAGCTACTCCATTCAGTGATTTGAATGACCTCCTTAGGTAATTCGAATTGCTCAGTCATTGTAACAGTTTGTATTGTAATTCATTCACCCTTTCTGGGATAGTGAGCACTGCTGCATGTTTTGCACAGTTTTGCACCATATTTTCTATGTTCATCTGTTGTGATTGATTTACTTGTTCATTAGATCTGCTGTGACTAATTTTACAATGCTCGTAGATTTGTTGCACCATCTTTTCCTCATAAGGTTGTTGGTCATATGCTACAATCATTAGCCACGCCCTTAGTCATGCTTCGGTTGTGTTTGGTCCTATAACCATTGCAAACACGACTAGTTATTTAACAACCACCATCATTATCTTTAAGTGGCTCATTGCATGTGCAAAACCTCACTATTCTACCAATATGCAATATCATATATATACACAAGTATTTTTACATGCACTGTGCAATGTTTATCAATATGCCACCTAGTGCATATTCATTTCAGCTATCTAATCTCTTGCATTTTCAATCATGCTTCTATGGTCTGATTCATACAACCATTATCAACAACATTACTGGTGATCAACCATAAGCAATACCATTAATGAGTTATTGCATGTGTAACTTTCACTACCTTTACCCATATGCAACATCATGCTTTATGCATAAGTGATTCACATGCACTATGCAATGACTCCTTAATCATGCCCATTAATTCATATGTATTACTCTCTTGCATTTCCAACATCCCTATGCCATAATTTCCAACTTATGAAACTTAGGAAATATAAATACAATAGCAAGAAAGGAGTTAAGGAATTCCCTCTTTCCAATTCCTCATCATGACATGGAGTTCCTCCTCCACATCATAGTTGATCATTTTCTTGGATTCCCTACCAAGCACACAAGGATTCATTAGCTGTCATTTCTCACCAAGTAGCAATTTAATACAATGTAAAACATTCATTCTTGCTATTTTCCAAACATGCAATTCTTATGCTATAAACAGAAATAGTTTAAGGGGAGGAATTTCCCTCTTATCAACATGGCCTTGCTACTCCCATTACTCTTCTGCAATGCATATTACAGCCAACTACTCTTAATAAGGCTTCCACAACCTTTTATGCAATCCCTGCTTCTTATTCCAAGCATGGAGAATGCCCTTCACACTTTCAGCGACTGTCTCCGGGGGACGACGGTGGTCAAGGGGGCTTCCACCGTTGCGGACTAGCTCACCGAGTTCTTCCGCCGTTGCGGACCAAAGCGCTGAGTTCTTCCGCCGTTGCGGACCAACTTGTCGTGTTCTTTCGCCGAAAGACACTTTCGGACCAACTCGCCAAGTCCTTCTGCCATTGCAAACCAACTCGCTGAGTTCTTCCACCGTTGCGGACCAACTCATTGAGTTCTTCCGTTGTTGCGGACCAAATCGCTAAGTTCTTCCGCCGTTGCAGACCAACTTGCCGAGTTCTTCCGCCGAAAGACACTTAGAAAATTTTTCCGACCAAATCGCCGAGTCCTTCCGCCGTTGTGGACCAACTCGCTGAGTTCTTCCGCCGTTGCGGACAAACTTGCTGAGTTCTTTCGGTCGAAAACTCAGCTTTTCCTTCCGTCACTGCGGCGGAACTCACCAACGTTTTTTGCCGTTGCGGACCAAAACTCATAACTTTCCGCCGGAATTTTTCCTTCTTTTTTGGCAAACTTATTGATTTTCTGTCAGTTCGTTGCGGAGCAACTAGCCAACTTTAGACACCAACTTCGACGCAAACTCACCAGTTCTAGCCGGCAACTTCGGCGCAACTCAGTGAGGTTCGCCGAAACACGTCGGCTCAACTCCACGAGACTCGCCGAAACGGTCTGTGCTAGGCAGGAAGCATACTTACCTCTACAAACTGTGATAAGTAGCCCATGAAGGCCCAATGCTATAACCAGCAACTCTGATACCAAATGTAACGTCCCCACCCTTGGACCCAATGCAAGGAAGGGAACCTGATGCCATTCTATGGGGATTTTCATAAAACTCAGCCAATTCATTAGATGCATACAGTTAAAAACAAATGTGTGCAGATGTAACTTAAACAAATATGTACAGTGGAAATAAAATCATCCACACATGTTTTCATATGCACTCAATATATCAATAACAGTCATTAATTTAAACACCACAGAGGTAAAACACATAGATAGAAAACACTTATCTTTGTTGTGCAATTGACCCAAACAACTAGCTATGTCGCTGCAACATTCCTCCCAACCATAGGTCTCTGCCCAGCCTGTATTCTTTCAGCACTTAGAGACCACCCCTGAGCTGGGCATGATATCTACAAGGAAAAGGGAACCCTCAAGCACAACACAGCCCAAAGCAATGGATACCCAACTCAACCCCATAATTCTCTTGAAAACAAAACTCAGATATGGGATTGGAAACACACTTTCAGCAGTGGAACATAGAAGCTAGATGGACATGGGTTTTCCCAAAAATGTAGGAACACCAAAAACGGATTTGTGGGAAGAGGGAATCAGTCCCAGGGAAGAAAACCGATTTCTCCCACAAATGTATGAGCATTCAGTGGGCCAAACGGCCTCAATAAAAACCCAAATAATTTTCCCTTCTTCCCCACTGTTAGCCACAACAAAAACGCCCTTCCCAGCTAGGAAAATGAATGTAAACACAACAAAACCATGGAGGGAACTGCCTAGGAAGGTCCCAACTCGTGAGAGAGCAAACTGATAGGTGAATAATGGCTTGGGGAGCAATTTTGTGGCTCTTTACTTTCCCAAGAATCCAAACATGAATCTCTAGGAAGGGTGGCTTTCCCATACTCGAATTTGGGCAGGCATACCTCTCCATTCCCCGAGGCATTAACTACCTCGACCAATTCTTGGGAGAAATGAATGATTGGGTACAAAAGTCAACATGGATAGTTGAGGGTTTGATTGGTTCTCTCATTGACACTTACCTTGGCTTGATTAGCTCCAAGGGTTTGAATATTTCCCTCCCAATTTCCTTGTAACATCATGCCCCCATCTCTTGTTGCATTGCATAGCTAGTTGTGGGCTTTTATATTAAAATGAATATTTACAATCCTCATGGTTTACTAGCACATGGGTAGCATAATATCAAATGCTTGTCTCTTCTAGATCGAGCGTTCACTAGCAAGGCCTTGGTCTTGATATCCACGCTAGGAATCATACATAATATGCATACATTATTTACATTATAGCCCAAAATATTATAAGGTTCAAAGTGGGGACGTGCCACTGCTGTATTGATTTCATTAAGTCTAAGTGGTGAGCTCTCAGAATGGATGCCTAATGAGGGAAGCTACACATAGAGCCTAATTTAATTATCAACCCGGGGGACGTACAAACTTCAGAGGTTCAGGCACTATATGTGCTCTTATAGGATAATCTTGATCGCGTTTGGGTGTTGGTATCAATGGTTAAGAGTTTGCCTAAGAGAAATCGACTAAACTGGGAAAGGGTTGCTTAATCTACAGATGAAAAATACCTATGCTAAGAAGTTCAAGTACTGAAGACAATAAATCTATATCAAAGAATCTGAATACTGAATTCAATCAATATGTTCTATGGAAGTGAATACTAAAAACGTAGCTGATCTATTCTAAAATAATGAAAGCTAGATCTTTAATCTAAGAAACAATTACTGTAAATCAAATGCATAAACTAGAAGTCTGGTCTAACCTATTTAATTATCGAAACCAAATTTAGGATACCATTATCTAATGCTACGAAATAATCAGAATTTCAAGAAGTAAATATCATTAATTAACCACAGTATTGAAAGTAAGCAATCTTGACGAGCAACCAGAGTAATGAGAGAGTGCATAAGCTTTAAGATTTGAATAATTGTTCAGAAGCAATGCAAGCACATAGGGAAATAGATTATGAAAATGTGCCTTGGAATAATGCTACTACAGGACTACTGAAACAGTATTACCGAACTACATAATGCGTTATAAACTACTACGGAATCAATTGGTTGCTTTACTACATAAATGAAATCATACTAACTAACACCATTCAAATGCTTCCATATGCAATATAGATTTCAGTCAATGTAAAGCACATAACGAAGAAATACCTGAACATTAAGATCTCCTGACTTACGTGTTGGAGGGGCCCTCCCCAACCCATACTCAGGAGTGGAAAAACTTATATATGCTGAATCGAAAGAAACATCAAGTCTTTTATTCAAAATAGCAATTCCATAGTTTTACAAAAGTCTGTAACTCAAAGTATCTTAACAGTATAAAAAGGTAAAGCAATGGTTCTCAAAAATGTCAACAGGCTCCTCTCGCTAGCCGAGAGGCCCGTATATATATGCCTCTAATGCCTAACCTAACTCCTATGTCTAAATTCCGATTCTGTTTGAACATGTGTTCTCCCTAGAAATCACGAAAAAGGCGCTGAGTTATGCATGAGCTTTCCAGTCCACTACTTGATCTGCGTGGGTGTCCTTTAGTGTACTTGGGACCTGCTCAATCATACTCGATTTTCACATAATTAGTTCATTGAACACGCATTTAAACATACAAGAATAATATTTAAAACAACTTCATTAAATAATCAAGGTAAATCGTTTCTCCCACAAAACAAGTGTATTTCTTCACCCATTCTTGTATTTTTGCTATGGGGAAGGGCTATCAGATACCTGTATCTTGGACTCATCATTCTCCCCCATACTTGAAGGATTCACCCATCCTTGGGTGACAGATTCAGCTCATCGATGACTTCTCTGATGTCCCATGCTACTACACTAGGGTCCCTGCCTGCCTGTGATAGCCCAAGGTCTGATCCTCCTTGACCCATGCTCTCTTCTCTTCTTCTTCATTGATCTGTTCCTTAATAACCAAGGGAAGGAAGAATGGGGGATTCAGCCTCATTCCAATCCATCTAAGTTGGTTCTTTATCAGGGATTCCCTGTAGAGCTTGGCTTTGAAAAGAGCATCTTCAAGTCTGAGAGGGGAGTGGAGTTCTCTTCTTTTTAGGTCATTTGCTACTTTGCACCATCTTTCCTTAATGAACTCATGAACCTCTTTGTGTGTTCCTTTGAGAGTAACATCAAAATGAGCCACAACCTCCTGTTTCTTTGTAAGGAGAATGGAGATCAACTCCTCATCCTGGGTGAAGATCCTATGGTTGTAAATTATTCTTTCAGGGTGAGTTGCCTCTGCCCTGACCATTAATGGGGTTTTCCATTTTGATGCAACGTAAATATGGTAGTCCCGAGCTCACTCAATTTCATGATTCATCCATGAAAATATCGCCCTCAACTGGAAATCGCCCATGTAAGGGTTTGGTGACTAGTTGGGCGAGCTAGGGACTACAAAATTGTGCAAGAAAAATTCGCTTAACCGGTCCTTCTCCAACTCTGTGGCATTCAGAGATGCATCCATAAATTATTTGGGGTTGTTGATCTCTATCGGGAGTCTTTGTTTTAACCTTTGGAGCTGAAATTTGCCCCACTTCTCCTGTAGATAAACTGTATAAATTGTTGATGGCGGCCTGAGGTCTAGTAGTTTATCATATATTTTAGTGGTAGTAGCCAAAACGTCCCTTAGTTGAACAATTTCCTTGTCCTTTTTAGCTAGCTCCCCTTGTGCCTCAGCCAATTTCTCTTTAAGTGCTGAATTTCTCTATTAAGCCAGTCTTAGCTCCCATGCATGATGCATTTTTAGGATTTGTGTCTTTTCAGATGAAAACATGGGTGACGTGGGCTAGCTTCCTGATTCAATTCTCAATGTTGCCAGTTCCTTTCTTAGCTTTTCTAATTCCGCCCGTGCCTTAGCGAGTTGGTTGACAACCCCAAGGTTTTCATTATGCTCAGGAGGGTCCCCCTGGAGGTTGTCTTGCTCTTCTTGTTCATTCCGTTCTTCTTCTGCCTCCTATTCTTCTTGTTCATCCTGTATTTCTTGTTCATCCTGCTCCTCTTCTGTATCCTACTCTTCTTGTTCATCCTGCTCTTCTGGTGTAGTGGGATCCTCCTGATCCACCCAAAGATCATCGTCCTCATCAGACACATTTTGAACTATGGGACTGGGTTCCCTACTCTCTTCCTTGGTAATTTGGATTCTGGATGCTTGTGTGAATCTTTTACTTCTTCTCTTCGGCCCTTGATTACTGGCAGGAATCCCTGGGTTCGTTTTGGGGGAGTCATCTCGTGAATGCTTTATCTTCACCAAGGTATCAACCACACTGTCCAGGTCAATTTTCCTCTTCGTCCCTGATGTAGAGGCGGTTTTTTTCATTGATCCTGGTGGTAGGGGTACTCTAGCTGTGGGTGTACCCTCATTCTTTGAACATCTTCAGCAGATACCAACATGAATTCTTCCCAAGAAAGATCTGGTATCTGCGTTTTTAATTCCCCACAAACGATTAATTTGATCAGCCCATGATGGGCTAAGGAATCCTCCTTTCCTTTAATCACTTTATTGCTCATTTCTGCTAGAGATTGGAGCAGGTAGTATGGAATACTAATATTGTTGTTCGGTGGATGATGGGCCCTGTGCTTCAATATTTCTAGAATTCGAAAATGAAAAATGGGGAGATAACTTAACCTACCAGTACATGTAATGTACTTCTGGACGATTGCAGCCATTTCCTCCCATGGTGAATCCATTTTTGTCTTCATCATAGACCTCATCCTTGATATGTTTTAAATTTCTTGTAAACTCCATAGCCACCCCTGCATTGTATCCTCTCAATCCCAAGATGAAAGGCATCCAACCTATGTTGCGAATGATTGCTAGGATTCGCGGGTTCTGATAAATAACACTATGTTCCTCTGGTTCGCTTTTCTTGAAACCTTTTGTCGTCCTGAAATTCTTTACTATAACAGTAAATCAGTGCTTGGAGCGCGACTATCCTCCCTAAAATGGTTGAGGTTGATTACCGGTTCTGGATGTATTGCCGTCTGTGTGACCACACTAGATTCCAGTTTCTTGCTTCTGGAGAGTTCTGAGAGGTTTCATATATGCAAAATTGGCCTTTCAGAATATCATGCATCCTTACTTAACTGTCTTTCCGCACTTGTCCTTATTAACATTTGTTGTACCCTCTGGTTGATCAATCCCTGTTTTTCGTTTCATGATTTCATCTTACTCCATTTGCTCTAATTATTTGGAAGTATGGCGGCTAGATGTGGGTTTATCATTTGTTGACATGACAAAGGTAGTAATCATGCTTCATTGAGACTGATATGACTTAGGTAGCACTCATGATTTATTGAGGCCTTCAGAACTGAATTGTGCCGCCGAATGAAGATTGAAGCTGTCCTCGGCTTCATAAAACAAATGTCTTGCGGGATAATGATTTGGCCTTAAAAATAAAACAAAGATGTTTAGAGATTACCTTGTAATGTTCTAGCGTACTTGATTTGATGATCTGGCCCGGTTTTTATGCTTGGCAGATTCTCTAGTAGATTTGGAAATTTCTGTAGTAAATTTTGGTATGTCAATAGTTACGTGCGCTTGCTGCTTTTTCCTTGCGTTCATTTGAATTTTCTGTATTGGCTGCTTTTGAATTTTGTGCCTTCTTTTGATTCGACTTTGTGATAATGCTTTTGCATTGGGTTTTAGATTGTTCATTGTATTGTTGTAACCCATGCTGGCTCGCTTGAATTGATGTCAGGATCGCGTGAAATAATAGATTCGATTGGATATCATGTTCGCTGAAAATAAATTCTATAATCTAGTTGATACCTTTGCTCTCTTTGTTTGTAGACGTGGCTGGCTCGCTTGATTACTTTAATGGTTGAAAATAATCGGTCTCACTTGATTAGATTTCTGGCTCGCTTGAATTTTGATGACAGGCTCACTTGAATAGTAGCCAGTTTTGAATAATAGCAGGCTTGCTTGATTGAATTCTGTAGTATGATATCCTTCTTGCTGATGTAATATAAGGCTGATTTGCTTGATTCCTGATTGTCTTCATTTTGCATGCTATGCCTTCATGGGGATGTATGATGCCCTGCAGTTTACCTTGTCATTTTTTATTGTGTTATCCTTCAGGTGTTTGTCATGCCACTTCTTTCTTTGTTGTTGGATGATTTCAATGTGGGCAAGTGCTTGTTGGCGTTGTTCATCCAGTTGATTCAATTGTAGCATGCATTCTTGTTGTATTTCTGATAGTTGCATATTCAACTCTGCTGCAATTCTTAATGTTTTTATTTCAAATTTAATTGGCAACATGAATTTCTTTCCATATATTAGTTCATAAGGTGTGAATCATGTTGTTGTCTTCCATGTGGTATTATAGGCCCAAACTGCCTCGCTTAGTCTGTCAGCCCAATCTCTTTTGTGGAGTTGGGCTATCTCTGTTAGAATCCTCTCTAATTCTCTATTGGTGACCTCAGCTTGACCATTTTCTTGAGGGTGATAGGAGGAGGACTGTATGTGCTTGATATTGTTTCTTTTAAGCAAGTCTTCTATTAAATTTGATGTAAATTATGGGCCTTGATCAGAAACTAGTTCTCTTGGTACTCCAAACCTGTGAAATATCTGCTCAGTGAAGAATTTTGCTATGTTGTTTTCATTGGTTGCAGCAAGTGCTGCTACCTCAGTCCATTTTGTGAGGTAGTCAGTGCATACTAGGATGTACCTCTTCTGATTTGACTGTGGGTTGATTGGACAAACGAAGTCAAATCCCCATTTTTCGAATGCCTCCAAGGAGATCTGTGGATGGAGTGGCATTTCTTCCTTTTGTGTTGGTTTTCCCATCCTTTGGCAGTCATCACAGTGTGAAACATATTCATAATTATCTTTGTGGAGTGTTGGCCAATAGTATCTTGTTTGTAAAATCTTATAGGTTGTCCTCTTTGCAGCATAGTGTCCTCCATATGGTTCATTGTGAGTGGCATGCATTATGCCATGCACTTCATCTTCTGTGATGCACCTTCTGAGTATTTGATCAGGTCCTTGTTTGAAGAGCATGCCTTCTATCCACGTGTATGTTGCACTTTGCCTTATTACTTTTTTCTTTTCTTTATAACTGTAATGTTCTGGAAACTTCCCAGACACTGAATAGTTTGCTATGTCAGCAAACCACGGGATTCTTGTGGATATGGAAAAAAGGTGCTCATGTGGAAAACTGTCATTGATTACTTCACTGTCTTGTCCATGTGTCAGCCTAGATAGAAATTCAACCACTACATTGTGTTTACCTGGCTTGTCTAAAATCATGATGTCAAACTCTTGGAGTAGTAGCAGCCATCTAATTACTCGAGCACTTGTGTTGGGTTTGTTCATTATATATCTTATGGCTGAATGGTTTATATGAAAAAAGACTTGGTATCCAGTGATATAGTGCCTGAATTTATTAATGGCATGTATGACAACCAAAAATTCCTTCTCTGTGACGGTATAATTTAATTCTGCCCATGCTAAATTCTTACTGATATAATATATTGTATAGGGCTTCTTCTCTTTTTCTTGTCCAAGGACGGACCCCATTTCCTTAACTGGTGCATCAGAGTGGATGTGGAATGGAAGTGCCCAGTCTGGTCCTTGGAGTACTGGAGTTGTAATTGTTTTCTTCATAAGGTTATTAAATGCTGTCATGCAATTGTTTGTCCATATGAACTCAGTGTCTTTTGCGAGAAGTGCAAACATTGGGGAAGCAATTCTGCTATAATTTTCAATAAACCTTCTGTAGTACCCTGTTTTCCCAAGGAAATTTCTCACATCCCTTTGTTTAATAGGTGGTGGCAGCGTTTTGATTACTGAGACTTTTGCTTGATCAACCTCTATCCCCCTCTATGATATACGATGTCCTAGAATGATGCTTTCTTCCATTAACATTCTTCATTTGTCACTGCTAAGGCATAGGCTCATCTCAATACAGTTTTTTAATACCAATTCAAGATGGCTCAATGCTTGATCAAAGTTTTGTCCATAGGGTGTGAAGTCATCCATGAAGACTTCCATTTGATCATTTATGAAATCATAAAATATACTTAGTATGGCCCTTTGGAATGTTGTTGAAGCATTACATAACCCAAAGGGTAGTACTCTGTATGCGTAAGTACCCCAGGGGCATGTAAATGTTGTCTTATCTTGATCAGCTAGGTGTATTAAAATTTGGTTGTACCCACTGAAGCCATCTAAAAATGAAAAATACTTGTTCCCAGCTAATGTGTCCAACACCTGATCTATCAATGGCAGTGGAAAGTGATCTTTCTTAGTTGCTTTATTTAGCTCTCTGTAGTCCACAAAAATTCTCCATTTGCCTCCTTTTTTTGGTACTATAACCAGTGGTGAGACCCATTCATTGTCAGAGATGGGATATATGAATCCTGCATCTAATAGCTTCTGTAGTTCTACTTTGACAATCTCATTTAATGCTGGGTTCAACCTCCTTTGTGGCTACCTAATAGGGATAGAACCTTCTTTGATGTAAATATAATGTTTGCATATATCAGGATGTATACCTTTCATGTATGCATATGTCCATGCAAAAGCTTTATTTTATTATGATAATACTTTCATTAATTGCTTTTCTTGCTTTGGCTTGAGATTGGAATTAATGTTGACTGTCTTTCCAGGCATAATTTCCACCATCTTTGCCTTTTCTGATTGTTCTTCCAGATGTAGTACTTCTGCCCACATTTTATTTAAGTTCTTGTTTAAACTTTCGCCTTCTTGTTGCTGTGCTGTGGAAAAAAATCTTTCAAGACTAGCATTGTTAGAATATGCATTCTGTATAAACCTATCTATATGGCCATCTTCATCTATTGTTTTCAATGATAGTGCAACATCAATTGTTAGGACAGGTCGTAGGGTCTGATTTGGTGTGTCATTATAATCATCAGTCCAATTTTGATATTCTAAATCTGAAGATTTCCTTGTTGGTGGGTAGATCATGATTTTCTTCCTGGCATGTCCACAGGTGATAGTCATGTTTCCTGATCGGCAATGTAACATCCCTCATTTTTGACCTAATAAATTTGTATAAATATAAACAATTATTGTAATCGTTTCTGGTGAGGAGCTCAAGGCCAAGGCCCCACCAGTAAACATTGCATGTTAAAGTATTTTTTCTTAAAAGTTGTAGACCTAGGTTACTGGAAGTTGGGTTGCAACTACATAACGAACAACTGAAATTCACTAGGAGTATGTATAATGACGTAGGTCATCCAAAGGCTACTAGCACCGGAGAAACGGTGAAATACCTTAATCTATACCTTAGGTAATAAGGTTAGAAGACGACTAACCACCACATGTTAGATTAAACTACGATGACTTAGCCACATACACAAGAGTAAAACTAAGTAGTATTACTGGATATTACAACGACATAGGCCTCGACGAAGAGTGTCGAAAAGGTATACTTAATTAAGATAAATACTAAGTTCTCCTTCTCTCTCTCTCTCTCTCTCTATAATAGCCACTTTAAGAATAAAGCGAGAGGAAACTAGTTTTTTTTAACCTTTTAAACTAAATTTTACTTTTGTTAAAAGAGATATTTAAACCTAAGGGGTGGTTGAATTATCTATAGTCACATAGATAATGATGCACAATTAACTAAGATTGGCTTGTTTAATAAATTCTTTTTTATAAGGAGAGCTTATCATAATTAAAAGTGATATCTATAGTGATATCTATAATAAACAAATATATGTGCAAAATATTCCATACTATGTAAAATTATATTTAAAGAGGAGCACAACAAATAGCTTAAGCTATATGGAGAGAACGTATCTCACATACATATATAAATATTATTCAAAGAATACTCACCATTATATATATTGTATGTAGTGGAAGGAGTATGTCGTTAAAGTGGAAGAGGGATGTAGTTAAAGAGTAACAACCGTTAAGGAAGGAAGAAGGTCGAAATAACTCCAGAGAAGGTTTTTCTCGAGATTTTAAAGGAAGATGTCCCCATAATGGAGCTCTCGGTTGTCATAGTGGTGCACTACGAGCCCTACCAGCTGCCTGATAAAAGCCACTTATCGCCATCGTGTGGAGTGCTAGTTTAAAGCTCAACTAATTTTCAGTTTCTTAAAAACAGAACGAAGTGCGTGACTAGCGCGAATCCTCCAAGAAATTTACACGCATGGGCATTTATGGAACTAGATGGTTCCCCAGGTATGCTTATGTAATGATTTCTCTTTAATGCATAGAAAGTGCTGTCACCTCTGCTATTTGTTTCTGTTACACTAAAACAACGAGTTATCAACTTATAAGTACTCTGACTGTTCTGTATGCGGGGGGGTACATTTTGGGAGCAGGAACTCTTAAAATTTGTAATCATTTAATTCGTCAAGTGGTTGAGGGAACAGAACAAAACCGTGTTCACCCCAGTTCTGAAAACATAAGATCATTATGTCAAAAATCTCTGCGTTATTGAATTTAGAAGGGAAACCGTTGAGTCGTGATGGATCCCTGAGCTTACATATATGTCTCAGGAATTTATCTACTACCGGGGGGGAAAGAGCGTGCGATGTGGAGATTGAAGATCGATCTCTGAATGGATAAAAATCTCCGCGGGATAGGGTTAACATGGCACAGCGAATTCCCTGCTTGGGTAATCTATGGTGAATGAGGTTAGTACTCAGATCAACCAGAGTGCTGGGATCAGAGGTAACATCTTTTATTTTAAAAATATCTCTGCTCGTTTCCATTAAGTATTAATGTAGGAATTTCAACCCTGGATCTGCGACTGGTTGAAAGCTTGGGGTTAAATACTAGTTAGGTTTGATGTCTGGAATACTTTAGAAGTCTTTAAACAAATGTTGATCTCTGCGTTATTATTTCTAAAATTATTTTAGAGTTTAATTTTATCAGTTTCTTCTGCGTATAATAAGGATTTCCTATGAGAGACAAGGCGCAATAGATCACGAATGATTCATATTTATCTTTTAATATTCTTCAGAGAATAAATAATTGATCTCTTGTGTTGGAAGTTATGGTCACGTTAACTGCAAGAAAATAATTATATACAGTGTTCACATAAGACTGACCCCTTACGTCTAAAGCATTATATATGTTCTCTACCGCACTTTTTATCTATTGTGAAGGTCCGGCTCAAGGAAAAAGAAACGACTTCTTTTGAACTCCGATATATTTCTTGTTGTTAAACCCTGCTACCCATGATGTGAGATATATATATATATATATATATATATATATATATATATATATATAATTTTATTTCACTACTTTTAAAACTGTAGGGTGTCGACAGAAGGTCGTTAATTTATAAATTATGTAATTTGTGAATTTTCACTTGATGGCTGCATGTTGTAGAAACCCTCTCGGAAGTTGTTTCCCCTTTTGTGGTTTAAACCTCTGCCAAGATATCCGGGTATATCTGTTAGTCGTGTGATCGCCGAGGGTTAACATCCGGACGCCTTGGATCTCTGTCCAAGCGCAACTCCATTTTCTTTCCTGGGGTATACGTGTCGTCCCATTGGTTAAAACACCGGGCAGAAGTTTTTCCGGTCTTTGCTTTTGGGAATTCACATGTGGAGGCATCCTTTATCGGACTCCTTTGATCAGGTTTCAACCCATGCGTATTTTTATTAGCGATATATAAGTTTTTGTCTATTAAAAACGATCTATGTATGATCGTATAACCTCTTGTCAAGATCCTCCACACTGTTGCACTTAATTAATTACTCAGTCGGTTTTTACATTTAATATTGGCTTGGTTTACATCACATCTTTGAATACTGTCATTGTCTTCTCAGACTATGTATATAGATATACATTTCTCGATGATTAGTCAAAAACACTTTCCCTAGCTTATACATGCAAAGCCGAATTGAAATACATACCTTCTTATAGGTTAGATACTAGATCAAAATTTACCTTACTTTGTATATATTATGTATATTTTTTTAATACTCGGTATTGATGATAGGAACCTTACTATTGAGACTAGAATGTCTAACATAAGTATGTTATTAAATTAGAGACATAATAAAGCAAAGGTACACTACACTAGCCTTATAATACTTATGTCTTAGAAGTTTTTAATAATAATGAGTATAATGATAAAGCAGGAACACTTTATAAATATTGTGTTTAGGATAAGGGTTTTGTGAAGAGACTTGAAGCTCCTTATAGTCAAAAGAATCTAATTACCATAAAGGAAGACTTCTAGAAGGGATTAATCTACCACAAGATAATATGTATGTGACTTTTGAAATGTTAAAAGAGTATATTGTAATTAACATTATAACATATTTGAGTTATAATTCGTTATTATTTTAGGATGTGACATTTATGGTATGGATAGAGTAATGATGATTGGATAAATAAGTTATAAAATAAGTAAAGAGGTTATGAAAATAATTATATTTAAGTATATATATTCATGTTGACAGGACATAGGTACAAAGGCTATGTAATTACTTGAATATATCTTTGGTGATGATAAATATGTATAAAGGTTTATATATGTGAACGATACTTAGTGAAATTATATCAAGGTTATGATAATAGGTCATGATACTCTTTGTCCAAATAATAAATAAGATATTTTTTGTAAAAGAGGTTTAATTAAGTATGACAAATACTTAGTTGCTCCATTTGTATGGACTAAAGAGGAGTCTCTCTCTTTTATACAATGAAGGTATGAATATAAGAAAGACGGGAACATGTATCAAGCATCAGGAGTAATGCTGATTGTATCCTTCAAACTTTGATGAATATTATAAAACAACCCCCTTTTTGTGGACGTAGCCCAAGATGCGGGTGAACCACGTGAAAAATGTTCTTATAGTATTTGCATCAAGAATGATAGAATTTTGCAAACAACTGAGTTTGCCATTTTGTAATACTTCACGTGCTTCGATAATTATAATAAAAGATGCACACACTTTTGTGGACTAGCCCGTGTACGGGTGAACCACGTTATATTTTTGTCTCCTATGATTTCCTATGGTGTATCTCAATGTGTCTTATGTATGAGTATTTGTTTCTGTCTTATAAATGTTTATTATTATTTTGATGTATACAGAAGGTTGGTTGTTGATATAATGCTTCTCTTATGATTATGATTGTGATGTTACCATTTAAATTGTTTTATTGAAAGAAGTATATGTTTCTAAAGATATATATTAAGACATAGTGAAGTTTTTGTGTTTTCCGCAAGATTTAAGAAATGGTTGACATATCAAGTTCAAAATTTATTTAGTTGAAAATAAAACGTATATCTTTTCCTTGATTAGCACAACGACATTTGTAAACAGTAATAAGTGTCGCAAGTTTTAATTATTTTGTAAAGCAGTATTTAAAGAAAGTAAACCCACACTTTATGTTTCCGCATATATTTTAGTGGCATTTTAGGCACCTAGAACAAGTTTTAAATTTTTCGAAATTTTGGGTACGTGACAGGCAACCTATGTAAGCATCCGCAGTTGCTAACCAAGTTCTACCTAGTATGATTGGATAACCACTAAGTTTACTTTTGACTTCGATTACTATGAAATCAGCTGGGTATTCCCAGGATTCAATATTAATCATAATGTCTTCGAGCATCCCTTCGGGTTTCACAGTGGATGTGTCAGCTAGCTGGAGTACTGTAGTTGTTGGTCTGATCAACGATTGGAGTCCTAGTTATATCATGGTTTCCTTAGTCATGATGTTGATAGCAGTTCTCAAATCTATTAGGCTTTTATTTATTTGTTTGCTATTGATGGAGACATTCACTACAGGACTACCTAGATCAAGATACTTAGGGTTAATAATAATACCCAAGATTAAATCATCCAATTGTCCTACTACATTTATTGTTGGTGGGTCACGCTTCCTCCTCCCAGGGTTCTTCAGACAATTTTCTCTAATGAATTTGTTAGAGATGGGCACATCCCTTATGGCTTGCAAAATCGGGATTTGAATGTTTAAGTGTTTTAATTCGTTTAAAATTGCATTTTCTTCTTCCTCTTTTCTACTTCCTATAAGTTTCTATGGAAATGGAGGGTTTTTGTTTCGTGGGAGGGGTTGGGTTTCTTCCTCTGGAGGATTTGGTTCATCTGGATGCTGAACATAGGGTTCTGTTCTTTGTTCTTGAGCTTCAGGTTGTGGGATATTCTACATGGATGTATTTTGCAACGTTTTTCCAGATCGAAGGTTTATTTCATTTATGTCCATGGTGTCTACGACATAGGTAGGGAATTGTGTGATATCAACGTTATAAGTCTGTTGTTGTTGTGGAGGTCTGTTATTATTAGGGTTTGGGATGGGTTGGGCTAGAATTGGTGGGGGTCTGGGGGGTGGTTGAGTATGTGGGAGCGGCATAATAAGTGGTTGTTGTAATGGGGCCTTCCAATTTGATGGATGGGGGTATTTATTTGCATAATTCGTGGTTGATGGAGGAAAAGGTGGGGGGTATGGAGGGTAAGATGGTGGGTAATAAGATTGTTGATAAGGTGATTGATAAGTTTGCTGATTCTACTGATAAGTCTGCTGATTTTGCTGCCATTGATTTGGATTTGGCTGTGCTTGCCATGGAGTTGGTGCCGAGTTCCAATTTTGTTGGCCCTGATTATAGTAGGCTTGATTGCTAGGTTGATATGGTCTAACAAAATTACTCCTCCTTTGATTTCTAAAACAGAGCTGTTCTATTGCTCCTTCAGCTGTAGGATCTTGAATAGCATCCTTACATGAGGGAAGAGGGGACATTTATCAGTGGTCGTCAGTGCAGAGACCACATATTTCTATGGTGTTTAAAGTGCACTGTCCCTTCTCATGTTTCTTTCTGCAACGAGGACAGAATACTGCCAAGGCTTGGTTAATTTCATCCTGCTTCTTTTTTATCTAAAGTGCATCAAGTTGCATGGCCAGAGATTGTAAGATTTCGGTCTTCATGTCATCTAACAAGTTTCCTAAATAAGATTTTGTAAGATTGGATCCTGAAGATGATGAGGATCCTATGGGTAGATGTGTATCTCTTGTCCCATTCTTGCTTTTCCTAGACCTAGAATGGTTCTTGAAGATCTGGAGTATCTGGTCACAAGTCTTCTGAAATATTTTTCCATCTCCTAAGAGGTTTAAGATCTCAAAATTCTCTTCTTTGATCCCTCTAAGAAGGACAAGTTTCAGCGATTCAGGGTCTAGGGTGCAATGGTTAGCTCATTTGTAGCTGAGCTGAAAACGCTGGGCATAGTCTTCTAAGGATTCACGGTCTCCCTGCTACATCCTAAATATGTCATTCCTTGTATCCTTTGCTTTGTAGTAGTCCCTATATTTTTCTAGGAATGCTTGTTTCATCTAATCCCAACTTAAAATACTATTTCCCTCTAAAATCATGAACCACCTCAGTGATAAATCTTTTAGTGTGGAGGGAAAAAGTCTCAGCTTTTGTGCATCCGTAGTGTAATCAAAGGATCTGCAAACTACCTCAAATTCAAACAGGAATGTGTCGGGATCTTCTGAAGTCAATCCATGGAAGTTTGGAAAATTGTTAGGGTTGATATTCTTCATCCTAGTATCTCCAAGAGGTATGCTAATGGGGAAGGTGAACAACTCCCTAGGTTCCTCTTCTTCGCCTGCCATAGTGGTGTTTGAGCTGGAACTAGTAGAGAAGTTGTCTCTGTTTGGATCGTATGTGGAGTCAGTTTTGTTTTCAGAGTTTAGAAATTCAAATTGAGAATGGTCAGAACTATTGTTACCGTTATTGCTCATGGGTCGCTTAGGCAGAAAGTGTCCAAACCTATCCCTTTGCCGACGAGGCATTCATTGATAAAAATCTTTATGTTTTTGTTTCTTTTTGACGTGATTTTTCTTTTCTTTTTGTGTTGTTTTTTAATATGTCTCCTAAAAGATTTAGCACCTCTTCGGCAACGGCGCCAAAAAGTGGTGAGCTCTTAGAATGGATTCCTAATGAGGGAAGCTAGACTAAGAGCCTACTTTAATTATCAACCCGGGGGACGTACAAACTTCAGAGGTGCAGGAACTATATGTGCTCTTATAGGATAATCTTGATCGCGATTGGGTGTTGGTATCAATGGTTAAGAGTTTTCCTAAGAGAAATCGACTAAACTGAGAAAGGGTTGCTTAATCTACGGATGAAAAATACCTATGCTAAGAAGTTCAAGTACTGAAGACAGTAAATGCATATCAAAGAATCTGAATGCTGAATTCAATCAATATGTTCTATGGAAGTGAATACTAAAAACGTAGCAGATCTATTCTAAAATAATGAAAGCTAGATCTTTTATCTAAGAAACAATTACTGTAAATCAAATGCATAAACTAGAAGTCTAGTCTAACCTATTTAATTGTCGAAACCAAATTTAGGATACCATTATCTAATGCTACGAAATAATCAGAATTTCAAGAAGTAAATATCATTAATTAACCACAGTATTGAAAGTAAGCAATATTGACGAGCAACCAAAGTAATGAGAGAGTGCATAAGCTTTAAGATTTGAATCATTGTTCAAAAGCAATGCGAGCACATAGGGCAATAGATGCTGAAAATATGCCTTGGAAGAATGCTGCTATAGGACTACTGAAACAGTATTACCGAACTACATAATGCGTTATAAACTAATACGAAATCAATTGGTTGCTTTACAACAAAAATCAAATCATACTAACTAACACCATTCAAATGCTTCCATATGCAATATAGATTTTAGTCAATGTAAAGCACATAACGAAGAAATACCTGAACAGTAAGATCTCCTGACTTACGTGTTGGAGGGGCCCTCCCCAACTCGTACTCAGGAGTGGAAAAACTTATATACGCTGAATCAAAAGAAACATCAAGTCTTTTATTCAAAATAGCAGTTCCATAGTTTTACAAAAGTCTGTAACTCAAAGTATCTTAACAGTATAAAAACGTAAAGCAATGGTTTTCAAAAATGTCAACAGGATCCTCTCGCTATCCGAGAGGCCCGTATATATATGCCTCTAATGCCTAACCTAACTCCTATGTCTGAATGTTGATTCTATTTGAACAGGTGTTCTCCCTAGAAATCAGGAAAAATGCATTGAGTTATGCATGAGCTTTCTAGTCCACTGCTTGATCTGCATGGGTGTCCTTTAGTGTACCTGGACCTGCTCAATCATACTCAATTTTAACATAATTAGTTCATTGAACACGCATTTAAACATACAAGAATAATATTTAAAACAACTTCATTAAATAATCAAGGTAAATCATTTCTCCCACAAAACAAGTGTATTTCTTCACCCTTTCTTGTGTTTTTGCTGTGGGGAAGGGCTATCAGATACTTGTATCTTGGACTCATCACTAAGTTTAATTCCACCAGGATTTCTTGCTCTTGTGGTGGAGAGTTCAAATTCCCATGTATGTTGCTGTATTTTTCTGTATTCATACTCAGACTGTGATTGTACCTGCAATGTTGTATCAATGTTAATAACAGAAATCTGTTAGTTCATATACACATAAAATAAAATCATAAATGTATGTTTTTGATTTATAAGTAGCTACAAAAGATTTTTTTCCCATAATGAGCCCAATAGGTCACTTAGTATTGTAGCTGGGCTCTGATACTACTTGTAATTTCCCAAAAAAAAACAGTAAAAATTAAAAAAAAATCACTTACTACTAACATTGCCTAAACAGATAATGTATTGCAAATTAACTTCAGTACTGGGAGTTTATGTCGGTACTTGTTTGAAGCAATGGGAAACTATGTTCTAAGAGAGTTGGTTTTACAACTTATGTTTTCAGCGGAAGCAATGGAGTATGATATTGTGAGCACAATCATTGATGGTCTAGACGACCAAATTAATACTACTGTAAAACTGTCGATGTCCTTCTTTAATTAGCTTGTTACTTTTACTCTAATGCATGCTTGCTTCCACTTTTAAATGTTGAACTTGTTTATATTATGCATTCAGGCTTGATGGACTTTTTCTGATAAGAGTATGAATGTCTTGGGTTGGTAGTCCTGCCACTAGCGGGGCCGTTGATAGGTAAGGGACGGATATGTGGGACATCCCAGGCTTACTTAGCAAATCTTTGCTAAAGAATTTCTTGAATCTTGTTTTGCAAGTGTATAACAAACAAAAGAACTCAGCCCTAAACTACCTAGTTTCACTACCTAACAAAGTCCTAGTTATAAGAATTGAAAGGGTCTAATGACTATCCCCTTGGAGTAAGCCATGACATAACAAATGGATTTTTATAGCATCCCGACCCTAACCATATTGTATGGATAAAAATATTGAAGCGCTTAGTCGATGGTTGGTGGTAGCCTTGAATGCTACATGAGGCCTTCATGTGACTCCTTGTCAGTTGGAAGGAGGGTTTTATGTTTTATGTCTTGGAGGGTAAGTTTTCATTGTGTATGGTTTTGTTCAGGCCCTGACCTAAGCTATGATCATGGTCAGTGCAGTCATAGCTTAAGGTTACGTGGAGCTGAAAGGGTGTTCAACAGGTAATTTCCTTCCTATGTTCAAATGGTTCCTTCGTTTTATCTTTTCTGTTGATGTTTAAATGCGTCTATACTAACTCGTGGTGTGTTATGAAATGCTTACAGGTTATCAGGTATTGCTACCATTGATGTTGGGTACTAGCAAATGATGAGAAGATTGGGGTTTGGCGTAAAATGGTAAGCCAAGGTCCTCCCACTACTCGTTCCTGCCTTTCGCAGCTATGGCTGCCATGCTCTATGGCTTTGAGCTTTTTTACACCGTAACTTCGTTGAGTCCTTTGGGCTCACTATCACTAAATTCGAAGTTTTGTTGATTCGGCTTGATTTGGCCAGTAACTTCAAGGGAAACTATTATGCATAAATTGATTTGGACTAGTTAGGATTTTGAACTTGGTATAATGTTTTTATTTCATTGATAGATGATGAGGAAACCTTGAGGGTTTCATGTTTGCTACTGTTCGGGAACACAGGGTACTACCAAAGGACCAAACACTAAGAGCAACCACTTCACACAAACATATCACAGATCAACACACCGATGTTTTGACGTGGTTTAAACCCTCTTGAGGGAAACACTCCACGGCCCCGACCAAATAGCTTCTACGGGACAATTTATTATGCAAAGAAAGAAAGTTACAAACGAGCTTCTCATAATCGATCAACTAAACAATGACCCTCCATGCTCTTTAAATAGAGATCATGGACCAATCGGGTGTTAAGCCACGGATCAAGGTTAGGTATGATCTAAGAGAAGTTGAGCCATTGGATCACTCTATGTCGGGAACATATCGTGACCGTCGGATTAAGTATTTACAAATGCATACTAATGCATACTAAAGAAACACAATATCCCTAACGGATATATTACACAAGTTGATCTTAACTAACTCCTAAGAGTCTAAATATCCTAACATCCCCCCTTAAGAACAACTTGGGATAGGATTGAAGGATTTACAAAAATGACATTATTAGGAGAAGAAAGGAGGAATTAGAGCCTATCCCCCCTTAATGACAAGTTCCTGAACTCCTAACATAGATCGAAGTTTAGAAAACTTCGCTTCTGTAAGAGACTTGGTGAAGATGTCTACAACTTGATCATCTGTAGGGCAAAAGAGCACTTCAAGAACATGATCATGAACAAGATTTCTGATGAAGTGCATATGTAGCTCAATGTGTTTGTTGCGTTGATGTAGAACTGGATCTTTGGCAAGCTTGATGGCACTTTTATTGTCGCACCAAAGTGGAGTAGGCTGCTGCTGCTCGAATCCAAACTCTGAAAGGATCTGTCGAAGCCATAAAGCTTCCTGACTGGCATTAACTGCAGCTCGATATTCTGCTTTTGTTGAAGAAAGAGCAAGAGCTTGTTGTTCCTTACAAGCCCAAGTTATAGGTCCAGATCCCAGACTGAAAACATAGCCTATAGTAGACTTTCGATCATCAGGATCGCCGACCCAATCTGAATCAGTGAAACCAACCAACAAAGGTTTCCCCCCTGTAATGTAATGAATCCCAAACTGAACTGTACCTCGAATATATCGAAGTATTATTTTAGCTGATTTCCAGTGACTTTCATGAGGTGTCTGCATATAACGGGCAACATGACCAACAGAAAAGGAAAGGTCAGGACGGGAATGAGTCAAGTATAAGAGACTACCAACAAGCTGACGATACAAGGTGGCATCGACTTCAGGTGAAGTACAAGTGGCAGAAAGTTTGACTCCAGACTGGAAGGGAGAAGGAGCTGGTGTACAATCTTCCATGTGAAAGTGACGAAGAAGGTCACAAGCATACTTAGACTGAGAAAGAAAGATTCCTTCTTTGGCTTGCAAGACTTGGAGACCAAGAAAATAATACAAATGTCTTAAGTCAGACATTTCAAAATTTTGTTTAAGACTAGATTTCACATGGGTTATAAGCTTAGGGTCACTACTAGTAAAAATAAGGTCATCAACATATAGAACAAGTATGATGAGATGGTTTCCTACTTTCTTGGTGTAGCTAGGGTTTTCACCCTAGCTTGTGCAAATGAGCACCTACTAAGGAGAAGGGACTCCTTAGTAGCAATTCATAAAAACATTAAATGAAAGACAATACAGTAAAATGGTAATTATTTTAAAGATGTGCATAAAACAGAAAAGACAAGATAATAAAAAGGGTTTTTGTATTGATTATAACTCCAATGTGAAGGTTGGTGGAGCTCTTGCAGCAGTCCAGGAGGGTTGCTTCCAAGCTTCCAGCTTTTCTCCTTTCTCTTTCTCCAAAGGGTTGGAAATGGGCCAAAGGGGCACTCAAGGGTGAAAGTAGCTCAAGGGTGAGCTAGGGTTTCAAGAGTGATTTTGGCAGAGTAAGGGTGTATTTGACTGTGGATATGAAATGAGGGGCCTCCATCACCTATTTATAGGTTTTTAGTGGTGGAGTGCTGGCCCATGGTTTTGGAAACCATATGGTTTAGGTCAGCTGTATAGGTTTTTTTCCTCCTTTTTCCCTCTTTTTCCTTTTTTTTTATATTTATTTTGTATTCCCTTTTTAGAGGGTTTTTGCTATTTTGGAGGAATTTTGGATTATTTTAGGGGGAAAAGGGGTTTTTTGGCCTTTTGGAGGCTTTTTAATGGGATTTTAAGGTTTTGGAAGCAAATGTGATAGGAAATATGGACAAATGAGTCATGCAATGGGGTACATGAGGTAGTGAGCACTTTTTGGGTGTTAACAGATTGCCCCCTGATGTGTGAGGGAAGGAGCTCATCGTATAGCTGATAGAAATCATAAGTCTTGTATGGTTTTCCTGGGGTGTGGAGAAGAGAAGAAACAAACTAGAGCCCGAAACAACGATCCCGAACAAACTACAAAAACTAAAAGTACATGACCTCAATAATGGGTGAGGAATAATCTGAACATATGGACAAGGCGGGCATTCCCATGCTCGTATCAAGATCTAGAATAATAATAACAATGGGGTCCAAAATATGGGGACCTAAAATATA